>JAWWNF010000421.1:1200000-1642651 GCA_034641395.1 Darevskia armeniaca | reverse complement strand
CCCCCCACCACCACTTTAATTTAAATTATTTTAAAAAAATTTAAAAGTGTCACCCCCCTCTGATGGTGCCACTTTGCGAGGTGGGGGGGTTGTGTGTGTGTCTATTATCTCTTTTTTTTCAATAAAGTTAAAATAAAAAAATAAAAAAAAATAAAAAAAATAAAAAAATAAAAAGTGTCACCCCCCTCTGATGGTGCCACTTTGTGAGGTGTGGGGGTTTTGTGTGTGTGTGTCTACTATCTCTTTTTTTCAATAAAGTTAAAATAATAAAATAAAAAATAAAAAAATTAAAAATTAAAAAAAAAAAATTAAAACTGTCACCCCCCTCTGATGGCGCCACTTTGTGAGGTGTGGGGGGTTGTGTGTGTGTGTGTGTGTGTGTGTGTGTGTGTGTGTGTGTGTGTGTGTGTGTGTATTATCTCTTGAAGTTAAAATAAAAAAAAAATTTTTTAAAAAAAATTTTTTTTTAAAGTGTCACCCCCCTCTGGGGTGGAACCCGGGGCGGCCCGCCCCCCCTCTCCCCTGTTGCTACACCCCTGAGTCCACCACCTTCCAAGGGAGACCGCTGTCAAATAGCTCTTACTGTCAAAAAGTTCTACCTGATGCTTATTAGTCTTGCTCCTGTAGGAGGAAGCGTTCCCATTAAAACTGCTGCTAAAACAGAGGTTCAATGGAAACCAGCTGACAGGCAGTGAGGGAGCACCTGGGAGCCTTTTGCAGGCACTAACAGCACGATGGAGTTTTCCACAGGTGGGCAAGACAACCCACCTGTCATTCATGTGACGCCACAATATTGTCGTGACCTGTGGGTTGCCATGGTTAAATTAATTCAACACTGCGTGTTGTTTTCTCCTCCTTATTTTTAGAGACTGCAGCTTCTTAAGTACATAAGAGGAGCCTGTCTGCTGGGTCAGGCAAGAGTGGTCCCATCAAGTCCAGGATTCAAGCACATGAGCAGCACTCTCCCTTCCCCGGCAACCGGTACTGAGAGATCAAGCTTCTGTGCAACACTAAGATTTCTGTTGCTGGAGTCACGAAGCCTCTGCATTAAGTGGGGGAGAAGATTGAGGCAGGAGGGACCTCCGAGCTGATCTCCAAAGAGGATTTTGCTAAAGCTCCCAACTAAAGCTGGGGGGTGATGGGAAGGGGGCAAGGACACCTTCCGAGGCCAAGTGTGATGCTAATAACTTCGCACTCGGTGATAAATCCCATGGAGTTAAATCGCTAATCCTGAGAGCAAGGAAAGGAAAAACCACACGACCCAAATCTTTGCAGAAGCAGACATGGGGTTTGGGGATCTGTCTGTCTCTTTACATCAGAGGTAGGGAACCTCACACCCAAGGGGTGAATGTGGCCCTCCAGGCCTCTCACGCTGGCCCTTGGAATCCTCCCCCGGCCACATCTCTTCCTGGCCCTCAAGAGTTTATTGCCTGGTTGAAATGAGTCCTTGAACTCTGACAATGCCAATTGCTTAGCTAAATCTAGGAATGTGTATAGAAACCAGCCTACTGTACAGCTATAACCTTTCTATTTGTTGCTCCGCCCACTTTTGCCTCTGGTCCCGCCCACCGCAGCCATGTGGTCCAATGTTTTGTGTGGCCCACTATTTTTTTGTGTGACAGGCCCAAGCTCACACATTGTTCCACAAGCCGCCAACGCCACCGGAGCGCCGCCACCACCCCCCCTGATCCAAATGGGGCTGCACTGCACCTCCTGTTTATGCATGGGGTAGCCTGACAGGCCAATGCAGCTGTTGGTGTCCAAATCCAACCCCCCCCCCCGATTCCCACAGAGAGTAATAATAATAATACTATAATAATAATAATTTATTATTTATACCCACCCCACCCATCTGGCTGGGTTTCCCCAGCGACTCTGGGCAGCTCTCAACAGAATATTAAAAACATCATAAAAGAATAAACATTAAAAACTTCCCTAAACAGGGCTGCCTTCAGATGTTTTCTAAATGTCAGGTAGCTGTTTATTTCCTTGACATCTGATGGGAGGGTGTTCCACAGGGCGGGTGCCACTACCAAGAAGGCCCTCTGCCTGGTTCCCTGTAACGGCTTCTCGCAGTGAGGGAACCGCCAGAAGGCCCTTGGAGCTAGACCTCAGTGTCCAGGCTGAACGATGGGGGTGGAGACACTCCTTCAGGTATACTGGATCGAGGTCATTTGGGGCTTTCAAGGTCAGCACCAACACTTTGAATTGTGCTCGGAAACGTACTGGGAGCCAATGTAGGTCTTTCAAGACTGGTGTTATGTGGTCCAGGCGGCCGCTCCCAGTCACCAGTCTAGCTGTTGCATTCTGCATTAGTTTCCGGGTCACCTTCAAAGGTAGCCCCACGTAGAGTGCATTGCAGTAGTCCAAGCAGGAGATAACTAGAGCATGCACCACCCTGGTGAGACAGTCTGCGGGCAGGGAGGGTCTCATCCTGTGCACCAGATGGAGCTGGTAGACAGCTGCCCTGGACACAGAATTGACCTGCGCCTCCATGGACAGCTGTGAGTCCAGAATGACTCCCAGGCTGCGCACCTGGTCCTTCAGGGCACAGTTGCCCCATTCAGGACCAGGGAGTCCCCCACACCTGCCCACCCCCTGTCCCCCAAGAACAGTACTTCTGTCTTGTCAGGATTCAACCTCAATCTGTTAGCCGCCATCCATTCTCCAACCGCCTCCAGGCACTCACACAGGACCTTCACTGCCTTCACTGGTTCTTCCCACCTCCCTCTCTCATGGGGGGCCTGAGCTGCTTTGCTGTCTTCCCCAGGGGAGGGCAGGGATCCCCATGGAAGCTGGCACCTGGTTCACCCCCTCAACATTTTGCACCCAGAGCCCTGGGCTCACACTACACCACTGTTATGCCATTTAAAAATCACAATATGTTGGCGTTTCTGTGAATCCCAAGGCAGCACCAAGCACTCTCTGCTAACAACATATTTTCTGCTCACGGGGAGCCACAGCCATGTGCTCACACCTCTGGCATCGGGGCAAGGGGGGGTCACCCCAGTCACCGAGTGTGACTGCAAATCCACCATAGATGCTTTCAAGGCTGCTGCAGGATGTCAGCGAGTCCTGACCTGCATCGTAAGCAACATTTGCCAGCCTTTCTCGTGCCGTTATTGAACAGCTCCTAATTATGATGTCACCCAAAGCCCATTTGCACCCAGGGCAGATTGACAGCTGTTTGTCGGCCTCCGCTGCCTTCCCTGCCGTAATTGAAATTATTGTTTTTGGTGTACGTTGTCAGGGGAAATGACATTCTTGCTGATATGACAGAAGCGACTTACATTCGCGGCCGAGCTAAACAGATATTGTCAGGCGCAAGATGGCAAGTCGTTTTCTGCTTTCAGACAGAAATATCTCATTATCGCTAACTGCGATGAATTGTACTCTGGGGAGCGATGGCAGAGAGGCGTGCCGAGTGGACACACAGATACCTGAAGGCTTGCGAGGGAACTTTGTGCAAGCGCATCACAGCTGAAATGGAGCCAGTTTTGGAGGGCATCCTAATGCAATTCTCTGAGCAGCAGGATGTCCGAGCCCCCACCCTTTGTATATAATTTTTATAACATTCCTCACACATTTTTGCAATGACCTTCAAATCAAATACATTGTTTCATAAGTTGACTTCCCACCCTGGCCTCCACCGTATTTTTACTCAGACCTTTTCTACGCATTATATCTTTATCTATAACAGAAAGTTTCTCTATTACTCTATTATTCTATTATTATTACTCTATTATTCTGTCGTTTTTCTTCCTCTGCTTTTATCTCGAATCCTGCCAGTGATTTCATTTGACCATATTTTTTATTTTTTTTTAAATAGTCCACAAAAGGCCTTTCCTCTTCTGGCAAATGAAAATGATGGACTTTATGGAACTTGCCGAAATGAACGGAAGACTCCGAGACCAGAGGGAGGAGACAGTGGAAAAGGATTGGAAAAAACTGAAAGATTATTTTAAAAGTATTGTTTGATTTGAAAAAAAGATATAAAAGTTGGATTACATAGGAGACTGCAGATTAAATAGGTAGTATGAAATATTAATGTTGAATGATTTAGGTTAAGATTGTTGATTAAGGAAATAATTTTAGTGTGATTTATAAATGATTTAAAGATGTTAAGAAATTACTAAGATGATACAAAATGAAACGCAGCAGGGGGGACGGGAGGAAGTCACCCTAAAGATGGTATGAAATAGAGAGGAAAATATGATGTATGTTGTGTTTGTTATTATGACCAATTTTAGAAGTGATGTTAAGAAAATGATGATTTGTGTTTGTGTAATATGTGTTTATTTTGAAAAACCCAATAAATTTTTTATAAAAAAACAAAAACAAAAGGCCTTTCTTCTATGTAAAGCTCATCCTTTTGAATTCTGCAGTCAGATTTGCCATTTCTGCATAGTCCATTCCTTTCAAAAGCCACTCCTTTTTCGTTGCAACATTCTATTCTTTCCCATTCTGTGCATAGCATCATATTCTAGCTGCTGATATCACAGACCATAGCACGCACCCTTTGGAAGGAAGCACCGGAGACACAAGGCATTTTGCAGTGTTCCTAGGGTCGCCAGCATGGCGCACGTGGGCACCAGTGTCCCTGCTGGTACCTCCCATGGTGTCCACCTAAGGTCTTAGTAAATATCCCCTCAAAAATTCACAAGAACATAAGAATAGCCTGTAGGGTCAGGCCAATGGTGCCTCTAGTCCAACATCCTGTTCTCCCAGTGACTGGCCAGATTCCCATTATAGGAAACCAGCAAGCAGGATCTGACCACAAGATAATTTTCTCCCCTCCTCTGGTTTCCAGCATACAGAAGCACCACTGCCTCCAGCCACTGATAGACCTCTCCCCTTTCAAAGGCATCCGAGTTGGTGGCCATCAGTGCTTCCTGCGGAAGTGAGTTCCACAGTTTAAAGTCCTATCTTCCGTCTGTCCTGAATCTTCCAGGATTCAGCTTCATCGGAGGTCCATGAGTTCTCGAGGGATAAAAACTTTTCTCCGCAGCAGCCACTTCCTTCATGCCGTGCCTAATTCCATCCCCTTCTGCCATGTCAGTTTTCTAAACTTGGCTCGCCTATGAATTATTAACCCTTAATTTTGATCAGACAGCTTGTCAAGTCTTTGGGTGCCTCTGTGCTGTGTCATCTCCCTCTGCCGCCAATTTGTTGCATCAAAACAGAAATATAAGCAAAAGTATCTCGCTCTCCCACAGCAGTCAAATATTTATGAATAAGCTCCCTTTTCCTAGATGAGAAGACTTTGAAGATTTTATCCTGTTTCAGTGGCTGATTGTTCTGAGAACTCAGGAAATGAAGAACCAGCTATCTCTCATTGCCCCCCCCCACCCCCCCTCTCTCTCACACACACTCACACACATACTTACACTTTCTTTTTTGGAGCCTTACCCATCTCCCAGCATTTTTCTCCTGGATTTCTCCTGAAGGAATGATTTTCTTTGGATGGCTGAGATCCCAATGCGACTTGACAAAGGACTGACGGCTTGAATGCTTGAATTGATTACCTTCCCTGCGCTCCAAAGTGATTTTGGCCGTGGATGCCGGATCATTTGCATTACAATTTTTTTAATATTTTCAGAGGAACGGGAACCCCCGGAGGCAATCTCTATGCCGCTCTTTGGCACAGAAAGGGAAATGCAATAAGAGATCGGTGATCAAATTGAGGCTGGTGGCTTGAGATGGTGCTAGTTAAAAGACCCCCCCCCCCAAAAAAAAAACCAACCCCAAAATTTCCCATGATGCATTCCACCCTGCAGGAGAAAGTTCCGGAAAGCGGTGTCAAGAAATGCAGGCACCATGAACCCCTAATTGTTCACACACAGCCCCGCCTGCACCTTGCTGTATTCATAGCAGCTCAGAGCATGTCAAGAGCTGCAGGTTGCCAGACCTCCAAGACTGAGTGAAGCCTGCAGGTTTGCTTGGCCCCCTCCAGGTGGCAGGTGGGGGGCTTGAATCTCCAGGTGGGCAAGAGGGCATTTAATAATCATTGTGTGTGTGTGGTAGACAGACAGATGACAGACAATTGTCCAGCAGCACCTTAGAGACCAACTAAGTTTGTTCTGGGTATAAGCTTCTGTGTGCATGCGCACTTCTTCAGATACCTGAAGAAGTGTGCATGCACACAAAAGCTTATACCCAGAACAAACTTAGTTGGTCTCTAAGGTGCTACTGGATGGGACGCAGGTGGCGCTGTGGGTTAAACCACAGAGCCTAGGGCTTGCCAATCGGTAGGTCGGCGGTTCGAATCCCTGGGACGGGGTCCCTGCTCCTGCCAACCTAGCAGTTCGAAAGCACGTCAAAGTGCAAGTGGATAAATAGGTACCGCTGCAGCGCGAAGGTAAACGGCGTTTCTGTGCACTGCTCTGGTTTCGCCAGAAGTGGTTTAGTCATGCTGGCCACATGACCTGGAAGCTGTACGCCTGCTCCCTCGGCCACTAAAGCGAGATGAGCACCACAACCCCAGAGTCGGTCACGACTGGACCTAATGGTCAGGGGTCCCTTTACCTTTACCTAAGATTCTACTGGAAGAAGTGTGCATGCACACGAAAGCTTATACCCAGAAAAACTTAGTTGGTCTCTAAGGTAAAGGTAAAGGGACGACTCTGGGGTTGCAGCACTCATCTCGCTTTACTGGCCGAGGGAGCCGGCATACAGCTTCCGGGTCATGTGGCCAGCATGACTAAGCTGCTTCTGGCGAACCAGAGCAGCCCACAGAAACGCCGTTTACTTTCCTGCCGGAGCAGTACCTATTTATCTACTTGCACTTTGACATGCTTTCGAACTGCTAGGTTGGCAGGAGCTGGGACCGAGCAACGGGAGCTCACCCCGTCGTGGGGATTCGAACCGCCGACCTTCTGATCGGCAAGCCCTAGGCTCAGTGGTTTAGACCACAGTGCCACCCGCGTCCCTCGGTCTCTAAGGTGCTGCTGGACAATTTTTTTTTAATTTCGACTGTGTCAGACCAACACGACTACCTACCTGAATCTAGATGGCAGGCAGACAGACAGATAGATGATAGATGCAGTAGATGATTGTGCATGCAGCTTGCAAGTTACAGTCAGAACTGGCTGCGAATTGAAGCACCGACATGAGGGGGGTGGTCCTGCCCTCCTCCACTCCCCCATCCCAATCAATCTCCATGACACCACCAGGGGCAACTTCTGTGAGCTCTCCAGGGGCCACCCCTAGGTGTCAGGTGTGGGCTTTGAAATCTCAGAGGTTGGAATACTCCTCACCTGGCAACCCCAAGGTGCTTAAATCTGGCAATTTGGGTTCCTGGTTCCTCCAACCTTAAATTCAGTTTTCCGCATTTCTTCATCGCTTTGTGATTTATTTATTACTTTAGAAAAACGTCTTGATGAAAACACACGATCATTTTTGTGCCCATCTCTTCTTATATAAACAGCTCACTCAGGAGAAGTATCCAGATTTACAGTCTGTGTTATTGTATTTCCATTGTTGTGTACATCTGTTTAAAGAATTACCAAACAAATGAATTGTTGTTGCTGCTGTTGCTGTTTAACTTTATATCCCACCCATCCTCCCAAAGGAGCCCAGGTCAGAAAACACACAAGTGATTTTAAAAAAAGCTTTTTTAAAAGTTCCGCTACAGATGCAGACTGCGAAAGATCCCTGCTTAAAAGGCTTGTTGGAAGAGGATGGCCTTCATGTGAGACGGATGTGTGTCTCCTCGGAAGTAAGCATCCACAAAACGCCGTCTACTAAACTAATCACTTTATTTTATAACATTGAACAGTCCAGACTTTACGGCTATGCATCCGACCCCTCGGAGTCAGATCCTTCGAGTACCGATTTGCGGCTCCGCCCCCAGCATAGGAGCTTCGGGAACCCCAGTCTCCGCCTCTCCTTTTTCCGCTTCCGTGCCCTTGACCTGGGCGGCCCTACTGCTACTCCTTCCCTTTCGCTGTCGCCTTCCCCGCTGGTGGTGTCTGATGCTCCGGCAGGCTCTCTAAGCCTCACCTCCTCCTCGGGCTCTCCATCCTGATCCCTTCCCATTGGCTGTGCTAGCCCTCTGGTGGAGGCTTCCTCCCATTGCTGCACTATCTGCTCTGGCGTCAGCAGGGGCTGTGCCTGTTCCTGATCCCAGACCCTCAATAACTCCTCGGGCGTCAGCGGGGCTCTGTCTAGGTCCGCTGTCTCCTCTGGCACCGCTTCAGAACCCGGCCAGCCCCTGACATCCACCCCCCCTTCCAAGCCCCCCTTCCCCTCCTGAGAAGGCGCACAGGGTTGGGGTCGATCGGTGTCAGATTCCCTTGCTAGCTCCCCCAGCTCCCCCCAAGACTCGTCTGCTGTGTCAGGGGAGGAAGGGAAACCTAAGAATATTGTGGTGTCGCCACTGGAGGACGAGGTAAACACGTCTTCCCAATCCTCCCTGGTCATGGTTGGAGAAAGGGGTTCTGCAGTCTCGGTCCCTTCTCCTACCACAGGGTACCCTTCACTCCCCTCTGATGGCGGGAAACCCCAGAAGTCCCCTTCCTCTGAGTCTGTGGGTTGAAACACGTCTCTTAATTGCCAACGGTCTGGTTTGGGCCTGTGCGGGAATAGTTCGTGAAATTCCCACACCAGATGCTCCTTGGTGACTTCCTCTGCCGGGATCCATGCATTTTCCGACGCTGGCTCCCCCTCCCACGCTACCAAATACTGCAGTTCATCCCCTTGCCACCTTGAGTCCAAAATCTCGGTGGCCTCGTTGAACAGTTCCGGGTCCACCAGCGGCATCCCCTGCGACCCCTGCTGGTGGCCCTGTTGGTACCTATGAGGTTCCCTGTACTTGGACAGGAGAGACCTGTGGAACACCGGGTGAATCCTCATGTCGTCCGGCAGTCGCAGTTTGAAAGCCACGGGGTTAATCTGCTCCACTACCTCAAAAGGCCCCAGTCTACGTTGCTGCAGCTTCTTGCACCTGCCGCGGATAGGCAACCCTTGTGTGGACAACCATACCATATCTCCCACCTGGATGTCCTCCCCCTCCCTGCGGTGCCTGTCCGCTGCCGTTTTGTAGGCTGCTTTAGCCCGCTCCAAATTGTCACTGAGCAATTGGTGCAACGCTTCCAACTCCTCAGCGAAATTCTGTGCAGCGGGCACGTTTCCATCCCCCTGTTCCCCCTCCCTTCCCGGAAAGGCCCTGGGGTGGGTGCCGTAGTTCGCCTGGAACGGGGACATGCCTGCCGAGGAGTGTTGAGCATTGTTGTACGCAAACTCTGCAAGGGATAGTTTGTCACTCCAGTCGTTGTGTTGCTGGGAAGCGTAACATCGCAGATACTGCTGCAGTATGGAATTAACCCTTTCCGATTGACCGTTGGTCTGTGGATGTCGTGCTGAGGACAGACACACCTGCACCTGCAAAATCTGCATGAGCTTGCACCAGAAACGGGAGGTAAATTGGGCCCCGCGATCAGAAATTACTCTCGCGGGCATGCCATGCAGCTTGAACACGTGCTGCACAAACAACCGGGCCGTCTCCTCCGCCGACACCACTTTGGGGCAGGCAATGAAGTGGGCCATCTTGGTCAAGAGATCCACTACGACTAGTACAGCCGTGTTTCCTTTGGACCGGGGGAGATCCGTGACAAAGTCCAGCGAAACCGCTTCCCAGGGCTTGCTCGGGGTGGGGAGCGGTTCCAGTAGCCCTGCTGGTACCCTTCTCTCCCCCTTGGCCCTTTGGCAAACCTCACACCCCCTGACGTATTCCCTGACGTCCTGTCTGATTTTTGGCCACCAGAATTCTCTCGTGACCAGTATCATGGTTTTGAATTGCCCAAAGTGCCCCGCTGTGGGATTGTCATGAAGCTGTCTGAGAATTTTGGCCCTCATGTCCTCCCCTGGCACATACAGTGCCCCTTTGTACAACAGCAGCCCCTCCTGTTCCTCAAACCCTCCTGCCTTGGGATCCCCCTCCTTGAGTTCCCTTAGCTTGTTCCGGGCAAAAGCATCAGCCTGAGTGAGGCGCACCAGTTCTTCCCGACCACCCAATGCCGCCCCACACCGCCACTGTTCAGGTTTGAAGATGGCCCTGGCCACTGGAGGTCCTTCGTCTTCCATGTACTCCGGCTTTCTGGATAGGGCGTCCGCCCTGCTGTTCTGCTCGCCCGGAACATACTGGATGTGGAAGTTGAAGTCCGCAAAAAACTCTGCCCATCGCATTTGGCGCTGGTTGAGCACCCTGGCCGTGCGCCAGTACTCCAGGTTCTTGTGATCCGTGCGAACCTGGATTTGGTGCCGCGCCCCCGCCAAGAAGTGACGCCAGTGTTTGAAAGCCGCTACCACTGCCAATAGCTCTTTGTCTCAGATAGCGTAGTTGGATTCCGACCGGCTCAACTTCCTGGAATAGAACGCACAGGGCCGCCATTCCCTTGCTGGATCCTGCTGCAGTAATATAGCTCCAATGGCTCGGTCTGATGCGTCTGTCTCTATCCTGATGGGCTTGCTAGGGTTCACGTGCAGCAACTGCTCCTCTGAGGCAAAGACCTTCTTAAGTGTTTCAAAGGCCTGCTGCGCCTTCTCCGTCCACTGGAACTTCTTCTTGCCTCTCAAGCAGTCCGTAATTGGTGCCGTCATGTTTGCGAACGCCGGTACAAACTTTCTATAGAAATTTGCGAAACCGATAAAGCGCTGCACGTCCTTCTTGGTTTTGGGGCTTTTCCATTGTAAGATCGCCTCTACCTTGTTGGTGTCCATGGCTATTCCCTCATCTGAGAGGCGGTAGCCCAGGAAGTCCACTTCTGTGGTGTGGAACTGGCACTTCTCCAGCTTGACACATAATTGGTGCTCCTGGAGCCTCTGCAGTACTTCCTTGACATGTTGCACGTGCTCCTCCGGGTTTTGCGAGTATACCAATATATCATCTAAATAGACCACTGCCTGTTTGTAAAGCAGGGGCCCCAACACGTGATGCATGAACGCTTGGAAGCATTGGCTGCCTGCCTGGAGGCCGAAGGGCATTACTAGGAACTCATAAGCACCCAGGGGTGTAAACATGGTAGTTTTCCACTCATCGCCTTCTCTGATCCTGATCAGGTTGTACGCACCTCTCAGGTCCAGCTTGGTGAAGATCCTGCCCTTGCGTACCGCCGCCAGCAGGTCGTCGATTCTCGGCATGGGGTAGGAGACCGGGAGGGTCAGGGAGTTTAGGATGCGGTAGTCACAAATGAGCCTACATTGGGGGGTGTCTTTTTTGTCCACCCAGAACACTGGGCTGCCCCCTACAGCCTTGCTTTCCCTGATGAACCCTCTGGCCAGGTTTTTATCAATGAAGTCCTTCAAATCTGCTATCTCTTGCTCCGACATTGAATAAAGCTTGCCTGGTGGCAGCTGAGCTCCTGGCACCAGGTCGATTCGGCAGTCGTAGGGGCGGTGGGGGGGTAGCTTGTCCGCTTCCCTTTCATTAAACACCTGCTGAAACTCCGCATATTGCGCAGGGAGCGTGACTGCCCCTGCTTGCATCAGGGCTGCCTCTGCTTGCTCCTTGGGACGCATCTGCTGCAAGCAATTCTCCATGCAAAACGCAGAACCAAACGTTAGAGAGCGCTGATACCAGCTCACTACTGGGTCATGTCTGTCCAGCCACCCCATCCCCAGTATGATGGGGGGACCTGCCAACGTGGTGACGTGGAAGGCAATAACTTCAGAGTGCCTTCCAATCCCCATCCGCATGGGTGGAGTGCTTTGTGTGACCGCCCCTCCTTTTAATTCTCTTCCATCAATGGTGGTGACTTGCAAGGGAAAATGCAAAGGCAGAAGGTGAAGCTGGTGCTGCCTGGCAAAGTCTATCCCCATAAAATCCGCCGAGGCTCCCGAATCGACGAGGGCGGGGACTTGCATGGTGAAGCCATTGGGCAGCTCCAGTGTGACTTCCATCACGATGCCTGGCTTGGGAGGGTGGGGGAGGGTGTGCTCGGGCGGGCTGGGGGGGGGCGTCTCGGGTGCGTTGCTGGGGGGACATTTTACTGCTCCTGAGCCGGGCTGGCCATCCCCACGACTTGCCAGCCGGCATTCCCGTTTCCCTGCCTCTCCGTCTGCTCCTCCCCTTCTCCTGTTACAGCCCCCGCCATGCCTTGCCACACCTTTTTCTTATTACACGCCTTGGCTAGGTGCCCACTTTGGTGACATACAAAACATTTCCTGGGCGCCTTCCCGCCTTGCGTGTCACTCCCCTTGGCAACCGTTGCGTTTGAAATGGGGCGCGCGCGCGCTCCTCCCAATTCCATAGGCGTTTCTTCCGGGAGGTGCGTTTGCGCGCCAGCCGGTCTCTCTGTTTGTGTTGGAATGCGGAAGTTGAACCACCTTCCCGCCTTCCCCTCCTTCCTGGTTTTGTCTCTGAGCTCCAGTCTAATGCCGATTGCCATCGCTGCTTCTGTGAGGCTTTTCATGTCATTGTAGGGGCCCCCTCTCGCCAAAGAGTCTTTTACTTCATCGGCCAGACCTAACTTAAAGAGCGCTATCATTTGAGGCGTATTAGTGTCCCATCCCAGACGATGGCTCAACAGCGAAAACCTTGCCTGATACTCTCGCACCGTCATAGTCCCTTGCCTCAACAGAAGAAGTTCCTGTGATTCTAGCTCCTGTTCAGAGCGGCTCGTATAAACCACGTCCATCGCTTTAAAGAACTCTTTTACTCTCTGAAGCGCTGGGTCCTTGGCCATAATCAATGGTCTCACCCAATCACGAGCAGCTGATTCAAAATGCGAAATTACAAATCCAACCTGCTCCTCCTCATTTCTAAATGAGTCCTTTTGCAGTTCCAGGGCATATAGCATGTCGGTTTTAAAACCTATGTACTGATCCGGCTTGCCCTGAAACCTGCTTGCTAGCATGGTGATTCGCCTTCCCACCTGCGCACTCCTGCCCTGCTCAGCGTGAATTCTGGCCTCCTCCAGTCTAGCTTGACTAATTCGATAGAGTACCTCTAGCTCACGAGCTCTATCTTCCCAGGTAGGGACCCCTCCACCGCCGGCTCCTTGGGCAGCTAGCGCTGCGGCTTCCTCCGCGTTGCTCCTGCTGGTTGTGCTTTACTTCTGAGGAGGTGACGAAGACTCGAAGGATGCTGTGAGACGGATGTGTGTCTCCTCGGAAGTAAGCATCCACAAAACGCCGTCTACTAAACTAATCACTTTATTTTATAACATTGAACAGTCCAGACTTTACGGCTATGCATCCGACCCCTCGGAGTCAGATCTTTCGAGTACCGATTTGCGGCTCCGCCCCCAGCATAGGAGCTTCGGGAACCCCAGTCTCCGCCTCTCCTTTTTCCGCTTCCGTGCCCTTGACCTGGGCGGCCCTACTGCTACTCCTTCCCTTTCGCTGTCGCCTTCCCCGCTGGTGGTGTCTGATGCTCCGGCAGGCTCTCTAAGCCTCACCTCCTCCTCGGGCTCTCCATCCTGATCCCTTCCCATTGGCTGTGCTAGCCCTCTGGTGGAGGCTTCCTCCCATTGCTGCACTATCTGCTCTGGCGTCAGCAGGGGCTGTGCCTGTTCCTGATCCCAGACCCTCAATAACTCCTCGGGCGTCAGCGGGGCTCTGTCTAGGTCCGCTGTCTCCTCTGGCACCGCTTCAGAACCCGGCCAGCCCCTGACACTTCATTAGGTACCAAAAAGGCAAAGGAGATGGTTCCTGTCAAGGGGAGAGATTTCCTTGTTGTCTCCCTTCTGTCTCGAGAGACAATGGAGGAATGCACCACCGGGGGTGAAGTCAAACCACTGGAGAGTTACAGCACCTGCTGAGGCTGTAGAGACCGATATGGGAGAGACATGTTTTGTTGCAGCCGGGGCAGGTGAAGGTGTCCAGTGGTGGCGATGCAGATGCACCAGGGCGTTTCTTCCCTCTGTAGGGGTTTCAAAGGGCAACTCACCTGCAGGAACACAGTGATCTGTGGGAAAGGGGGGTGGTTTGGGAGGGAGGGAACCCTGCATGCCATAGGGACCGGTGGGATGGCTTGATCCTGGCTGCAAGGAGAAGTGAATGTGACCCATTTTGCTCCAAGTGCTCCTCTCTCAAAAGCAGCCCTCTCTGAAATCATTTTGGCCGTCTTCCCGAAGGTCCTTCTCCTCCACTAAATGGGCTTTTAGCGAAGGTCAGATGGATGGTTTGCACTTTGCACCAGACCACCAGGCCATTAATGCTCTTGGATGGAAGTTGAAGGCATCACTCCTGCAAGACATCTCGATTTCCCTAGGATCTCTTTAAAGTAAAGACGTGCAGTCAAGGTGGATTTTAAGAGAGGGGGGATCTCTCTCTCTCTCTCTCTCTCTCTCTCTCTCTCTCTCTCTCTCTCTTACTCTCTCTGCCTGTCTTTCTTCCCCTTCCTCCCTCTCCCCCACATGATGGCATGCTTACTTCTCTTCTGGCTTGGAGGCCGGGCCGGATTTAGGTTGGATGAGGCCCTAAGCTACTGAAGGCGATGGGGCCCTTTATATGTCCAGCTGTCCTTTGTCAACAACAAATTGTCACTGTTTTTTGTGTTGAATATATGCTATATCAGGTATCATTTTACAAGGATCCTGATTCCCCACATTACCAGCCCAATGTCAGCAGAGATGCTTTGACATGCTCCAAAGCATGGGTAGGCAAACTAAGGTCTGCAGGCCAGATCCGGCCCAATCGCCTTCTCAATCGTGTCCGCGGACAGTCCGGGAATCAGCATGTTTTTACATGAGTAGAATGTGTCCTTTTATTTAAAATGCATCTCTGGGTTATTTGTGGGACATAGGAATTCATTCATTTCCCCCCGAAAATATAGTCCGCCCCACCACAATGTCTGAGGGACGGTGGACCGGCCCACGGCTGGAAAAGGTTGCTGACCCCTGTGCTATATGGTCATTTATAGACCTAAGAGGTATCTAAAGCCATTTGCACATAACAAAATATGTATTTTATCAAAGGAATTGTTGAATTGAAATACAATTAAGAAGAAGTATATTAATAGTGAAATGGGGGGGGCAAGAGAGTGGGACCTTAAGCTTGTTTAGCTCATACGTAAATTTGACACTGCTTGGAGGGGTATAAGATCAGCAAGGCCCACCCCCAGAAGCCACTAGTCCTTGCCCATGGACACCCCCCCCCAAGCATGAATGGAGCCCCCAATGAGGAATGGGGAAGGAATTCCATTCCTTTTGCATTTTCATGAGAAAGTGCCTAGTTCACACCTCACTTCCACCTGGCAGCCCTTTAGATAGATGAAGGTGGCTGCCACATTCCCTCTCCATCCTCCATCCTCTCCAAGCTAAACATAGCAGAGCAAAAGGAGGAGTTGTCCAAGATCGAGGGCGACCCGAGTTCCATCATTTCCCTGGCCAAAGAGAGAGGTGAAGAGAGGGGAAACTGCTGATGGAAGGGGGAACTGGAGAAAAGCCAGCAGCATAATAATTTGAGGAATGGAATCAGTTCCGGAGATAGTTCGTCCATGCCCAGATTCTATAAGGATGCAGGGATGTCAAAGGGACAGGCTCAGAATGAGCCCAAGGGTGGTCTGCATCTCTCCAGATTGCTGAATTATGAGCTGATGCATATTCAGTGCTTCAGACTGGACCAAAGGACATTTGTAATTGATGGCATTGGCGGAAATTGAACCTAGAATAGCAAAAAAAGGCACTTAGGGTAAAGTGAATAGAAGAGGGGATCACAAGTGGGAAGGGAGAAATCCTGTTCTCCCAGTGGCCACCCAGATGCCTGTGGGAACGCTGCAAGGAGAAACCCAGCACCACAGCAACTCTCCCCTCCTGCGGTTTCCAGCAACAGGTAATCAGACACAGGTAATCCTGGCCAGTTGCCATCGACAGCCCTCTCCTCCTCCATCAATTTGTCTAACCCTCTTTTAAAGCCGTCCAAGTTGGTGTCCATCTCTGCCTCCTGTGGATGTGAGTTCCATGGGTTAACGATGCACTGCATGGAGAAGTCCTGCCTTTAATCTATCCTGAATCTTGCAGCATTCAGCTTCATTGGACGTCACACACAGAAAAGGGATTGGAAGCTCAAAATAAAGGTGTCACAGCCTGAATGTTCTCACAGTTGCTGTTTTGCCCAGCAACTCGCTGCTGACAGCAAGAGTGAATCTGACACTGGAGAAGAATCATTACCCCCAGCCCTTGCCAGAGTTCTCCCTGGGTCTACCAGTGCAAAGCTTTGTTTCTGGGTGAGTGGCTAAGGAGGACCCACCAGATTGCAACATCCACAGCATCAGCTGCTAAGGAACGTTAAGTGCTTCCTGCGGGAGTGAGTTCCACAGTTTAACTATATGCTGCATGAAGGAGAAAGGCCCGTCTCTGCCCGGGACCTGAGAAAGCAGCTGCCAGTCACTGCAGACAATACTGGGCTGGTCTGTTCTGGTTTAAAGCCTGAGCTTGGGGTGCTATTCTGTGCCCTGGGCTGCATCCTTCCCTCTGCCAACTGCCTCTCTCTCTGCTGCTAAGGAACAGGAACTGTCTCTGCTGGGTGTCTTTAAATGTTCTGTGATCAGTGAGATGCAGGTTCAGTCGTACTCATTGATAGGCTGATGCCATCTCGTTCCAGTGGCAGAGGATGCGCCAGCTAACGCTCCAGCTAACATTCACTCTCTGCGACTAAGCCTCTCTTTTTCTTAAAGGTAAAGGTAAAGACACTCCTGACCATTAGGTCCAGTCGTGTCCGACTCTGGGGTTGCGGTGCTCATCTCGCTTTACTGGCCGAGGGAGCCAGCATACAGCTTCCAGGTCATATGGCCAGCATGACAAAGCCACTTCTGGCGAACCAGAGCAGCACACAGAAACGACGTTTACCATCCTGCCAGAGCGGTACCTATTGATCTACTTGCACTTTGACGTGCTTTCGAACTGCTAGGTGGGCAGGAGCAGGGACTGAGCAATGGGAGCTCACCCCGTCACGGGGATTCGAACCGCCGACCTTCTGATCAGCAAGTCCTAGGCTCAGTGGTTTAAACCACAGCGCCACCCGCTTTTTCTTAGACACACAAAAAAAATTGTCATTCAGAGCAAGCGGAAGCCTTTCTCAAACATCGAAGGAAAATGAGGCTCCATCTCTGCCACCTCCTGCTCAAGATCTGCATTCAGTACCCTTTCTTTTGGGCAGCATTTGCTCCCACCCTCCTCTGGGCGTTTCTGAGCTGAGTCAGTGCATAAGAACATCAGGTGAGCCTGCCTGCTGGATCAGGCCAAAGGAGACCCGTCTAGTCCAGCAACTCGATGTTCTCACGACAGGGGCATAGCGGTGTTTGCTAGTGCCCGGAGCAGGTGTGAGCACACACACCGCAGAGTAAACTCATCCAGCCCTCGCACAGCCACCAAATAGGCGCTCACACCAGGCAGGGAAAGGGTTATAAAGAGAGGGGAATACGATCCATAGTCACGTTGTCCATTATCAAGGTGCTTTAAATGATTCCCGCTTTAAAATGCTTATAGCAAGGGAGAAAAGGCTGAATTGTAAACGGATTTAGCTGAAATTAGGCTGGCCTAGGTAACAGGGCATAAGAAGCTGGCAATGGAAGATTACGGGGATTGTTAAAAGCTGACAGCTATAATGTTATTTTTGCATCACAGATGTTCAGTGTGGGACCCTGAGACACACACACACCCATCAGGCTCTGCTAACGGAAAGTTAAACGGAACATGATTGATAGTCCCTGGCAGAAACATGAAAGGGCAGGTTTCGCAATGCAGATGTTGCAGGGCACAAACATTGCTCATTGCTGAATGTACCTGATGATATCAGGAAAAAGTGAAATCGTGAGTATGTGATATCTGGACAGGATCTGGATGAGAGGGCGGGATTGGGGGGGTGGAAATACCCCAAAGCTTATACAGTGGTCCTGTCAGGGACTTGCCCTCCCCCAGAGCCGAGCTGACGGGGGAAGGCGGCTGGAGAGAAACGGCTATCAGGTCGGAGAGCAGTTCGCAGGAGAGCCAGGAGAGCCAAAGTGGTGGGGAAGGGGAACTGCAGGCTGACAGGGGGAGACAAGGTCTTGAGGAGGCTGGCAGAGACCCAGCAACACCACCGGAGGGGAAGGAGGTCTGACAGAGATGCCCAGCGCCAGCCCACAGGTGTGCAGGGGGAGAAAGCGCAAAGAAAGGGGGAGGCGCTTTGGATTCCCAAAACTCCTATGCTGGGGGCGGAGCCGTGAACGTCCACTCCCAGAATCTGGAACTGACTCAAGCGGTCATGAACTTTGAGAGCTCTGATGTATATTTTTGTAAATAAAGCAACTAGTTTAGCAGACAACGTGGTCTGGCTGATTACTCTCGAGGAGACATCACAGAGCCCTTACAGGTCCCTTGGTTCTCAAACGCCTTGGTACTCAAACAACTTGGAACCCAAACACTGTAAACCCAGAAGTAAGTGTTCTGGTCTGCAAACATTTTTTTGGAAGCCGAACATGCTCCATTTTGAGTGCCACACTTCCATTTTGAGTGTTACGCTGAGGTCTGTCTGCTTTTGCTATTTGTGTTTTTGTTTTTGTGGCTCTTTTTGTTTTGTTTTTGTGACTGTGTGGAACCCAGTTCAGCTACTGATGGATTGTGTGACTGCAGTACATTGTTTATTGCTTTCATTTTATGGATCCATGGTCTGGTTAGATAGTAAAATTCATGTTAAATTGCTGTTTTAGGGGTTGTTTTTTAAAGTCTGGAACGGATGAATCCATTTTGCATTCATTTCTATGGGAAAGCGCGCCTTGGTTTGGGAACACTTTGGTTTTGGAACGGACTTCCGGAACGGATTAAGTTTGGAAACCAAGGTGCCACTGTATAGGGAGACTGGCAGCTGAGATTACAATATTCTGACATACTCGGGTACATGTGTCAAGAAAAACAGGGGGAGGCCACAGATGTCCGGTAGAAATGTCCAGCAGGAAGCAGCTATTGTGGTGCAATGAGAGCACTACATCTGTTTGTGATCTTTTAATAATGAGAATAGTCATTATTCCAGCTTGCAGGCCAGAAAAGGCAGAGGCAATGCACAGTGTTTGCTTTCGGCTGGGATCCAAGGCTGCAGCTATGGGAGAGACCCTTTTGGAGTGTTAATCCTGTACTCCCGGTGGAGTACAGGATCAGGTTTAAGGTGCTGGTTTTGACCTTTAAAGCCCTATGCGGCCTAGGACCCTCGTACCTACAGGACCGCCTCTCCCGGTATGCCACGCAAAGGACCTTAAGGTCCACAAATAACAACTTTTTGGAGGTCCCGAGCCACAAGGCTGTTAGATTGGTGTCAACTAGGGCCAGGGCCTTTTCAGTACTGGCCCCAACTTGGTGGAACGCTCTGTCACAAGAGACCAGGGCCCTGCAGGATTTGACATCTTTCCGCAGGGCCTGCAAGACAGAGGTGTTCCGCCTGGCCTTCGGGTTGGACTCCCCTTGGTTTTGAGTATGGGCGATAAATGAAGCGGCATTTTAAATTTTAAATTGTCTTTTTAACCTGTATTTTAATTAACGGTTTTCTTTTATACTTTATTGTAATTTTACTGATGTAAGCTGCCATGAGCCCGGTTTCAGCTGGGAAGGGCGGGGTATAAATAAAATTTATTATTATTATTATCATTATTATTATTATTATTATTATTATTAATGCTGGAAGCCCTTCTATCGTAGGCTCAGGTTGTATATGTGCGTAAATAAATCTAAATCTAAATTAGACTCCACAGCCTCGGCTCCACATCAACCCCAAGTGAGAGGCTGGAACACTTGGAATCTCACTCTGCTCAGAGACTGGGATGGCGTGCAAAACCTGTAAGGGTAGACACTGTTTCCTCAGAGAGGAACAGAGCTAGAGCTCTAGTCCCATGGAAGGAAGGTAACCAGAAGTGCAAGATGCTAAGGCCCAAGGCTAGTCCAGTTGCAGGTAGTTCCAAGGGTGGAGCGGGTGATACAGGGGTATACTATGTGTTTGACATCTGTATGTTTGTTGCAGTTACACTGATGACTACAACACGGTACACGAATCGGGGGAGCATGTTAGGATTCATTGCCTGTGCTTGCAGTCATGGGATTGTTTTAGCCAAAAAGCTGCACTACCGAGTCTGAACGCTGACTGCCTATACTCAGCTGATCCTGAAGTGTGCTGATGCCTTTTGGTATCAGTCGCTGTGATGTTCGGGCTGAAAAAAGCTTTTGAATCTCCCGAATCACCAGGAGGGAGAGAACATGCCAGTCAGGCATGTGTCTCTGCCAGACTCCTACTCGTGTGTAGGACCTCCTGACAATAATACAGATATTTGCCCAGAGCTTTTCCTCGGCACCGCTTACCTTTGAGAGGGGCAATGAGTCCCAAAGTTTCTTTAGGGCTGGGTAGGCAAACGAAGGCCCGGGGGCTGGATCCGGCCCAATCGCCTTCTAAATCCGGCCCGCGGATGGTCCGGGAATCAGCGTGTTTTTACATGAGTAGAATGTGTGCTTTTATTTAAAATGCATCTCTGGGTTATTTGTGGGGCAGAGGAATTCGTCCATTTTAATTTTTATTTTCAAAATATAGTCCGGCCCTCCACAAGGTCTGAGGGACAGTGGACCGGCCCCCTGCTGAAAACATCTGCTGACCCCTGGCCTAGGCGATGCCAGGCAATGCCCTACCCGGGCACTCCCATCTCCGATAATAATAATAATAATTTTTTATTTGTACCCCGCCCATCTGGCTGGGTCTCCCCAGCCACTCTGGGCGGCCTCCAACAGATATTAAAATACATCAAAATCACAGGTTAAAAACTACCCTAAACAGGGCTGCCTTCAGGTATTTTCTGAATGTAGGATAGCTGTTTATCACTTTAACCTCTGCTGGGAGGGCGTTCCACAGGGCGGGCGCCACCACCGAAAAGGCCCTCTGCCTGGTTCCCTGTAGCTTTGCTTCTCGCAGGGAGGGAACCGCCAGAAGGCCCTCGGCGCTGGATCTCAGTGTCCGGGCTGAACGGTGGGGATGAAGACGCTCCTTCAGGTATACAGGACCGATGGCTCCAAAGGTCTGCCGCTCTCAGGATACCTGGCGACAGTAGTTTGGTGACATAATTTTTCCGATTCTCTCCCCCTCTCTGTTTTTAATTTAAAAAATAAAAAAGTCGACTGTCTCCCAGCCAGAAGCTCCTTGCCGCCATCTGCCAGAGAGCTCCGTTTCGCAAAGCAAATGCCTTATTACCAACATGCACAAAAGGGGGTTTATTTCAGGCAATTAAATAACAACCGAAAAAATTATACAGCTGTGGGCTTCGGAATATGTTTAATTAAGTGGCTTCCCCTCCTCTCTCTCCACCCCCCGCCCCCCGTAACTGGAAAAATCTGGCTGGAACGATATAGGAATAAGCCAGCCTTGCAGCAGACAGCCCGGAAAAGTTTGCAAGCAACCGAGGTGTGTTTTCCTCCCCTACCACTAACAGAATTGCCACTGTAGTGTAACATTTATGTGGAGTCAGCTGGGAAAAATGCGCTGGGCTCAGCCTCCGCCTACCTGGCACCCTCCGGAGGTTTTGCACTACAGTTCCCATCGGGCCACAGGCATCAACCAGGCTGCGGCATTGCGATTTTATTATCCATGTCATAAAAATGTATACGCCGCTTGATTGTAAGAAAAACCTCAAAGCGGTTTACAAAAAGATAAAACAATTGAAAGGCTTTTCAATTCTACTTTAAAACATACAAAAGTTAAAACGCTAAAACAGATTAAAATGGCCTCCGTTTTCTGAGCATCTGGGCTTATCTAGACAAGAATGGTTTCAGCGGGCGGCAGAAAGAGGCGCCTGCTTGATCTCAATAGGCAGGGAGTTCCAAAGTGTAGGATCTGCTACACGAAACGCTGAAATTCTTGCAAGGGTGGGGTGGGCATTGCGCGCCTAGTTTTAATCGCATCTTTATTTGCGCGCCTGGTTTTAATCGCATCTTTATTTTTTCTTTCATTTCTTGTATAGGACTTTGTTGCGTTGCAATTTGAACTCCATGGAATATAAAATGTAATAATAAGAAAGATGCAATTATAAAAGGAACCCAATGGGTAAAAAAATGAACCAAGGGTCTGGAAACCAAGCCTTATGAGGAACGGTTGAAGGAGCCGAGTATGTTTAGCCTGGGAAAGAGGAGACTGACAGGAGATATGATAGCCATCTTCAAATATCTTTGGAGCTGACACATGGAGCAAGCTTGTTTTCTCCTGCTTTGGAGGGTAGGACTCGAACCCATGGCTTCAAGTTACAAGAAAGGAGATTCCAATGAAACATATGGAAAAACTTTCTGACAGTAAGAGCTGTCCCTTGGAGGTTTTTCAGCCAAGTTTGGATAGCCATTTGTCATGGATGCTTTAGCTGAGATTCCTGCAATGCAGGGGGTGGGACTAGATGACCCTGGGGGATCCCAATTCTACAATTCTATGATTATTTAATACACTGTGCCCACACTTCTTCACAGGCACACTGTAGACCACCTAAACAAAGGTCATGGGTCATTGGTGGGCCTCGGACCACAGTTTGGGAACCTTAGCTGTAGATCGCATTACATCAAAAAAAATACTGGGGCTACACATTTTGAGTGAACACAACTGTTTCCTAAATAGCATTCCACACTCATTCCAGAATAGAAAATATGTCATAGGCATGTGGTGGTTGGTTTGTTTTTCATGTTCCCTGTCTGGGAACCTCCCTTTAAGGCATCCAAGTACAGAAAGGTAACCCCTGATCATTAGGTCCAGTCGTGTCCGACTCTGGGGTTGCGGCGCTCATCTCACCTTACTGGCCGAGGGAGCCGGCGTACAGCTTCCAGGTCATGTGGCCAGCATGACTAAGCCGCTTCTGGCGAACCAGAGCAGTGCATGGAAACGCCGTTTACCTTCCCGCTGGAGCGGTACCTATTTATCTACTTGCACTTTGACATTGCCAGGAGCTGGGACTGAACAATGGGAGCTCACCCCGTCACGGGGATTCGAACCGGTGACCTTCTGATTGACAAGCCCTAGGCTCTGTGGTGTAGACCACAGTGCCACCCGCATCCCTTCCAAGTACAGAGGCTCACACCAAATTTCCAACCAGTCATACAGCAATAGAATAGAAATAGAAATACTTTATTGTCACAGTACCACGTTTTCAGTGAAATTAAACGAGCCCCCCTCCGCCCCCACAATGTCTCAGTCCTTGTTACACTCTATGTGCTGTCGTACAACCACCAACCCCGAACGTCAGCTGCAATGTTGCTGTCTTCCATGCATAGCTGTCAACCCTCCCTTTTTTTGCGGGAAACTCCCTTATTCCAATGCCGTTTCCCGCTGCTATCCCGGATTGTTGATATCCCTTACATTTCCTGGATTTCCAAGGAAGCAGCTCCTCTCCCTCCCCGCCGGCCAGATAGGCTCCTCAGCTGCGTTGCTCGGCTGCCAATAAGGAGTCTGAGACCGACTGGGGGCGGAGCTTGCATGCCTTGTGCAGCCAGACCCTCACGCCCAACCAGACAGACAGCCTGCCTGCCGTCTACGTGCTGGCTCTTTCGCTCTCCCGTTCGCGAGCAGCCTCTGGAGCGCAGGGTGGCGAGGCTACTTGGTGCCATTGCACCGCCCTCGCGGCATCCCTTATTTTCAAATCCGAAAGTTGACAGCTATGCCATGCAGCAGCCTCACGGCCCACAGGTAAAAACTGTTCTTTAACATGTTGGTTCGGTTTATCATGCTGCTATATCTGCTGCCCGAGGGCAGGAGATTTAAAAGGTGCTGGCCAGGGTGTGAGTCATCCTGAGAAGGTTCCTCGCTCTTCTGAGGCAATGGTCTTCTGCAATAACATCTAGCGGATTCAGGGGACAATGCAATACTGGACATGGATTCTGCGAGAGTATTTCCATTAAGACACATACTGTAGCGGCAAAAGATATATCACCTTAGCTGTTCAACCTCCAAGCCATCTCTCATCCAGCCACAGTCCGTGAAATACAACTTACTCAACCCATTCCACTGTCCTTACCAGAACCCTCCTTGTGTCTTATTGCATTCTGGCGTTTCAGACACTGACAAGGAACCAGACAGAAATTCCACATCATGCCTTTAAATCCTTTATCCCAGCTGCAACGTTATCTATGGTTCCCCAGAAACACCACAAAGGGCCCCCCCCCCCGACGCCAGCTCCATGCATTTTGTCTCCCAAAATACGGTGCGAAAACAGATCACAAAATCACAATGGAGGCGGGGACAGGGGTAGTTACAAATGTCCGGTGACAGCTGTCAGAGCAGCTCCCTAACGCAGCGCGAGATATTTTTCTCTGAATTCCATTTAGCAGCAAGGGGAGCGTTAAATCTGTAATTTCACACGGAAGGCCTTGATCATATCCAAATATCGTGTTTGAACAGGGCTTCTAAATTGCCCTCTCAAGCTGCTACATTTGTTCAGCAAAGGTCACCTGGTGGCGGAGACGTCTCATTTCTCTGGATTTAACAAAGTCAGAAATTAATCTGTCAACCGAGTTAGAGCGGGAGAGGGCTGGAAATAATAGTAATATAAAACACGCACACACAAACACACAAAGGGGAGAAAGAGCGAATGCACAAGCCTTCAATCTCGCAGCAAATTCAGCTGCTGAGGGAGGCCAGCAACTGGTATTCAGAAATATTGCTGCCTCCAGTTTGGTGTTGTAGTTACAGCGTCAAACTGGAACCTGGGAGAGACCAGGGTTCGAATCCTAACTCAGCTATGCAGCTCGCTGGGTGACCTTGAGCCAGTCACTGCCTCTCAGCCTAACCTACCTCGCAGGGTCGTTGTATTAACTTATTCTTCTTTGGTGATCCCTTGTAGCTGAGTAAGGTTGTCTTCCATGAACACGGTTTTAACAATGAGTCCGTAAGTGACTGTGGAAGCCAATTCTGGATCCACACGTCCTTCCACAGTGGGGATAGTGGTTTCTGGGCGGGAGTTGATCACGGTGTGGATTTGCCAAGCATGCCATCCTCTTAGCACGTTTCTCCCTTGTGTGGGATGAGTAGGAATGTGGATGAGGGAATATTGATTAATATTTCCTATCCCAGCTTGTGCTAACAAGCTACAAACTAGCAGAGTTTCTCATCCCCAATAAAGCGCAGTGAAACGTGGCGTTTAAGTTCCTATGAACTTCTAAAACAAGGCAGATTCCTGGCATATATCCCCTGGTTCCCTCTTAACAGAAAATACACGACACATAAGCTTATAAAAGTATAAAGGTTGTACTCACAGACATCCAAGAATATACAAATCTCAGAAGGCAGGCTAGCTTAGATTAAATGTATGTACATGTGGAGACTCTCCTAAGGGAGAAGGCTCCATGTGGCTTCTCTTGGCTGGAAGCCAAGAGAGCATCTTCTCTTGAGATGTTGCATCTTCGAAGTCCTGGTGGGAAGAGAGAGAATGGCTGCTTCACCTGTGACTTTCAGTAACTGCAGGTGAGGCCACTCCCACTTCTGGTCACACAAAGGAAATGATTTCAGTCTTGGCACAGGAAACTCCACCTGGAGGACCAAGACCCCTTTTGTGTACACTCTAGGAATGTTGTGATTGACTGCACCAGTGTTATACATCCCACACCTTGCGTCCTGAGTTCGAGCGTCTTCAAAGCCCATGACACCTTTGGTCAAGGCTGTTCTCCAACTGGAGCGCTCGCAGGCCAGTGTTTCCCAGTTGTCGGTGTTTATACTACATTTTTAAAGATTTGCCTTGAGAGAGTCTTTAAACCTCTTTTGTTGACCACCAGCATTACGCTTTCCATTTTTAAGTTCATAATAGTTGCTTTGGGAGACGATAATCAGGCATCCGAACAGCCTAACCTACCTCGCAGGGTTGTTGTGTAGGGTATTAACTGAGGAACAGGAAAGCCACCTTGAACTCCTTGGAGGATATGAATGCAATGAAGACATAAACAGTGGAGGCAGAACATAGCCCTCTCCTCCTCCAGGACTTTGTCTAATCCTCTTTTAAAATAAAAAAATTCCTTCCAGTAGCACCTTAGAGACCAACTAAGTTTGTTCTTGGTATGAGCTTTCGTGTGTATGCACACTTATTCAGATACACTGAACCAGAAGTCACCAGACCCTTATATATAGTGAGAGGGTGGGAGGGGTATTACTCAGAAGGGTGGTGGGAATGGGTGAAAGGCTGATACGACTGCAATTAGTCTTACAGGAAAAAGCAAGGGATGAAATGGCCCAAAATAGCTTTATCATGTATAATGAGATAAGAATCCAATGTCTTTGTTCAGAGCTGGTCTCTCCATGGTTTTAAGTTTGGTAATGAGTTGCAATTCAGCAACTTCTCTTTCCAGCCTGTTTCTGAAATTCCTTTGCAATAAGACAGCTACTTTGAGATCTTGTATAGAGTGTCCTGGGAGATTGAAGTGCTCTCCTACTGGTTTCTCTGTCTTGTGATTCCTGATGTCAGAAGCCATCCAAGTTGGTGGTCATCAGTGCCTCTTGTGGGAGGGAGTTCCACAGGTTAACAATGTGCTGCGTGAAGAAGTCCATTCATTTCCCAGTCCCAAATCCTCCAACATTCAGCTTCCTTGGACACCCACAAGTTCTGGTGTCACTATTTATTTATTAATTTACTACTACTACTACTAATAATAATAATAATAATTAATTAATTAATTAATTAATAATAATAATAATAATCCCGCCCTATACCCGCAGGTCTCAGGGCAGTTCACAAGACAAAATCACAATATAAAAATGCAAAATAATCAAAAGAAAAAGACAAACAGGAGGAAGGGGGAAACTTCCCTCTCTCTCCCCTTCCTCCACGCTGTGCTTTCCCCGAAAGTGTGGCCCGTTTTATGAGATAGTAATGGCAGAACCGTAGAAATTATTTTGTTTTTAGAGTCTGTATCTTTTGTGCTTTATCTCGTTTCATCTTACCGTATGCCACTTTGATGGCTCCTGGCTGTGAAGCAGTTTATGAATCTGTAAAATAAATAATAAAGCACAACGAGAGACGAGGCCTTGAGAATTAAATTATTTTAATGTCAAACCCTTTTGCAGAACAATACAGATCAGCATGCGTGGAGTTCAGAAGCTGGCACCAACTGAAACCGCGTCGTGTTTCTGAGGCAGAGGCATGGAGGGGAAGGACAGAGTCTTGGTTCATCACGGACCCTCCTCCATTTCCCATCGCTCTCTGTTTTCCTTTCCGGTGCTGAGAAATGTAGGATTCCCTGCTTTCAGTGCCTGGAAGGTTGCTACAGCTTTTAAGCTGTAGCAGCCTTTTCCAGCTTCCAGAGGTTTATGCCCCCCAAATAATTCCGGGAGCTGTAGTTTGCTAAGCGTGCTGGGATTTGTTAGGCAACCCCCTAGCCCCCTCCCGGTGCTACAATTCCCAGAGTAACCGATGGAGAGAGATTGATGGTTAAACCACTCGGGGAATTGCAGTTCTGCGAGGGGAATAGAAAGGTCTCCAAACTCCTCTCAGCAATCTTAACAAACTACAACTCCCACGATTCTCTGGGGGAAGCCATGGGGCTTTAAATGGGTGGTTTAAATGTAGTCTTAGACAGCAGTGGAAACCAGTTACCGGAAAACCAGTTACTAAAGCACTGCTCCACAGCAAGCGTTCCATGTGGCTCACACAAACAGCCTCCATGGGGAAGGGTGGCCACTAATACAACTATCAAACGAAACATCGTCAACTTTAATATATTAAATATGTGAACTTTTTCACTTACATTCCTTAAGTCAACCATAAGATTCTCCCAGCTCTCTTACGAAGTGCCGTCTCTCCAACCTTAACAGAACCACCGCAGCGCATGCATGTGCTTCGAAGAAGCATCATTTAAATATCCCTCTCCAGATTCCGCACCATGAAAAGTGGCAGAAAACAGATTTGCCTGAAAACAAACGGACAGACTTTGGGGAAACAGCAGGGTTCATTTGGGACTTGATGAGTTTAGGGTCCGCATGCCTTCTAAGTTATGGCATTGAAGGATCCCTTGCAGGGGGAACAGGGAATATCTCTTGCCCTCCAGATCCTGTTGGACCAACATCCCATTGGCCACAAGCTCCCCACCCCTGCCTTCGATATTTGAGGAGTTTCTGGTTTCATGTTTGGTTATGAATCACTCCTGCCAGATACTGAGGCCCAGAGTAGTTTACCCAAAACAACTTTCATTGTTTCAGTCCATTTCCTGAAACTTATCAGTTGCTACTGCACACTTGCTTGTCTTCAGCCTCTGAGTCGTCAGCGTTTCAACCAGTGATGTGCCCACATTTTGTTTCCAGTGGAGCAGGGCTCATTATCGCCATTATCACCGGGATGCATGGGAACGGAAATTTCCCATGCATCCTGTGCCAATTTTTTTTATTCCGGGATCCATGGGAAACTACAATTCCCATGGATCCCAGTGGCAACGGGTGCTCCAAAGGATGCCAAGAAGCACCCAGGCCTTAAGGAGGTGGTCTGCAAGACACCAAGAGGGTAGCAAAGTCTAGCAGGAGAGCTTTCCCAGTGGCACCAACATTCCAACGTGAGCTGGGGGAGCCCATTCCTCAATTCCTTTAAGGCCCTGGCTTTGCTTGCTGAGGCCTTTATGGGAAGCCAGCCGCGTCTGCTGATCCCTTGGCATTACAGAATATAGATAGTCACCAATAAAAGTGCATGTGACAGACTAAAATGACTGACGTGAAAACGAGGAGAGGCGAGCTGCAGGGGCGCATGGCCCTGTCGGTATGGAAGATGTGGAGTTTCTTGATGTCCGGGTGGTACGCTTTGCCGTCTTCCAGCGCCCCGTGGGCAGCCAGAATGAAGCTGGCATCACCCGAAGTCGCCACGTCGAAGACACAAGCCTGGAAGTAGGCATCCTCGACGGGCAGCTTCTCCTTGCACAGCAGGCGGGCCTTCTCGAGGGCACCGCTGCCGTCGCCCTTGCTCCGAGAGATGCGCTGGCCGGGCGGGCAACCTCCCACGCAGAGCTGCAAATCTTGCTCGTCCGTGAAGGAGAGGGCCACCTCCTCGGCCGCCCGGATGGAGAAGGAGAGCTGCCGGCCCGCCTGGCGCACGGCAATTGTGGTGCCAACGTGCGATGCTCGGATCTCCACATGCCGTGCCGGCGTGCGCTCATAGATGATCAGGCTGCTCCCCCCGGGCCTCGCTCCGCCGTTCACCGAACCATCCACAAAGGAGACTGGCAGGTTGTCTATTTCCGCTTGGTAGACCTTCTCGTCGATGCACTCCTTCATGTTCTTAAAAATGATGGTGAGCTGAAAAGAACAGAGATATTAAAAGCTTAAAGGTAAAGGGACCCCGACCATTAGGTCCAGTCGCAGACGACTCTGCGGTTGCGGCGCTCATCTCGCTTTATTGGCCAAGAGCCGGCATACAGCTTCCAGGTCATGTGGCCAGCAGGACTAAGCCGCTTCTGGCGAACCAGAGCAGCGCACGGAAATGGCGTTTACCTTCCCGTCGGAGCGGTACCTACCGTATTTTTCGCTCCACAAGACGCACTTTTTTCCCTCCTAAAAAGTAAGGGGAAATGTCTGTGCGTCTTATGGAGCGAATGTGTGGTCCCTAGAGCTGAACTGCCCAGGGGCAAAAGCAGATCGTGCTTTTTTTAAAAAAAAAAAAGAGAGAGAGAGAGAGTGGGGGTGTTGAAAGGAAGCCCGCTAAGCAACTGCTCAGCAAACGATCGGGGAGAGAGATAAGGGAGAGAGATTCCAGCCCCGCCCCCTTGCAGAGGGAGGTTGTTTCCCCAGCGACATGTGACTGGCTGATTAGATTATCTGTCTGGAAATTGTAGAAATGGCTCCCTTTCCTGAAGCTGCAGAACTGTGAGTTAAACCCTATAAAACAGGGTTTTTTCCCTTTGCAAAGTAAGCTCAACAGCTTTGAGCTGATCCTCAAAAAATGGGGCTTTCCCCCTCTAAAAACTAGGTGCGTCCTATGGTCAGGTGCGCCTTATAGAGTGAAAAATATGGTATTTATCTACTTGCACTTTGAGGTGCTTTCGAACTGCTAGGTTGGCAGTAGCAGGGACCGAGCAACGGGAGCTCACCCCATCACGGAGATTCGAACCGCCGACCTTCTGATCGGCAAGCCCTAGGCTCTGTGGTTTAACCCACAGCGCCACCCGCGTCCCTATTAAAAGCTTAAAGTGCAGCAAAAGGGAAACTCCAGGCATCTGAGGACCCTTGAGACCTGTTTATTCTGAGGAAGGAAGCAGAACTGCTGTCCACCAGAAGGTATTGGAGAAGGAAAAGCAGACAGAGATTGGCTTCTGAGTGCAAACCCATCCTTACCGCATAGTCGCTCACCACTTTTCCAGGTCCCTCTATTATCAGAAGTAGCCCAAATAGTGCCTTGCCTTCTTCAAATTTACTGGCTTGTCTTCAGAGCTTTAACCGGATCTGTGCCCAAATTTAGTTTTTGGGGAAGCAGGGCTTGTAATCAACATCATCATGGGGACCCATGGGAGTTTCAGTTTCCAATGGCTCCCGTGCCAACTGTTTGACCTGGGAAGCATGGGAAATCATGCTTCCTGTGGATCCCAGTGTGCTCCTGCAAGTGGGAAACTTGTTGTCCTCCAGTTGTTGCTGGACTACAACTGCCAACATCCCTGACCATAGGCTATGCTGGCTGTTGGGGGTGGGGGTTGGGAGATGGTGTTCAGCAACAGCTGGAGGGCCGTTGGTTAGCCACTCCTGCTATAGGGGATTTCCAGTCAAATTCAAGCCTGTGAATCAATGTGGAAGTACCGGTATGTGGGGCAGGGGTCAGCAACGTATGGCCCATGGGCCAGATGCGTCCCACGAAGGCCATTTTACTGGCCCACGAGCCACCCGCAAACCAAGCCGCCCACACATGGCAAGTCTTCTGCGCACTGAGCTTAACCAGCGCAGAGACTCACCGAGTGGTGGCGGAAATGGCATCTGCGCATGCGCAGATACCAGAAACCGCATCTGCGCATGTCCAGATGCCGAAAAGTGCTTCTGCACAGACGCGATCTTCGGCGTCTGGGCATGCGCAGAAGCGATTTCCGGCGCCGCAGACATGCGCAGACACGATTTCTGGCATCGCGCTGCGCATGTCCGGCCCATGGCTGGTAAACATTGCCACCGCCTGATGTGGGGCTACCTTTGAAGGTGACTCAGAAACTACAACTAATCCAGCAGGTGGCAGCTAGGCTGGTGACTGGGAGCAGCTGCTGGGACCATATAACACTGGTCCTTAACAATCTACATTGGTTCCCGGGACATTTCAGAGCACAATTCTAAGTGTTGGTGCTGATCTTCAAAGTCCTAAATGGCCTCGGCCCTGTGTACCTAAAGAAGCACCTCTACCTCCATCACTCAGCCTGGGCACTGAGGTCCAGCTCCGAGGGCCTTCTGGAGGTTCCCTCACTGGGAGATGTGAGGTTACAGGGAACAAGGCAGAATAATTGATTAATTAATTAATTAATATAGTAATTATTATTTATTTATTTATTCATTCATTCATTCATTTATACCCCGCCCATCTGGCTAGGTTTCTCCAGCCACTCTGGGCGGCTTCCAACAGAATATTAAAATACAATAGTCTATTAAACATTAAAAGCTTCCCTAAACAGGGCTGCCTTCAGATGTCTTCTAAAAGTCAGATAGTTGTTGTTCTCTTTGACATCTGGTGGGAGGGCGTTCCACAGGGCGGGTGCCACCACCGAGAAGGCCCTCTGCCTGGTTCCCTGTAACTTGGCTTCTCGCAATGAGGGAACCGCCAGAAGGCCCTCGGAGCTGGACCTCAGTGTCCGGGCTGAACGGTGGGGGTGGAGATGCTCCTTCAGGTATACAGGACCGAGGCCGTTTAGGGCTTAAAGGTCAGCACCAAAACTTTGAATTGTGCTCAGAAGGCTTTCTCAGCAGTGATGCCCACCTTGTAGAACGCTTTCCCAACAGATGTTAATAATAATAATAATAATAATAGGGACGCAACAGGATGCCCTCCAGAGATATTGTGGGACTACTGTGCCCTCTTGAACCGCCAGCACAAGCCAGTCAAAAAGCTGATGAGCAGCTTTTCGACGGGTCCGTTGTTACCTTGCTGATGGCGGTAGCGTTTGACCCTTTTACAACGGGAGAGCTGGTGGCCTGCACAAACAGGTAGTTGTTGTCTAGGAGCGGCCAGGACCCCTCCACCCGGCAGGTGTGGAACTGGTCCCTGAAGGTGCGCACGTGGGGGTCCCCGAAGGCGGCGCAGTGCTGGTACGCGGGGGCCCTCCCATGCTTGCGGGCAAAGCTCTTCTCGTAGTCGCAGATGTCCAGAGACGTGAAGCCCTGGTGGTCGGGCGGCGGCTGGGGCGGCAGGGGCAGGGAAGTGGGCCCTTCCCTGGAGCAGTTGTTCTGGATCATGAGGTCCTCGATGCCATACACGGCAGAGTGGTATGCCAGGTTGCCGCGGCAGGTGCGTGCCGTCCGGCGCGTGCAGCTGGAGTAGGAGCGCAAAGCGTCGCAGCGGGCGGACGTCGCGAGCGAGTCGTCCAGGTTCTCCGTGGCGGCCAGGTACTGGGAGTTGCAACGCAAGATCTTGCAGTGGGAGACAGCTGCACGATGGGGGGGAGGAGAGAGAGAAGAAAAATCAGTGCCACACCACAACCTTCTTTCCTGCTTGGCAGGAGGTTGGACTGGATGGCCCTTGTGGTCTCTTCCAACTCTAGGATTCTATGATTCTTCACTCTTCCTGCCAAAATTTGCCTCCCCAATTTCACTGAGAAATAAATTATTATTATTATTATTATTATTATTATTATTATTATTATTATTTGTACCCCGCCCATCTGGCTGGGTTTCCCCAGCCACTCTGGGCGGCTTCCAACAGAATATTAAAATACAATCATCTATTAAACATTAAAACCTTCCCTAAACAGGGCTGCCTTCAGATGTCTTCTAAAAGTCTGGTAACACAAAATCTACTTCACTTTCTTGCGCATGACCTCCCAAGCAACTCTCTTAGTGCATCCCAGATTCGCAGGGATGAGACCAAACCCCATTTGCAAATAATGGCCTCCCAGAAGCTGCGATTCCTTCTTTGCAGGGGGGTTGGACTAAATAATAATAATAATAATAATAATAATAATAATAATAATAATTTATTTATACCCCGCCCACCTGGCTGGGTTTCCCCAGCCACTCTGGATGGTTTCCAACAAAACGTTAAAATACAATAATCAAAACAAAATAAAAATATTCCTTCCAGTAGCACCTTAAGTTTGTTCTTGGTATGAGCTTTCGTGTGCATGCACACTTCTTCAGATGAAAGCTCATACCAAGAACAAACTTAGTTGGTCTCTAAGGTGCTACTGGAAGGAATATTTTTATTTTTTATTTTGTTTTGACTATGGCAGACCAACACGGCTACCTACCTGTAACTGATACAATAATCAAACATTAAAAGCTTCCCTAAACAGGGCTGCCTTCAGATGTCTTCTAAAAGTCTGTTAGTTGTTGTTCTCTTTGACATCTGATAGAAGGCCGTTCCACAGGGCGGGTGCCACTACTGAGAAGGCCCTCTGCCTGGTTCCCTGTAGCTTTGCTTCTCGCAGTGAGGGAACCGCCAGAAGGCCCTTGGAGCTGGACCTCAGTTTCCGGGCTGAACGATGGGGGTGGAGATGCTCATTCAGGTCTACTGGACCGAGGCTGTTTAGGGCTTTCAAGGTCAGCACCAACACTTTGAATTGTGCTCAGAAACGTACTAGGAGCCAATGTAAGTCTTTCAAGATATATAAATGATATATAATGAAATGAAAAGGATGTTTGAAATAAAGTTTGTGGGGGGAAACCAGAAGCTTTTCTCTTGGGATTTATAGGGACAGAACTACCTAAACTGTATGGAAACTTATTCATGTATGCAACTACAGTGGCAAGAATGTTGCTTGTCCAATAACGGAAAGAAGAAGTCCCAGCAAAGGAAGAATGGATACAAAAACTTATGGAATATGGAGAAATGGAGAAACTTAACGGAAGAATAAGAAATCAAGATAACAAACTTTTTTATATAAAAGAATGGAAATGGTTCATTGGATATTTTTAGATAAATTGTAAACAGATAAAAACATTGGCAGGGTTATTGTAATAACCTGCAGTTTCATAGGAGTATATATTTAAAGAAGATGAATATATGAGCAAATTAAGTTAATTTGGATATGCAGAAGATATTAAAAATAAATTTAAGGAACCGCAGAAAGAGGGGGAAGGAAGTGAAGTTTTGAAATGTCAAAATGATGGTAAAATCAGTGAAATGCATAAATCTGAAAAGTACAAAAAAAAAAACACCACAATCTCCTCCCCAAGGTTAGGCTCTCCCTCTTCAGTCACAGGATTGTATTCCAGATCTATGAAACACGAAATGACGTGGTAACGTTCTTAAGCATTGAAATATGGCAATGGTTTGGCCTGGGGTTGGGTGGGTGGTCTCGGGGAATGCACAGAGTAATATGCTTTCACCATTAAGCAGCTGTAGCCCACCACCAAACTTCTGGGATTGAGAAGCGGAGAATGAGGCAAATGTTGAGGCAATGCTGGCATTTGTTGTAGCTGTGCTTTCAAGACGGCATTTTTAGGCACACTTACTCAGAGGACCTTGCATCCAAGTAGACCTGCTTACAACTGTGATGCACACGACTCAGGATTTTAAAGATCTGATGAAGAGCTGACCGCCAGCAGCCTTCCTACAAAGAAGACCTCCCAAGCCAAGCCCCTTCCTTCCTTCCTTCCTTCCTTCCTTCCTTCCTTCCTTCCTTCCTTCCTTCCTTCCCTCCCTCCCTCCCTCCCTCCCTCCCTCCCTCCCTCCCTAGCTTCCTTCCTTCCTTCCTTCATCCCTCCCTTCCCTCCTTCCTTCCCACCTTCCTTCCTAGCTTCCATCCACCCATCCATCCTTCCCACCTTCCTTCCTAGCTTACTTGCTTGCTTCTTCCCTTCCTTCCTTCCTTCCTTCCTTCCTTCTTTCCTTCCTTCCTCCCTCCCTCCCTTCCTTCCTCCCTCCCTTCCTTCCCACCTTCCTTCCTAGCTTCCTTCCTTCCTCCTTCCTAGCTTCCTAGCTTCCTCCCTCCCTCCCTCCCCTCCCCTCCCTCCCTCCCTCCCTCCCTTCCTTCCTTCCTTCCCATGCCCACCAAAGCTGCAACTTTCTCTGACGAATGACCCAAGCGCCAAGCCCCTTACCGTGTCTGCAGAACAGAAGAAGAATGAACACTTTAATGAAGGCGCCAGCATTTGCTGGGCACGGAGGCCTCAGGCAGCAGGCAGGTCCCCCCATCCTGATCCATTCAGAGATGACGGACGATGGTCACCCCAACCTCTCCTCCTCCCATGCTGGTTCACTGGAAGGAAAGAACAGTCAAGAGATCTACAGCCCATAAATTGGCAAGGTCCCATCCTGTGTGTACTCTGTGCTCCTGCATGCATGGTCCAGATCCCACTTACTCTTTTCCCTTTAAACAATAACCCCAAAAACCAAGTCACTCGCCCTCATGGTGAATGTTGCTTCCCCCACCCCAAGTTTTGTGACAATAGTTTCTGACGCCTGGAAACTAAGAGCTCCAACCCCCTAAGAACGTACAGGAAGAGCCTGCTGGATCAGGCCAATGGTCCATCATGCAGAATCCTGTTCTCACATCCCCAGCTGCCTAGGAGTATGTTCACTGGGGCTTCCTTCAAATTTGGACGATGCTGTAAATCTCGTCCAGTCAGGCCTCTATGAAGGCAGTGCTTACCTGGAAAGTATCTTTGCTGGGCTGTTTCCCAGAAAAGCAATGGAAAAAAATTGAGACCTTTGCTTCACAGGAGAGCACAAGACCCTCTTCAGTTCACTGGAGGGTTTCAGACAGAGGTTGGGTGTCCACCTGTCAGATTCTTTACCTGCAATTCCTGCATTGCAGGGGGTTGGATCAGATGGCCATCGAGGTCCCTTGCAGCTCTATGATTCATAATCCTATGGGCCCTCTCTGGTGACCCAAGGCACCTTCTGAAGTGGGAGATTCCCTTTGGAAGATGTCTTCACCATCAACCCCTGTCACACCTCTAACATCCATCGGAGAAGAGGGTAGACCATGCAGATGACCGGTGACCCACTTCAGGCTGGCAAACTCCCATCACCGCTGCAATAACACCTTTCCCCTCCATTTTCCCCAGCACGTCCATCTCCTTGCAGACGCTCCCTGCCCCGTCCTCCTTTGGCTTCCTTGTCCCAGGGTGACCCAACCATCAGCAAGGAAGATCTTCCCCTTCTTGGCTTTCGCCTCTCAGGAAGACCCCTTTCCCTCTCTTCTCAGGCTCCGTCGCCGACTTTGTGCTAAGCTGCATATCGGCGTGACCTTTTGCAAAAGTCGGTAAACAACGGCACAAACTTTGTCCCTGCTTCCGGACCTGCAGCGGGAGCTAATGATCAACCACTCGACCCCACCAAAAGGCACCCCCTGCGCCACTCGGCCTGGGAGCCAAAGACAGCCAGTGATGAGATTGGCTAAGCAATCCAGCCTCTTAAGCTTAAGCTAAGAATTTGTATCTTCAATGATATTCAATATTAGTACATGCATCAATGGGACGCGGGTGGCGCTGTGGGTTAAACCACAGAGCCTAGGGCTTGCCGATCAGAAGGTCGGCAGTTCGAATCCCTGCGACGGGGTGAGCTCCCGTTGCTCGGTCCCTGCTCCTGCCCACCTAGCAGTTCGAAAGCACGTCAAAGTGCAAGTAGATAAATAGGTACCACTCCGGCGGGATGGTAAACGGCGTTTCCGTGCGCTGCTCTGGTTCACCAGAAGCGGCTTAGTCTTGCTGGCCACATGACCTGGAAGCTGTACGCCGGCTCCCTCGGCCAGTAACGTGAGATGAGCGCCGCAACACCAGAGTCGGTCACAACTGGACCTAATGGTCAGGGGTCCCTTTACCTTTACCTTTAACCTGGCATCTGCACAACATGACCAGTCCATCATCATCATCAACATCATATTGGCAACCCTCCTGGGAAATCTAATCAACCAGAATACCGAAACAACGTGCCACCTGCAGCTGGGGGAAACGTACAGTTCTTCCACTGAGATTTTTTTTTTTTAAAGTCAGATTTTCTGATTTCTGAAATAAAGTTGGGGAAAACATGGTTGCGAGAGGTTTCGTTCACAAGTACCTCATTTTTTTTAAAAAAGAGGCAAGCAAATAAAGTGGCTGTTATTCCACAGTAAATGACATAGGAAGCTGCCTTATATTGCCTACACGGGCTGGCAGCAGCTCTCCCAAATTTCAGGCAGGGTCTCGCCCATGGGGATTGAATCTGGAACCTTGTGCTTGCTAGACAGATGATCTGCCACTGAGCTATGGCAACAGGAGCTGCCTCAGTAAGCGTAATGATGGGTATGAGCTCCATCGCAGAGATCAGCTGATCTAGCAATCGCCAGAGGTGAATCAACTGCATGCCGAGGTCAGGAGAAGGGCCAATGACCCGGAGGTCACTGGCCCTGCTCATTTCCTGGCCCCTGGTGAGCTTTTCTGCTTGAAACCAGCCTGGAAAGCAACAAACAGCCCCCGGTTTCAAAGCAAGGGGCTGACTGGACCTTCAGCAAGACACACACACCCCTGCGAGGTGGAACAGCAGGTAGGAGAGAAGGAATCGGAGCAGGGAGATAGGCAGCAGGTGGCACTGGGAGCAGGAGAACAGCCAAACAGGAAAAGGCTTCTTATGCAGTCTCCCCCCACCCCAATTGCCATTGTTTGTTGTTGTTGATTAGTCGTTTAGTCGTGTCCGACTCTTCGTGACTCCCTGGACCAGAGCACGCCAGGCACTCCTGTCTTCCACTGCCTCCCGCAGTTTGGTCAGACTCATGTTGGTAGCTTCGAGAACACTGTCCCACCATCTCGTCCTCTGTCGTTCCCTTCTCCTTGTGCCCTCCATCTTTCCCAACATCAGGGTCTTTTCCAGGGAGTCTTCTCTTCTCATGAGGTGGCCAAAGTCTTGGAGCCTCAGCTTCAGGATCTGTCCTTCCAGTGAGCACTCAGGGCTGATTTCCTTCAGAATGGAGAGGTTTGATCTTCTTGCAGTCCATGGGACTCTCAAGAGTCTCCTCCAGCACCATAATTCAAAAGCATCAATTCTTTGGCGATCAGCCTTCTTGATGGTCCAGCTCTCACTTCCATACATTACTACTGGGGAAACCATAGCTTTAACTATACGGACCTTTGTCGGCAAGGTGATGTCTCTGTTTTTTAAGATGATGTCTAGGTTTGTCATTGCTTTTCTCCCAAGAAGCAGGCGTCTTTTAATTTCGTGACTGCTGTCACCATCTGCAGTGATCATGGAACCCAAGAAAGTGAAATTGACTCCATTTCTTCCCCTTCTATTTGCCAGGAGGTGATGGGACCAGTGGCCATGATCTTAGCCAATTGCCATTCATCCACTACAAATCACAGCCTCCTGTGACTACTTTTCATTGAACAATAATTTTAGAAGCTGGCCCTTAGAGAGGTTGTGGATGTCCCTCCCTCGGGATTTTCAAGGAAGGAGTAAACTGGACAGAGGATGTTTGGAGACAGCTTTAAACTACCTAGTCCTTGTGGCGCCTTTCCAAATCTAAATCCGCCTTGCAAGTTACTAGTCCACACTGTTTTTATCAGCTTCCTGCTCCAAATACACAAGACCAAAGAAAAGAAAGCAGTAAACACCATGAAAGCTATTCCCAGTTAATAATAATAATAGTAAAATAAAATAAAATAAAATAAAATAAAATAAAATAAAATAAAATAAAATAAAATAAAATAAAATAAAATAAAATAAAATAAAATAAAATAAAATAAAATAAAATAAAAATTTATTATTTGTACCCTGCCCATCTGGCTAGGTTTCCCCAGCCACTCTGGGCGGCTTCCAACAGAACATTAAAATGCAGTAATCTATTAAACATTAAAAGCCTCCCTAAACAGGGCTAACTGTAAAGAGGAGAGACTCCACCTTCAGAAATTATGGGAAGCAGCAAGGGAGCTTCCGTGTGGAGGAGAAGAGGGGCCTGAATTTAATAAACAAAGCAAGCCAAAAAGAAAAACCCCACTGAGGCTCTCTCTCCTTTAAAAGGCTTGCTGAGCACACTCTAAAAGCTCTCGAATCCCAAACTCCCAAAGAAATATACAGTGGTACCTTGGTTCTCAAACTTAATCCGTTCTGGAAGTCCGTTCCAAAACCAAAGCGTTCCAAAACCAAGGTGCGCTTTCCCATGGAAAGCAATGCAAAACGGATTAATCCGTTCCAGGCTTTTAAAAACAACCCCTAAAGCAGCAATTTAACATGAATTTTACTATCTAACGAGACCATGGATCCATAAAATGAAAGCAATAAACGACACACTGCAGTCACACAATCTATCCATCAGTAGCTGGACTGGGTTCCACACAGTCACAAAAACTAAAATAAAAAATAAAAAAAATTCCTTCCAGTAGCACCTTAGAGACCAACTAAGTTTGTTCTTGGTATGAGCTTTCGTGTGCATGCACACTTCTTCAGATACACACGAAAGCTCATACCAAGAACAAACTTAGGTGGTCTCTAAGGTGCTACTGGAAGGAATTTTTTTATTTTCTAAACTAAACTAAAAGAGCCGCAAAAACAAAAACTCAAAATCAATAACAAAAACAGACAGGCCTCAGCGAAACACTCACACTTACTTCTGGTTTTGCAGTGTTTGGGTTCTAAGTTGTTTGAGTACCAAGGCGTTTGACCACTGTACAAATGGAAGCCCTACCTAACCCATCCCACCAGACAAGTCCCACTACCTGGTCCAAGTCCCTTCCCTTCCAGCCAAATGCTTGAAGGAGATGGGGAGATTTGCTTAAGGCAACGAGAAGGAACAGCCAACACCAAACTTTTAACTAGCCTGTAGGCCCCAGGAAGCTGGGGGAGCTCACAGCACCCTGGCCCATCTTTCAAAAAGTTTCAAATTTACCATAAATTCTGCTGGAAGCACATTTATAAAGTGCAAAGAGGAGCCAGGCTTTAGAGCAGCATCTCGCAGTCAGCAAAGAAGAAACCAAAGGCCAGAATAATATGCTCCAGGCAACTGCACCTCAGGAATCACCACTTCTGGAGGGCCGGAAGTGAAAATGAAACTGGGTGTCTCTCCTGCAGAGACTTAGACCTTTCAGCCATGCAGGCTTGGCCCAATTCTTCCTATCGTTGGCCCCACCCTTCCTTAAAGCCAAAGATGCTGCAATAACATTTTTAAGGTGCAAACACAAAGCAGACAGGGAGACACGCTCCGCAGAAAAGCAATCCTTCACCCTTCAAAATTTAGGAAATAGTCCCTGAGAAAATTACACTTTAATTTAGCACACAGAACAATCCTAATAAGTCCTCCAGGCTCTCTTAAATGACTCCAAATATTTCCTCTGCAGAAGGAAATACATTGGAGAAACCTTTCCCAATAGTTCTCTAGGGTGGGCCTGTGACCTGAATTCCAGAACTGAAGTATTTACCATCTCAAAGAAATGGCCAGACAGCCCAGGTAATGCAATCAGTGGCCATTATTTATCAGATAACAGGAGACAAGACACTCACTCTCAAATTTCTGTTGGATACCATGTCTTTCCGTGATGTGTTTAGTTACAGGTAGGTAGCCGTGTTGGTCTGCCATAGTCAAAACAAAATAAAAAAATGAAAAAATTCCTTCCAGTAGCACCTTAGAGACCAACTAAGTTTGTTCTTGGTATTAACCTTCATGGTATCTGAAGAAGTGTGCATGCACACGAAAGCTCATACCAAGAACAAACTTAGTTGGTCTCTAAGGTGCTACTGGAAGGAATTTTTTTATTTTTTATTTTGTTTTTTTCTGTGATGTATGTATGATGCTTTTTTGGGTGGTCTTTGGCTAAGGGGCTAGGAAATGTCTAGTCTTTAAAAGTCCTTCCACGCCTTTGTTCTGGGTCCTCAGCCCCTTGCAAGGGGGAGTGGGGACTCTGTTGCAACAGAAAAATACAGATTTGCCTTGCTTCGACTGGTTCCTGCCTCCATCCATTCTTCTGTGACAATAATGGACTGAGGGGACACAGAGTCCCTTGATGGGGAGTTGGACTGCAAAAACCAAGCCCAATTTAACAATATAAAGCAGCATTATATCTAAAAGAAAAAGTACCTCTGAGCATATGAAGAGTTTCTTTCTGCACTCCATAGAGCACCTGAAGTCTATCCCTCTGCACTTATACCTTTACCTTTTACCTATTTGCTTCAGCCTAAGTGATGGTAAGTCTGGAGGTGCCCGAAGTTTCCTTGAAACAGAAGCAATTACGTTGTGTTGTCTGCTCTGTCCTCCTCCCACCCCCATTCCCTTTTGGATTAGTTCTGTTATAGAACTTTAGATTTAGTTCTGTTATAGACCTTTCCCCAACGATGGAGGTTTGGCATTCTGTATCCTTGTTTGGGGCATGGGTGGCGCTGTGGTCTAAACCACTGAGCCCCTTGGACTTGCTGATCAGAAGGTCGGCGGTTCGAATCCCCGCGGCGGGGTGAGCTCCCGTTGCTCGGTCCCAGCTCCTGCCCACCTAGCAGTTCGAAAGCATGTCAAAGTACAAGTAGATAAATAGGTACCACTCCGGTGGGAAGGTAAACAGCGTTTCCGTGCGCTGCTCTGGTTCGCCAGAAGTGGCTTAGTCATGCTGGCCACATGACCCGGAAGCTGTACGCCGGCTCCCTCGGCCACTAAAGCAAGATGAGCGCCGAAACCCCAGAGTCGTCCACGACTGGACCTAATGGTCAGGGCTCCCTTTACCTTTTATCCTTGTTTTGCACTTTAAAACTATACACAGTTTTGTTTTGTTTTCTGTTCAGAATTTCACGCCTGGTGCATAAAATAGAGTGCAATTGTGACATCTGTTTAATTGTAATCCTCAATGGATTAATTTTTGGGATATGGGTTTTTCTAGGGGGGGGCATCGTTTCCAGGCCTTTGACCATTTTGGTTTCCCTCCTCTGGACACGTTCCAGCTTGTCAGTATCCTTCTTGAACTGTGGTGCCCAGAACTGGACACAGTATTCCAGGTGAGGTCTGACCAGAGCGGAATACAGTGGTACTATTACTTCCCTTGATCTAGATGCTATACTCCTATGAGGAACGGCTTAGGGAGCTGGGTATGTTTAGCCTGGAGAAGAGAAGGTTAAGGGGTGATATGATAGCCATGTTCAAATATATAAAAGGATGTCATATAGAGGAGGGAGAAAGGTTGTTTTCTGCTGCTCCAGAGAAGCGGACACGGAGCAATGGATTCAAACTACAAGAAAGAAGATTCCACCTAAACATTAGGAAGAAATTCCTGACAGTAAGAGCTGTTTGACAGTGGAATTTGCTGCCAAGGAGTGTGGTGGAGTCTCCTTCTTTGGAGGTCTTTAAGCAGAGGCTTGACAGCCACCTGTCAGGAATGCTCTGATGGTGTTTCCTGCTTGGCAGGGGGTTGGACTGGATGACCCTGGTGGTCTCTTCCAACTCTATGATTCTATGATTCTAAGACGATAATCAGGCATCCGCACATGACCAGTCCAACGAAGTTGATGTTGGAGAATCATTATCCCAGACCATTCCTCAAGTGACCAGTAAAGTGGTTCACCTTCCTCTTTCCTCCAGAGCTGAAGTGGCTGCCAAGGAGGAATAAAATTGACAGAAGGGTAAACGAAAGGAGCAAATGGAAAGGAGGTGCAGCTACTGCGCCAACTTTGAAACACTAGGAACTTTTGAACCTGCTGAAAAATTCCTATTCCACCAGGCCTATGCAGGCAATCAGTACACTTTTCAACAATGGTTAATTGATGTCTGTTTTTAACTTTTTAATATGGTTTTTATGATATGGTTTTATGTATTTATTGGTTGCAAGTGGCTTTGCTTTTTTAATGAAATAGCTGCCTAGAAATACTTTTATAACTAAATAAATAAAAACGATTTCCAGTGGTTTCTGGCGCTGTTTTTAATAGGATTTTGCTTAATTAATTGTGGGGGGTTTTATTTATATTTCTTGTGTGTGTTTCAGCTTTAATTATCTGTTTTGATTTACGCTGTGAGCCTCCTTGGGTCCCACAGTGGGAGAAAGCCAGGATATAAATAAAATAAAATAAAATAATCAGCTTGCCATATAATTTGTACTTGCTTTGCCTGTGATGTTTTAGTAATGCGCCCTTGAGACCATTTGGTGAAGGGCAGGCTTATATTGTTATTTTTATTATTCCAATTTATATACCGCCCTTTATCAAAAGAGCTCAGGGCAGTATAGAATCCATACAGGCACAATCCATCCATCCTTCCATCCATCCAACAAGAATCTCTACTTGGTTTTCAGAAGTCCATCATTCCAGTCGCCAAAGAGGAAAATTCCTATGGCGGCCGAATGATGACTTAATATGGACTTAATAATATAAGACTGTGGGATGTGATATGTAAGTAGCAGTCAAGTACAACATTCCTTGTTTTCCTAGAGTGGACATGCGGGGGGAATTTTGGTCCAGCCAGTCGAAAACTTCCTGTTTCCTCCTGGGCTGGGACAGACATACTTTGCATGTGACTAGAGGTGGGCGTCACCTTACCTGTCCAGGTAACAAAAAGGACAAGGCACACAGCACTCTCTTTTTGACTTCTTCCATCATTGGAGCAGCTTTGTAGCTAGAGATGCTCTGTTGGCTTCCAGCCAACAGAGGACACTGGGATCATCCCCATATGGGATAGTTCCACATGTATATACTTTGTAACTAAGTCTGCCTTCACGGATCCAACTGTGAACTGACGATGTGAGTAAACTTCTTTTATATACTTTACATAAGACTGTGGCGTTTTTATTCTTTTAAGAGGGATATAAGGGAACTTACCAGGAACCTAATGGTGAGAGGCTTACACAAGCCTGCAACCAGCTACCCTCTGTGCATTTAAAAGGGGGATGTGAAGGAACTTGCTAGTGCAAGTTAGGAAGGATATTAATAAACAATATATCCTCTCCTGCCTCCCTGAACATTCCCACAAAGACTCCAGGAAATAAGTCAGTTGGTAGTCAATTCCTCTTGCAGTTTATTTTTAGAACTTTTTCAAGTGAGGAGTAAAACTCATGGAACATAAAAGGGGCTGGGAAGCTTATTAAGTATGAAATATTATCTTACCAGTTTATTAGTAACTAGCAGACACGGCCACACGTTGCTGTGGCTCATTTTATGCTTATTACCATCAGTAGCAGCCGCAGCCAAAATAAACCCCCACCTACCCCCGCCGGCGTTGTGTGCACTCTGCACGCACTCAGGTGCCCTCTCACGGCCTGTGGCAGAAAAAGCCGAGGAAGGAGGCCTCTGACGCCGTCTGAGGGAAAAGCACTATGGAAACGCACAGATAAAAAACACACATCAGGAGATCACTGAGGGACGATCACGGTGGCCATTTCCCGGCGTGCCTTGCCTGTGGCCTTTTCAAGGGGAAAAGTGCTAGTAACCCTCTACAGAGAGGATTTGATTCCATTTCCCAGAGTGCCTTGAGCGCGCGGTTGGTTGGGATAATAAGCCCAGCGTTTCCCAGCATGCCTTGCGGTTTGGGCGAAAGAGCTTAGTTCACCCACAGGGCGCCTTGACTTTATTTCCCAGCGTGCCTTGCGGGTCCGGCCTAGTTAACTGCGAGAGGAGGCGGCCTCCATTTCCCAGCGTGCCTTTGACAAAAGAGATACCGTATTTACATTTCCCTGTTTCCCAGCCAAGTTAATCACACCCTTTTGTCTGGCACTCAGGTATCAGGAAGCCAGGAATTATCACTGAGACAATCAACCCCTCCTTCCTTGCAGAGAAACAGTTTGTCAGTTTGGGAGTGAAAATGGAGACAGGCCTGAGGCCTGTCTTCAGACATGTGGCCTTGTTTTGCTTGGCACACTTATGAACAATTATTATATATATAGATAAGACCTTGATATTCTTACAACACCTTGCGGGTCCGGCCTAGTTAACTGCGAGAGGCGGCGGCCTCCATTTCCCAGCGTGCCTTGCGGCTATTAAAAGCCTATTAAAAGCCTAGTCGACTATCAGGGAAAGAGGCAGGCCATCGCTTCTTTGAACTCATTTCCCAGACATCCTTGCAGCCCTGGCTTGAAGAGTCCATTGAGATACGACGCTGCCCTGCGATGAGCCTTTCTATTGGAAGCTGCTGATGACGTCTAATATGTGCACCAATTTTTTTAGCGTTTAATCTATATTTTAGTTATGTCAGCTGTGGTTTCCTTCCTTGATGGTCATGGTACGCTGTGTCCTAATTTGATGAGATTTGGTCCAGCGGTTACGGAGCAAGGTGGTGTCCGCTGCGCACGCAATGGGAACATTTATATATATATATAGATATGAGATTGCCTCGCCGGCCCTGAACGCTTCACATTCTGGGTATCTTTTATGTTATGAACAGCCCTGTGAAGGGCACTATACAAATGTAATAAACAACAACAGGGATGCTTCAGCTGAGATTCCTGCATTGTAGGGGGCTGGACTAGATGACCCCTGGTGTACCTTCCAATTCTACAATCCTACAATCCTATGATCCTATGCAATGCAGGAATCTTTTGCCCAACGTGCGGCTCAAACCCACAACCCCTGAGATTCAGAGTCTTGTGTTCCACCAACCGAGCTCTCCCTTGGATAAATTAAGTAATATAATCGCAACGCCGCAGCGTGGTCAATCCCTGTGGCTTGGGGTTGGCGAGAACGATAGTCATATTGAGGGCACCTGGCAAGCAGGGACTGAGCCCAGTCCATTCCCAGTTTTCATATCCTTGTGTTCGATTGGGGTGGTCCCCAGCCTCTCCTCGCCCCTTTTTTAATAGCCTCCAAAGCAGGCCATGATTAAAGGAACAGCCAAAGAGAAGCAATTAACTCCGGCAACAAGCAGCCTTAGCTGTTTGCGGCTGCAATGGCCCATTTTCCGCAGGAGTTAAATAACACCTCATTAGGGCTCTGTATGGGAAAGGCAGCTGCTTGTGAAGGATGAGTCCATTAAACATCCTGCGCTCACGCGGCCACAGCTGGAACGGAGAGGCACAGGTTCCTTCGCAGCAAAATGATGTTTCCCACCACCACCACCATCGGTATTTCCACAAAGCCTCTCTCCGGCCATCTGCTTGGTGGAGAGGCATTTCTGAGCAGAGTCTGAGCTTCCCGGTGCCATTGGCAAGTGTGTGTGTGTGTGTGTGTGTGTGTGTGTGTGTGTGTGTGTGTTGTGATGGAGGCAGGTTGGGTGAAATAAAAGCCCAGCATGTAAGAGAGAGACTCTACAAGTTTCCTCAACAGGTGCCATGAACATAAACCGATTTTAAGTACTGTATTTTCCAGTGTATAATATTGTTTTTTTTCCTAAAAAATAATGTCCAAAATTTGTTTTCTGCTGCTCCAGAGAAGCGGACATGGAGCAATGGATTCAAACTACAAGAAAGAAGATTCCACCTAAACATTAGGAAGAAATTCCTGACAGTAAGAGCTGTTTGACAGTGGAATTTGCTGCCAAGGAGTGTGGTGGAGTCTCCTTCTTTGGAGGTCTTTAAGCAGAGGCTTGACAGCCACCTGTCAGGAATGCTTTGATGGTGTGTCCTGCTTGGCAGGGGGTTGGACTGGATGGCCCTTGTGGTGTCTTCCAACTCTAGGATTCTATGATTCTATGATTCTATGATTCTATGCTCTCACTGGGTCACGGCAAGAGGACCAGCCCAAGACATTTTGCCGTCTGCAATGCAGAACGTTGCCTTATAATGAGTCAGATTTTTAGTCTATCTAGTTAAAAATTTCCAGTTACAGGTAGGTAGCCGTGTTTGTCTGCCATAGTCCAAACAAAATAAAAAATAAAAAATAAAAAAATTCCTTCCAGTAGCACCTTAGAGACCAACTAAGTTTGTTCTTGGTATGAGCTTTCATGTGTATCTGAAGAAGTGTGCATGCACACGAAAGCTCATACCAAGAACAAACTTAGTTGGTCTCTAAGGTGCTACTGGAAGGAATTTTTTTATTTTGTTTTGACTATGACAGACCAACACGGCTATCTACCTGTAACCAAAATTTGGGAGTGTCTTATACACGGATGTGGGACGCAGGTGATGCTGTGGGTTAAACCACAGAGCCTAGGGCTTGCCGATCAGAAGGTTGGTGGTTCGAATCCCCACGACGGGGTGAGCTCCTGTTGCTTGGTCGCTGCTCCTGCCCACCTAGCAGTGTTTACATACCGGTATTATTATGAGCACTTAGTTATTAGTGCTCATAATTAGTATGCTTTCTATGCCACGAGATGGGCCTTAAATTTATCATACATCATTTGCTGAAGAAGTAACATCGAAACAGTGAACTTTATCCAGAAACGCTGTCCGTTGGGAGATTATTCACTAGTTTCTTCACCACTTCAGCTTCGCTGGAATACTATACCAGTGTTTCCCAACCAGTTTGCCTCCAGATGTTTTGGGACTACAATTCCCATCATCCCTGACCACTGGTATTGCTAGCGAGGGATGATGGGAGTTGTAGTCCCAAAACATCTGGAGGCACACTGGTTGGGAAACACTGTACTATACTTATTGTGCTATATTAATACTGTAAACTCTGAGGGGCAGGCAGAGGGCAGGGCTGCCCTGGGTGGGAAGAAAGGGGGAGCAGAGCAGAGTGCAAGGAGTCTTGGTTTTTAAATAAAAAACAAATGCTTTGTGCATCTGTGTCTAATCTTATCCCCTTCTACAATTTATTGGTGTGCGTTTTTCTTTTTGTAAATCTACCAAAGAATAAATAAAATAAAATAAAATCGGGATCAATGGGTCTTCTCCGGACAGTGGAGGGCGTTTGTGCTGTATCCCATTGGTGATGGGGTGAAGGCACTCACCCTTCGTCTGATAGGAAATGCTCTGCAGGGAAGGAACAAAAGAGGGGTGTCAAGGGGGTTTAGTTGGGGGGAGTGAGAATATTCAGGGTGGCAAGAGAGGATATATTGTTTATTAATATCCTTCCTAACTTGCGCTAGCAAGTTCCTTTACTTAGCAGAGTTTACATTCCCCTTTTTACAAGCACAGCAGATAGCTGGTTGCAGGCTCATGTGAACCTCTCACTATTATACAATTCAGTCTGTCTCAGATTGAATTGTACGTTGTAATAATAATAATAATAATAATAATAATAATAATAATAATAATAATAATTTATTATTTGTACCCCGCCCATCTGGCTGGGTCTCCCCAGCCACTCTGGGCGGCTTCCAGCAAATATTAAAATACATTAACATGTTACAGATTAAAAACTTCCCTAAACAGGGCTGCCTTCAGGTATTTCCTAAATGTTATGTAGTTGTTGATCCCTTTAACCTCTGCTGGGAGGGCGTTCCACAGGGCAGGTGCCACCACTGAGAAGGCCCTCTGCCTGGTTCCCTGTAGCTTTGCTTCTCACAGTGAGGGAACCGCCAGAAGGCCCTCGGCACTGGACCTCAGTGTCCGGGCTGAAAGGTGGGGGTGGAGACGCTCCTTCAGGTATACTGGACCGAGGCCGTTTAGGGCTTTCAAGGTCAGCACCAACACTTTGAATTGTGCTCGGAAACGTACTGGGAGCCAGTGTTATGTGGTCCCGGCAGCCACTCCCAGTCACCAGTCTAGCTGCCGCATTCTGGATTAATTGCAGTTTCCGGGTCACCTTCAAAGGTAGCCCCACGTAAAGCGCATTGCAGTAGTCCAAGCGGGAGATAACTAGAGCATGCACCACTCTGGCGAGACAGTCTGCGGGCAGGTAGGGTCTCAGCCTGCATACCAGATGGAGCTGGTAGACAGCCACCCTGGACACAGAATTAACCTGCACCTCCATGGACAGCTGTGAGTCCAAAATGACTCCCAGGCTGCGCACCTGGTCCTTCAGGGGCACAATTAGCCCGTTCAGGACCAGGGAGTTCCTGGTAAGTTCCCTTGAATCCCTCTTAAAAGAATAAAGACGCGACAATCTTATTCAAAGTCAATAAAAGAAGTTTACTCACATCAGTTCACAGTTGGATCCCTGAAGGCAGACTTAGTCACAAATATGTACATGTATATGTACATGTGGATCTACCCCATATGGGGGAATAATCCCAGTGCTTCTGCTATCTGAGAGCTAGTATAGCAGTCCTGGCTAAAAGCTGGTTGAACGAAGAAGGAAGTCAAAAAGAGGGAGGTGTGCTGCGTGACTCGTCCTTTTGTTACCTGGACAGGTGAGGTCACGCTCATCTTCTATCACATGCAAAAGGAAGGATGCTCCAGCCAGGAGGAACAGGAAGTTTGGACCAAACATCCCCTTGCATGTCCACTCTAGGAAAACAAGGAATGTTGTACTTGACTGCTCCCAGTGGATTACATCCCACAAGAAATGCCCCTATGTTCATCTGAGGGATGTTGGAGGGGATGTAATTTCAGGAGACTGGGTGCTTGCTTTGGCTGGACGTGGTGCCAAATCATTAATTAATATAAAGGTTAAAAAGAGTGAGAGCCAGAATGCAACCTGGCTTCACTCCTTGAGACGTTTTAAAGGCATCATTATTGCCACCATTTAAACCTACCCTCATCTGCTTTTCTCTGTTGATGCATAGTTTTTGAATCAATAACAGAAGTCTACGGTCGAGGTTGGCAATGTGTAATCTCTCCCACAGTCTGTTTCGATTAATAGAATCAAAAGCAGCAGAAAGATCAATGGAGGCTGCATAAAGATTATTCTTGGTGCTCTTCGTATATTCCCTTATGATATGGTTCAGAGTAAAACATTGATCAGTGTTACTACGTCCTCCTCTGAAATGTATGGGTGAATCTGTTGGCTTCTCTCAGCTTCCCATTTTTCCAATATCAAGTTCTGCTCCCTCAAATTCCACATCACTTTACAATTTTTTTAAAAAATGCACTGCAAAAATTTCTTCCGATATAGCCCTGATCTATATAGGGAAGTAATAGTACCTTGGTCAGACCACACCTGGAATACTGCATCCAATTCTGGGAACCACAATTTAAGAAGGATGTTGACAAGCTGGAAGGTGTGCAGAGGAGGGCGGCCAAGATGATCCACAGTCTGGAAACCAAGCCTTATGAGGAACAGTTGAAGGAGCTGGGTATGTTTAGCCTGGAAAAGAGGAAACTGACAGGAGATATGATAGCCATCTTTAAATATCTGAAGGACTGTCCCATGGAAGATGGAATAAGCTAATTTTCTCCCACTACAAGAAAGGAGATTCCAACTAAACATCAGGAAGAACTTTCTGGCAGTAAGAGCTGTTCAACAGTGGAACGGTCTCCCTTTGGAGAGCCAGTGTGGTGTAGTGGTTAAGAGCGGTAGACTCATAATCTGGGGAACCGGGTTCGCTTCCCCGCTCCTCCACATACAGCTGCTGGGTGACCTTGGGCTAGTCACACTTCTCTGAAGTCTCTCAGCCCCACTCACCTCACAGAGTGTTTGTTGTGGGGGAGGAAGGGAAAGGAGAATGTGAGCCGAATTGAGACTCCTTCGGGTAGTGATAAATATCAAATCCAAACTCTTCTTCTTCTTCTTCTTTGGAGAAGCTGGGCTCTCTGCCAGAGGTTTTTAAACAGAGGTTGGATGGCCATCTGTCATCCGACCTCTTCAGTTGATATTCCTGCATTGCAGGGGGTTGGACTAGATGACCCTTGGTGTTCCTTCCAACTCTACTATTCTATCACTCTGTAGCCATTTCTGAACACCCTCTTGCCAAACGCACACGTTTTAGCGAAGCGATCTTCCCTGATGTAATGCGTTTTTATATGAGATTTTCACAGTGTGGAAGAAAAATCAAGCCTTAACGTGCTGATTATGGCAAAAGTCTGCTCAAAACTCTGTTTAGTAAGAAAAGGCAATTGCACTGCCTTGTTGTTGTTTGTAACACTCTAAGAGATACATGGCCTTAAGGAGGAAACAGGCTCAGGTCCTGCAAGCCCCAGACCCATGCCTTCTGCTATTTCCTCCTGTTCCTGTTCTCTGGCTCCACAATTTGAGGCAGCAGTGCTTCTGAGTACCAGAGCCTGGGAAACACAGGAGGGGAGAGGTCTCTTGCGTTGTTCTGCACTCTGTGAGAACCAGAGGCTGGACTAGATGGGGCCCTGGCCTCATCCAGCAAGCTCCTCTTAATGTTCATATGAGCATTCTCCTCTGGGGATAACCATTCTGCAAATGCTGCTTTGTTTTGCTGTGGCCATTGCTCCCACCAGCATCTCATCCTGCCCAATTCCTTTTAAAAAATCTGACCTTCCTAGGGGACTGGACATTCAGCCTCTTGAGAGCCAGCGTGGTGTAGTGGTTAAGAGCGGTAGACTCGTAATCTGGTGAACTGGGTTCGCGCCTCCACTCCTCCACATGCAGCTGCTGGGTGAACATGGGCTAGTCACACTTCTCTGAAGTCTCTCAGCCCCACTCACCTCACAGAGTGTTTGTTGTGGGGGAGGAAGGGAAAGGAGAATGTGAGCCGCTTGGAGACTCCTTCGGGTAGTGATAAAGCGGGATAGCAAAGCCAAACTTCTCCTCCTCCTCCTCCTCCACTTCTTCTTCTTCTTCTTCTTCTTCTTCTTCTTCTTCTTCTTCTTCTTCTTCTTCTTCTTGTCCTGAAACTCGTCCACAGAACGGAAGGTAGAAAGAATTGCGGAAGCCCTGAAAAGCGAGTTACTGCCGGTTCAAAAAACAGTTCTGCACACAGGGGCGGAGCAAGGGTGGGGCGTTGTGGGTGGACCGCCCCGGGTTCCACCCTCTAGGGGGTGACACTCTGGGCGCCCCCCCCACGACCAGCGACCCCCAAGCCGAGCTCTGGCCACCGCCCGGCAAAAACCTCGCTTGGCGCCATGGCTGGCTTGTTCGCTCGCTCGGCCACTGCACACTTTTCTTCTCCTCCCTTCCTGTTGGGCCCTGGGGGGGCCGACCAGCGAGGGGCGTTGTCATGCCAGTCCGTGTGGGCTGCTGTGGACATGTGCAGTCCGCCCGGACTCCCAAGCCGCCGCCAGGCACCCCTTCCATTTGGCGGCTGCTCGCGCCCAGACACCCATATGGCTGCAGCACTGCACTGCAACCTTACAAGTTCTGCACGAGCAGCCGCCGCACGGACAGGGGGCCGCTCGCTCCCGACCCAGCAGCCCAGGTGGACTGTGCTCCATAGCGCATGCGTCGTGACATGATGCATATGCTACGGAGCGACGCCCCGCCCCCTGAGGGTGCTGCTTGGCTTGCCGCCCCCGGCAGCCAAGCGGCTCGGTACGCCGCTGTCTGCACACCAGCCACCATGTCCTCTTTGCTCTCCGTGATGGACTGTGTGTGTCTTGAGGGCATCTGCCTCACCCTCCTCTGCATAGCTGTCAACTTTCGGATTTGAAAATAAGGGATGCCGCGAGGGCGGTGCAATGGCACCAAGTAGCCTCGCCACCCTGCGCTCCAGAGGCTGCGCGATCGAACGGGTGAGCGAAAGAGCGAGCGCGTAGACGGCAGGCAGGCTGGCTGGCTGGTTGGGCGTGAGGGTCTGGCTGCACAAGGCATGCAGTCGGTCTCAGACTCCTTATTGGCAGCCAAGCAACGCAGCTGAGGAGCCTCCCTGGCCGGCAGGGAGGGAGAGGAGCTGCTTCCTTTGAAATCCGGAAATTTAAGGGATATCAACAATCCGGGATAGCAGCGGGAAATGGCATTGGAATAAGGGAGTTTCCCGCAAAAAAAGGGAGGGTTGACAGCTATGCTCCTCTGCCCCAGCCAGTTCTGCTAAGAAGAGACAATCAAGAGCTCCTAGCAGCAGAGACCCATCCAGGATTCCAGTTCCAATACCTCACATCCTCTAATAAATCTGGCAACGAGGAATTGTTTCTGCCCTGACACAGCAGCTGTTTGGAGGCTTTATTTTTTTTATTTTTATTTTTTTGCCTCCTGTTTGCTACCTCACCACTCCTCATTCCAGCAGAACCGAGTGTCAGCCCAGCGGTGGCGTGATGACCAGAGCTTCACCCGTTGCCGGAAAAAGCTTTCTCACTCCACTCCATAACAGACGAGACATGGATAAAGCAGCAGCTGTCAGAGGCTCCTGGGGCACCATAATTATGAAAATATTATTTTCTGTTTCTGCAGCAGTATTTTCCGCCAGAGAGCCAGCGCTCTCCCTTTCTCCCCTGCTTCCACCCCCCCCCCCCCGGTCTCCTCTCCCAAATCTCATCATTGTGTGAGAACCGGTGGCCATGATGCAATCTAAAGAACAAAGATGGAGAGAGGGGAATTAAATGAGGCTGTCCGTAATGTTACATCTTAAATATCTTTCCCAGGCTTCTCTTTTATGTAGTTATGGAGCATTAAAAACGGGAGCATCATTATGCACCGCGCGAATCTCCCGGGCCATTTTTCTTTGTGACACCTCGAGTCATACATTAAGCCTGGGAAACAGTCTTCTCCATTACGCGACAAAATGAGATGCCCGTCAGTTTTAAAGCACAGCCAGGCGACTGTGCAAAGGGGTGGGAGCTCAGTTGCTGGTCGCTCACCAAAGCAACTGTCCTTTTCCAGAATCTCTGGCGCCTTTTACGACTTTCAAAGCACAGCGGCTCCGTCCCTCCCTTCAGCAAGAGAGCTCTGATCAGCGTCAGAAGCGGCCTTGGACAACCATTTGTGGGGCGACTGGCCAATTATTCAGGGAATCTTGCCATTGTGTCACAAAGTGATATTCCTCAATATCAAAGTGATATTCCTCAATATCCCTGTTATATGTTTTGGGGGGGGTCAGTCTGGATGCTCCCTGTGGGCCATTTCCCGGCCCGTGATCCTCTATCTGTGCATAGCTGTCAACCCTCCCTTTTTTTGCGGGAAACTCCCTTATTCCAATGCCGTTTCCCGCTGCTATCCCGGATTGTTGATATCCCTTAAATTTCCCGGATTTCCAAGGAAGCAGCTCCTCTCCCTCCCTGCCGGCCAGGGAGGCTCCTCAGCTGCGTTGCTCGGCTGCCAATAAGGAGTCTGAGACCGACTGGGGGCGGAGCTTGCATGCCTTGTGCAGCCAGACCCTCACGCCCAACCAGACAGACAGCCTGCCTGCCGTCTATGCGCTCGCTCTTTCGCTCACCCGTTCGCGCGCAGCCTTTGGAGCGCAGGGTGGCGAGGCTACTTGGTGCCATTGCACCGCCCTCGCGGCATCCCTTATTTTAAAATCCGAAAGTTGGGGAAAATCCCTTATTTTCAAATCCGAAAGTTGACACCTATGTATCTGTGAGGTTGGACTCCCTAAATGAAACCTGCTGAACCGGCCAGACCAGTTTCTTTGTAAGATAATTGCCCTAGCTGTCCAGTTGAGTACTGCCGTTTACATGTTGGAATAATTTGCGCTGTTGTCATAGAGACAGATGGCTTGGCCTTTTCCCACCTCACCTGCCTGGATGCCACATCATCCTAGGATGGAGAACAATAGGCGAAGGGGGACTGTGTGAGAGAGAGCTCTGGCTGATCATAGAATCATAAAATCAGAGAGTTGGAAGGGACCCCCAAGAGTCATCTAGTCCAACCCCCTGCAATGCAGGAATCTCAACTAAAGCATCCATGACAGGTGGCCATGCAATCTTGGGTTGAGAACCTCCAAGGAAGGAGAGTCCATCACCTTCCGAGGGAGTTCGTCAAAACCTCCTTTCTTGTAACTTGATGCCATTGGTCCTACCCTCCGGAGCAGGATAAAACATGCTTGCTCCCTCTTCCCTGTGAAGATATGATGATGCTGGAAACTGAAGACCCCGAGGCTTGCATGGCTGCTTGCTGAACCAAGGCCATGGCTTGAGGATCTCCTTGGGAACCTAGTAGAGAGGCAAGGTCTGTTGGGGTGTTCCTGCCGTGAGCTTCTCCATCCTAGGCTCAGGTTATAAAAGGTAAAGGGACCCCTGACCGTTAGGTCCAGTCGTAACCGACTCTGAGGTTGTGGCGCTCATCTCGCTTTACTGGCCGAGGGAGCCGGCGTACAGCTTCCGGGTCATGTGGTCAGCATGACTAAGCCGCTTCTGGCGAACCAGAGCAGCGCACGGAAACACCGTTTACCTTCCCGCCAGAGCGGTACCTATTTATCTACTTGCATTTTGACGTGCTTTCGCACTGCTAGGTTGGCAGGAGCAGGGACCAAGCAACGGGAGCTCACCCTGTCGCGGGGATTCGAACTGCCGACCTTCTGATCGGCAAGCCCTAGGCTCTGTGGTTTAGACCACAGCACCACCCGCGTCCCAGGCTCAAGTTGTATATATGTGTAAATGAACATATCTCCTAAATTCAGGTACTTAGCCGTGCTGATCTGATGCAGTCGAAATAAATAAACAAATAAATTGTCCAGTAGCACCTTAAAAGTGCTGACCATTAGGTCCAGTCGCGGACGACTCTGGGGTTGCGGCGCTCATCTCGCTTTACTGGCCGAGGGAGCCGGCGTACAGCTTCTGGGTCATGCGGCCAGCATGACTAAGCCGCTTCTGGCGAACCAGAGCAGCGCACGGAAACCTTAGAGACCAACTAAGTTTGTTCTGGATATAAGCTTTTTGTGGTACCTGAAGAAGTCTATCGGACGCGGGTGGTGCTGTGTGTTAAACCACTAAGCCTAGGGCTTGCCGATCAGAAGGTTGGCGGTTCGAATCCCCACGACGGGGTGAGCTCCTGTTGCTCGGTCCCTGCTCCTGCCAACCTAGCAGTTCGAAAGCATGTCAAAGTGCAAGTAGATAAATAGGTACCACTCCGGCGGGAAGGTAAATGGCATTTCTGTGTGCTGCTCTGGTTCGCCAGAAGCGGCTTAGTTCTGCTGGCCACATGACCTGGAAGCTGTACGCCAGCTCCCTCAGCCAGTAAAGCGAGATGAGCGCCACAACCCCAGAGTCAGTCACGACTGGACCTAATGGTCAGGGGTCCCTTTACCTTTACCTTTAAGGTGCTACTGGGTAATATCTCCTAAAGACACCACAGTCTCCACTGACCTTCATCCCAAGGAAATCAAGCCCTCTCTCCAGGGTTTCTGGTTGTGGATCTTCCCAGCCTGGAGATCCCATCAGGGATTGAAACTGGGAGTTTCTGCATGTAAAACAGATGTTCTGTCGCTGCCCTATGGCACTTTTGCCCTGTATATGTTTGGGAAAGGCCATAGGTCAGCTGTGCAGGATCTACCTTGCATGCAGACAGTCCAAGGTTCAGGTAAGGCTGGTGATGTATCCCATCTGAAATCCTGGATAGCTGGTGTCAGTCGGAGCGGTCAATACTGGGTGAGGTGGACCACTGGTCTGAGTCAGTGTAAAACAGCAGTGTGTGTGTGTGTGTGTGTGTGTGTGTGTGTGTGTGTGTGTGTGTTCAGGGGATCCAACATTTGTTTTGTTTTCCTGCATTCTTCCCTTTAACAGTCTGAATCAAGGCTGGAGACAGGTGTCTATTGGTTCAGACAATGAAGTCGCTTCTTTAAAAAAATACAAAATAAAATGGTTGTGGCTCACCAACTGCGCTGTCCCATTTTTGCAGCTGGCGTACAGGTTCGCCAGGTTTTCGTCTTGCTCCAGAAGCCTGCCAAACCTCTTTGATCAGAAGCAGCTGCTCAACGCAAAGAGGCAGGCAGCCCAGGAAGAGAAGGAGGGCCTCTCAAACTGCTTTTGATTCTATTATAAATGATTGGCTAAAATCTTTTTCTTTTTTGCTGGTAAAGAAGGTGGCTGCTGTTCCGGTGCTGATTTAAAAAGCCAGGCACAAAAAGGAAGGTAGTTTGCTTTGGACCTGAAAATTGACAAAATAAGAAATGATTTATAAGCATCAATTACAGAGGAACAAGCGTTACATTACTCTTAATAGTTACTCCAGGCACATTAAGGGAGGTGAGTCTCGCTCACTGCTGTTGCCAGTTTGCCTACTCTCATATTTTATAAATGTAAAACATTGTCAGTGACCTTCCCCTTCGTAGTCGAAAGATACCAGCTAAGCTGAAGAATTTTTGAAGCAGAGAACAGGAGCCAGTAAAATATGGCTCAGATCCTATCGGCGAGCCCCACTAATTCACCAGAAGGAAATCCGGTCAGAAATATTAAAGGCCGCTGTCCAGGACATGCGATCTCGTGCGTGCAAATAATTCACCTCGACCTGGAAAGTGTGTCACTGATAACGTGGCATAAATATATATGTACGAACACACTCCACCGTACTACTAAATAAACTTTGCAGGAGTCTGCCAAACAGGGGTCAAGACCGTTCTCTTTCTGCACGCCATGACCGGCAGAAAAATTGCAGGAAATATCGTGCACTATTTCGTGATACTTGGTGGTTGAACTATCACAGAATCGTAGAATGGTAGAGTTGGAAGGGACCCCATAGGGTCATCTAGTCCAACCCCCAGCAATCACTAAAATTGATTAAAAAGTGGGTGCTCTGGAAGTTTCTTTTCTGAGGATGAGTAATTTTTAGCACCAAAGCAGAGGAAAAACCTGGGCCAAGAACCCCACACATGGCATTGTGGATATCACACACCACAAAGATTTTGTACTGGCTCATCATTCTCTTCGGGAGACAATTCAAGGTGCTGGTTCTGCCCCAGAAAACCCCAGAATGGCCTGGCTGACATTCACTGCTGTTCCTTTTGCAGCGGCTCCTGCATAAAAACGCTTTTAGAAAAAACGCTTTTTCCCGGTCCAGCCAAAGCAATAAATACAGATCTCGGCCATAACGTTCAAAATGCGCAGAGCATTAAAAGCCTAAATGAATTGTTAATAAATATTGATGCCGGTGGCTGAAATGAAACTAAATGGAGTTCTCTAATCTTGTTGAGAGCAGAGACCCAGGGAAGAATTATGAATGGTGCTCAGCTTGGCAATTACAAAGGGCCGGTGCGGGGAGGAGAGAAAGATGCCAAGAAGAATCTCCTTCAAAAGAATAATCTCCTTCAAAAGAAAAGGCCCATCTAGTGCAGGATCCCGTTCTCACAAAGGGGCAGCCAGAAAAGAGACAGTGGCTCAACATTAAGAAGAACTTTCTGAGGGCAAGAGCTGTTAGACGGTGGAATGGACTCTCCTTCCTTGGAGGTTTTTAAGCAGAGGTTGGATGGCCATCTGTCATGGATGCTTTCGCTGAGATTCCTGCAATCCAGGGGTTGGACTAGATGACCCTCGGGGTCCCTTCCAACTCTACAATACTATCCTTTGAAGCAACTCTGCACACTTGCATTTCCCAGCAACTGGGATTTATACAGGCATTCCCTTGATCGCTCAATCTCTCTTGTTTCCATTGCTGTGTTGTTTTAACAGAAATGCTGTGTTATTCTGTAGTTTAATTAGGAATTTTCGGGCTTTTTTCAGTCTGAACTTTCCAGAAGTCAGTTCCAGCACCTCTCAGGTGAAGGAGGATGAGGGAGGTGTTCTTGGTGAGTTCCAGCACCCTTTTTTTTCTTGAAAAATAGCACTGGGGATATTTATATATGATAGCATGGCTGGTTTGTAGACTTTATAAACCACTTAGGTGCCTTTTTTGGCATTAAATCATATATGAAATAACAACAAGGTTATACGTCCTCCAACCTTGAAGGAAGCACAGACGGCTGTCGTGACCAGTCGCCACGGAGGGTCTTACCCTCCGTGAATTTGCACGTCGTCGTGCAGTTGTGAAACCACCGTGAGAGCTGTTGAACTTTAAGATGCTCTTTTGAAAATTAAAAAAAGAGAGAAGCAGATAATTAAAAAAAAAAAAATAGTCTGCACCATGGAAGACTTTGACAGATGCTGGCTGGAGCCGGATCCTGACAGGCGACGGGAATGAGCAACGGCGTCGCAGCTCTAAAGACATTATGTTGCAAATGCTGTTTATTTTCTGTCAGCTCTAAACTACGCAGTAAATAACACATTATAAAAGACATCCAGAAATAACATTAGGCTCAACTGGATCCATCCATTACTTCTTTCCGTTCTCAAGCCTTTTAGGAGATACTTTTTTTGTTCCCTGAAGTATTTCCACTTATTTTGCTCCTCGTCGATTGTTTTCCCCTACAGACCCTCTCTTGTTTGCTGCGCTGCTCCCAGGCCACTTGCAAAAACGAAGAAAACGGAGAGGGGAAAGGCAGACACACATCCCAAGATGAAACGAGGCTAGAACAATATTTACAAGCCTTCCCCCTCCTCCTCCTGCTTTCATCAGGAATCGGATTTAGACTACGGCATGTCTTTGATTCTCTGGGAAAGCACTCTTGTGAGTGAGAGTCTCTAAACCAGAAAATACACAGAAGTTTGCTAAAGGAGGCCTCTCTTTGGCAACAGCAGCGACAACAGCTTGGGGCCAAGATCCTTGAAGGTTTCAGCAGGTACTAGAGGACCCCTAAGGATCACTTAGCTGTCTACCAGCTCCATCTGGTACGCAGGATGAGACCCTCCCTGCCCGCAGACTGTCTCACCAGAGTGGTGCATGCTCTAGTTATCTCCCGCTTGGACTACTGCAATGCGCTCTACGTGGGGCTACTGAGCTGAATCCTAGAACAATAGGATTCAAAATGCAGCAGTCTGATTGGTCCTAGAACAATAGGATCCAGAATGCAGCAGTCTGATTGGTCATCAGGAGCCACCCAATCCAGCTCCAGGTGGAAGTAAATCAGCGACCTGATTGGCCTGCAAGAGCAGCCAATCAGGCTCCTGGATGAAGTGAATCTGCAACCTGATTGGCCTACAGGAGTAGCCCGGAATTAGCCAATCACGTGGGGCCCATTGTGTAAATAATGCATATATAGCAGGCGTTTTGGGGAAATATTCATTCCTTGTTACTATGAGCTGAATAAAGAGCATGAAATTCACACTTGACTCCGAGTATATTTCAATGTCCTTCGATTGAGGTAATCACAGAATTGTAGAATTGGAAGGAACCCCAAAGCATCATCTAGTCCAACCCCCAACCCCACCCCCACCCCTGCAATGCAGGAATCATGCCAAACAGAAGAAACCTTCTGGCTTGCCTCAATGGAGGATGGAGAGATGTGTGCGGATGTGTGCGGAAACCCAACTTTGGGGGGGCTGGGATGTCGCCTAGGCGACGAAGGTAAGAATGACATGCGTTGGTTTGCCCATTCTCACCTCTGGCCCCACCCACCATTCTGCGAACCCCACCAAAGGCGGCCTAATGTCCTCCCCCCACCTTGCTCTGTTTGGATCTGGGCCTTTGTCTTCCTCATCCGAAGAAGAGAGAGAGAGAGAGAACTCTTGCATCTATTTGGGATTCCGTTGGGGGGAAAGGGAAGAGGAGAAGCCCCTTGGCTGGGTGAGAAACGTCCAAATGTTTAACCTGCCTGGCCCAAAACGAGCCGTTTTCTCGAGAAAAAGAGAGCGCAGCGTTCCCATTGCTATGGGCAGCCTGTCGCCTGCTCTCCCCTGGCGACCGCAGTGCTCTGTGGCGGTGTTATTTAATTTGAATCCACCGAGAGAGAAGGGCAAACTCCCTGACCTTTTAGGGGGAGTCGTTAGCCTGACGGCTGACAAGCAGTCAGCACTAATTAGCATAAGTTACCATCTTGGTCTGAAGAGTTCCTTCATTAGCATCGCGGGGTCAGTTTCTATTTTTGCTCCGTCTTGGCAGGCTGCAGACAGAATCGCAGATGAGGACGCGCATTGGGCTTCTCGGTCTGGCAGCAGAAATTTCCGTGGGCGAGACACGGAGGGGCACGACTGCGGTGGCCGCCGGAGCTCATAGGCAGGCCAAGGTGGCCCTCTGAGGTGGGGAGGCAGATGGTGGGCGCCCCTACAGCGGGTGCAGAAGTGCAGAAGCAAATTCAGAAGTGCAGGATCGGAAGATCCAAGGGAGATCCTGCTGGATCATCCAGTCCAGCATCCTGTTCTCAGTGGCCAACCAAGATTGGGAAATCAGCAATTTCCCCAGCCAGGGAAGAATGGGTGAAGGAAGAAGATGATGATGATTATTATTATTATTTATTATTATTATTTATTATTATTTGTACCCCGCCCATCTGGCTGAATTTCCCCAGCCACTCTGGGCGGCTCCCAATCGAGTGTTAAACAGCGCTGCCTTCAGATGTCTTTTAAAAATAGTTCCAGTTACAGGTAGATAGCCGTGTTGGTCTGTCATAGTCAAAACAAAAATAAAATAAAAATTCCTTCCAGTAGCACCTTAGAGACCAACTAAGTTTGTTCTTGGTATGAGCTTTCGTGTGCATGCACACGAAAGCTCATACCAAGAACAAACTTAGTTGGTCGCTAAGGTGTTACTGGAAGGAATTTTTTTTATTTTTGTTTTAAAAATAGGATAGCTGTTTATTTCCTTGACCTCTGCTGGAAGGGCGTTCCACAGGGCGGGCGCCACTACCAGGAAGGCCCCCTGTCTGGTTCCCTGTAACCTCACTTCTCACAAGGAGGGAACCGCCAGAAGACCCTCGAAGGAGGACCTCAGTGTCCGGGCTGAACGATGGGGGTGGAGACGCTCCTTCAGATATACTGGACCGAGGCCGTTTAGGGCTTTAAAGGTCAGCACCAACACTTTGAATTGTGCTCAGAAACGTCCTGGGAGCCAATGTAGATCTCTCAGGACCGGTGTTATGTGGTCCCGGCGGCCGCTCCCAGTCACCAGTCTAGCTGCCGCATTCTGGATTAATTGCAGTTTCTGGGTCACCTTCAAAGGTAGCCCCACGTAGAGTGCATTCCAGATGTACATCAGGAACAAGGGGGAAAGGAAGATCTTCCCCAGGATCTGCTGCCCCTCTGGATCCTGCCACCTGAGTCAGTTCCGTCTCCTTGCCTCGTGGGTGGACCGGCCGTGATTCTCTTTCTCCCCAGTTGTGGGCTGCAGTGTTTTTGAATTCCAGTTACTGGAAACCACAGGAGGGCAGAGGGTTCTTGTGCTTGAATCCTGCTGGTGGGTTTCCCACAGACAGACAACTTCAGATATCTCGAGGCGTGTCACATGGAAGATGGAGCAAGCTTGTTTTCTCCTGCTCTGGAGGGGAGGACTTGAACCACTGGCTTCAAGTTACAGGAAAGGAGATTCCAAATAAACATCAGGGTGAACTTTCTGACCGTCAGAGCTGTCGGACAGTGGAAAGGTCTCCCTCAGGAGGTGGTGGACTCTCCTTCCTTGGAGGTTTTCAAGCAGAGGCGGTCATGGATGCTTTTCTTGTGATTCCTGCATTGCAAGGGGTTGGACTAGGTGACTCTTCCCGCTCTACAGTTCTATGATTCTATTATTCTAGATCACTGTGAGAACAGGATGTTGGACTAGATGGGTCACTGGTCTCATCCACCAGGTTCTTCTTAGGTTCTTCTTCTTCTTGTCTCTTTTCTAAATTGCAGAGTCTCCAAGCTCTAGCTGTTCCTTACAGGGAAGTGGCCCAGACCTCTTCTTGTTGTTGTTGTTGTTTAGTTGTTTAGTTGTGTCCGACTCTTCATGACCCCATGGACCAGAGCATGCCAGGCACTCCTGTCTTCCACTGCCTCCCGCAGTTTGGTCAGACTCATGTTAGTAGCTTCGAGAACACTGTCCAACCATCTCGTCCTCTGTCGTCCCCTTCTCCTTGTGCCCTCCATCTTTCCCAACATCAGGGTCTTTTCCAGGGAGTCTTCTCTTCTCATGAGGTGGCCAAAGTCTTGGAGCCTCAGCTTCAGGATCTGTCCTTCCAGTGAGCACTCAGGGCTGATCTCCTTCAGAATGGAGAGGTTAGATCTTCTTGCAGTCCATGGGACTCTCCAGAGTCTCCTCCAGCACCATGATTCAAAAGCATCAATTCTTCAGCGATCAGCCTTCTTTATGGCCCAGCTCTCACTTCCATACATCACTACTGGGAAAACCATAGCTTTAACTATATTGACCTTTGTCAGCAAGGTGATGTCTCTTAGCAAGTACATTTCTTAACTCAGAGTTCACATTCCTGAAGTCCAAACAGACCCACACCCCGAGATCAATGGAGCTTACTTCCAGGTAAGTGTGCACGGAGTTGGGACCACTAAGCTCTTCCACCTTTCCAACCACCAAGCGTCTCCTGTTAGGCTTGGATCTGAAAGAGTAACAAATTTATGATAGCAGCAGCTTTTATGGACTGTAGTCTACTTTGCTGCTGCCTCTCCACAAGTCTCTTGAGAGATCCGCTATTTCCCTGTGTAGATCTCCACATTAGACCTGCCACCTTCTCCGCAGTCCCTCTGCCCTGCAAAGGAAGAAGCGCATCTGCATGTCTGCCGCGCACTTAATATATGAAGGTGCTGGAGAATGTTTGCAAAGTGCGACTGGAAATATTTCAAAGCGGTTGCCATAAATCACCTCTAAGCTCGGTACAGAAGGCTAGTTTACTGCCGTCTTGGGATCCAGCTGAGATTTTGCTACTTCAGCCTGCGAGTGTTTCAGCGGAACTAACTCATGTTTACTGCTCCAGAGAATCTGAGGAACAAGACAACAAAATTTACTTCTGTTTTGTTGTTAAAAAAAAGGAAAAACTTCTCTTGACCTTACGAAAACTGCTTTAAATGCCCCTTCCTTCCCCTTTTCAGAAAATAAATTATTGGCCTTCCCCCCCCCCACCCTCAACTCTCCGTGTTTGATCGCCTGTCTGTTCTACATGCCGATTAAAGTTACACTTCCTATAAAACTGTTTTATTTGGTGGGTAATTGTAAGTAGCAGCAGTGACTCCTGTTTCCAAATGCCTTTCTTTATTATCTCCTTTTGGAAAGGTCTTAATAATTATGTGATTTACTGATCACTTAAAACGTCAGCCCGGCCATTAGGCGATACATTTCACTGCACGTTACCTAATTTTGCAGTACATAATTTCTTTATAAACAGACACATTGTGGTGAAACATTAATTAATCCCTCTTTTCCCACCCCACTTAGGAGACAGCAACGTTGTCGGGGTTTGCGAGTGATGAATGTCCTTCTTTGGCTCGTGGTGAAAGGCATGATGGGACGTGGGCCAAGTGAGGCCCAAATGTATCCCATAATGGATGGCTGTGATTCGTGATGTGGCTGGGGGGCGGGGGGAGAGAAAGGAAGCACGTGGTCTTGGAGATCTCTTGGGCGGGTGCATCCAGACCCGGCAAATTATCAGTTTTTATTTCGTCTATTAGGCATGGTGTGGGATGTAATCCACTGAGAGCAGTCAAGTATAACATTCCTTGTTTTCCTAGAGTGGACATGCAGGGGAATGTTTGGTCCAGCCAGTCGAAACTTCCTGTTCCTCCTGGCTGGAGCATCCTTCCTTTGCATGTGACTGGAGGTGAGTGTGACCTTACCTGTTCAGGTAACAAAAGGATGAGCCACGCAGCACACCTCTCTCTTTTTCACTTCCTTCTTTGTTTGACCAGCTTTTAGCTAGGACTGCTCTGCTAGCTCTCAGCTAGCAGAAGCGCTGGGATTATTCCCCCATATGGGGTAGATCCACATGTACATGTTTGTGACTAAGTCTGCCTTCAGGGATCCAACTGTGAACTGATGTAAGTAAACGTCTTTTATTGACTTTGAATAAGATTGTCACATCTTTATTCTTTTAAGAGGGATTGAAGGGAACCTACCAGAAATGTACAATTCAGTCTAAGAGACTGAATTGTGTAACAGTGAGAGGCTCACACGAGCCTGCAACCAGCTATCTGCTGTGCATGTAAAAAGGGGAATGTAAACTCTGCTAAGTAAAAGGACTTGCTAGCGCAAGTTAGGAAGGATATTAATGAACAAAATAGCCTCGTCTTCCACCCTGAACATCCCCACACATGGAATTTCATCTCCACAATCTGCCTCGGTGCCTCATTCTCCCTGCCAACGTTTGTTCAGGCACCGGGATCTCTCGTGAAGACTAAGAATTCGTCCAGCTTCTCAAAAATCTCCTTCTCCTCCTTTACAACTCCTTTGACTCCCTTGTCTTCCAAAGGTCCAACCGCCTCCCTAGACGGTTTCATGCTACTACCGTATTTTTCCGTGTATAAGACTAGATTTTTTCCCCTAAAAAAATAATGTCAAAAATTAGGGGGGTGTCTTATACACAGATATATCTCCCCCTATTTTCTTAAATCTGAGCCCCCCCAAATAGGGGGCGTCTTATACATGGGGGCATCTTATAGACGGAAAATTTCAAAAACTTCTTGCCGTTGTTCTTAATGTTTTCAGCAACGTGTTCCTCAAGGTCTTGCTGTCCGCTTGCACTTTTTTTGCCATCGCGGCAGGGAGTGGTGGCAGAGGCAGTGGACCAGGAGAGGCGCCCAGGAGAGGGGCTGGGTGATCTTTGGGGAGACCAAGACGGAGGAAGGTGAGCAGGATGTGACAGAAGAGGCTGTTCAGGCGACAGGTGGGTCAGTAGACTCACAATCTTCACCTGCCCCACTGCCTCCTAGAACCAGGAGGGGCTTGAAGCGTGATGTCCATGCAGGGGAAGTCTCAGGTTACGGGGGCACAATCTGTCAGAGGAGGTTATATCAGCCAGAAGAGGGCAGGGTCTCCCTTTTCCTGCAACTACTCTGCAGGGCCTAGACCTGTGGACAGCTGCCTAGAGTCTAGAAGATTAGATTAGATTAGATTAGATTAGATTAGATTAGATTAGATTAGATGATTAGATAAATTTATTGTCATTGTCCGTATATACACAGTATACACAACAACGAAAATCAAACACCCAAAGACCGGATTTACCGTACACATTTGCACATATCTCCAACACTCTCATCCTATTAAGACATAATCTATTAAAACATAACATAATCCAGAATATAACATAACCTATTAAAAGCATAACATAACCTAAAACCTATCTCATTCCTCTCTTTCAGAAGCATGTGCAAGAGCTATTCCGCCTGGCCTTCAATTTAGCCTGATCCATCATTCCTTTTTTCCCTTCCCTTTTTCTATGAAGAAACCCTTTCTGAGACCCCACATTTTAACTCTTCCCTGGTCTCCTTACTGCATAGCTGTCAACCCTCCCTTTTTTTGCGGGAAACTCCCTTATTCCAATGCCGTTTCCCGCTGCTATCCCGGATTGTTGATACCCCTTAAATTTGCCGGATTTCAAAGGAAGCAGCTCCTCTCCCTCCCTGCCGGCCAGGGAGGCTCCTCAGCTGCGTTGCTCGGCTGCCAATAAGGAGTCTGAGACCGACTGGGGGCGGAGCTTGCATGCCTTGTGCAGCCAGACCCTCACACCCAACCAGACAGACAGCCTGCCTGCCGTCTAGGCGCTCGCTCTTTCGCTCACCCGTTCACGCGCAGCCTCTGGAGCGCAGGGTGGCGAGGCTACTTGGTGCCATTGCACCGCCCTCGCGGCATCCCTTGTTTTCAAATCCGAAAGTTTGAAAAAATCCCTTATTTTCAAATCCGAAAGTTGACAGCTATGCCTTACTGGCCCTAGCAGGAATAACTTGGCCAGTTAGCCCTGATGATGTTCATTTATGTTGTATTTGATGCTGTTTTTAAGCTTCTTCTTTTTTAAAGTCATTTTTAATCAAGGTTTTATATTTGTTGTTAGCCACCCTGAGCCCAGTTTTTAAATCGGGAAGGGCGGGGTATAAATAAAAAAATATTATTATTATTATTATTATTATTATTATTATTATGTATCCAGAGCTGTTGTAAGTGCTTTTCTTGCTGATAAAGAGTTAACTATCAGACGTGTACCTTCTTTGACTGCTTCCTTGCATTCCTTTTTGTTCTTTTCATTTGTGCAATAAAGGTAAAGGGACCCCTGACCGTTAGGTCCAGTCGTGTCCGACTTTGGGGTTGTGGCGCTCATCTCGCTTTACTGGCTGAGGGAGCCGGCGTACAGCTTCCAGGTCATGTGGCCAGCATGACTAAGCCGCTTCTGGTGAACCAGAGCAGCGCACGGAAACGCCGTTTACCTTCCCGCTAGAGGGGTACCTATTTATCTACTTGCAGTTTGACGTGCTTTCGAACTGCTAGGTTGGCAGGAGCAGGGACCGAGCAACAGGAGCTCACTCTGTCGCGGGGATTCGAACCGCCGACCTTCTGATCAGCAAGCCCTAGGCTCTGTGGTTTAACCCACAGTGCCACCCGTGTCCCTTCAGGTTTTTTTTTTTGAAGGAAACCACCTGGCTTCAAATAGCTTATTTGACTCTGCTTCTTAACCATGCTGGCATTTTCCTGGCGCGATCTGCAGTAGACGCACCTGATTCTAATATTGTGTCCTTAAACAACTCCCAAGCGCCTTGGAGAGTGATTTGGCCTTCTTGACTTTGCCTTTCAGATTCCTTTTCATCAATCCCGGGGGGGGGGGAGTTTCCTCTTTCGGATGTTACGGTGTTGGATTTCCTTGGCAACTGGGCATCTACATGCATTTTTAACTTAATAGCGCCGTGGTCCATGTTTCCAGTTGGCTCAGCAACACTTCCATCTCGCACCGGGTCCTGGGCACCACAGCTGTAAGGCTTGGCAGGATAAAATGGCAAATGACAGGGATTCTGCTTATGTCAAGAACCATAAATAATCCCCCCCACCCAAAACAAACAAGGAAGATAAGCTTTCCATCTGTCATCCATCCTGTCTGTTGGAGGAGAAACAATTCTGGACCCCCAGCGCTGGGGAACAAAGCGTGGCTCTGAGCTGGCTCCCGCCTGCCTGTTTTAAATACACACTTTATGCTTTTTTCTTTCTTTTTTTGCACAACAGTGCCATTCCTCAGATCCTTTCAAAATCCATCATAACAGCAAGCAGAGCCGGCAGAAAACAAAAGGGAACATGAGAGTGGTGGAGCTGGCAGGGAAGGCAAGAATTGCTCCCTATCTCCTGATTCCAGAATGGATGAGCACTCAGGATTTGCCTAGCTTTGATCCAGGCTTTAAAAGGGGGGAAACAGAACCGATTCTTCCAACAGGCATGGGATGATGATGATGATGATAATAATAATAATAATAATAATAATAATAATAATTTATTATTTATACCCCACCCATTTGGCTGGGCTTCCCCAGCCTCTCTGGGCAGCTTCCAACAAAATACAGTCATAGCTCGTGTTGCGTACGCTCCGTGTTGCGTACGTTTGGGATACGCACCGCGGAGTGCGCGCAATGCGTGGGTGCATGCGGGTGCGCAGAAGCGTTCTGCGCATTTCTTGCATGCGCAGAAGCGCTCAAATCACTCTTCTTCCAGGTTTGTTTGTTTGTTTGTTTTTGTGCATTCGTGATACGCAAGCCCGGTTTACGTAGCGCGACCCCAGAACTGATTGCGTGCGTAACCCGGGGTTCCACTGTATTAAAATACAATCATTCATCAAGTATTAAAAGCTTCCCTAAACAGGGCTGCCTTCAGATGTCTTCTAAAAGTCTGGTAGTTGTTTTTCTCTTTGGCATCTGGTGGGAGGGCGTTCCAAAGGGCGGGCGCCACTACCGAGAAGGCCCTCTGCCTGGTTCCCTGTAACTTCACTTCTCGCAGAGAGGGAACCACCAGAAGGCCCTCGGCGCTGAACCTCAGTGTCCGGGCAGAACGATGGGGGTGGAGACGCTCCTTCAGGTATACTGGACCGAAGCCAGTATCAGAGATCAGTATCACAGAATCAGAGAACTGTGGAGATGGAAGGGAACCCAAGGGCCATCTAGTCCAACCCCCTTGCAATGCTGAAGGATCCCTGATGGGATCATTGAAGGAAGTTCCCGCAGAAATCGCCAGGCAGCAGGGAACCATCTCGCTTTGCACCTTCTTCACACACACACATCCCCGCACCACCGGGGTCCACCGTCAGCAAGTGCTCACTCCTGAAAGAAATTCATGCACCAAATCCTGACCAGGTTTATTTAAAAAAACAAAAGAAAGCAAGCCTACTTGCCTTGAATCGGGTGGAACGACAAATGAGACGTCGGTTACAGCAGGAGTTGCAATAGGGAGGAATTTGGTTTTTGTATATATTTTTGGTAGTGGTGTTAGAAGGCATTGTTGGAGATTCATTCCCCATGTCTGCAGTCATGGGATTGTTATCTATCACATGACGGTGTATGTTTCCATTCCACAGAGTGGGAAGTGACGGAGACAGGATGTTTGTGTTACTGTGTTCCATGAAATGGGACTATTGTCCTTTGTTCTTTCTCTTTGCTATCTGATGCTAGAGAGAGAGGGAGCCATGTTGATGTGCTCCGTGTGTGTTTATATGTAAATAAAGTAGGCCATAAAGAAGGCTGATCACCAAAGAACTGATGCTTTTGAATTCTGGTGCTGGATGTGATGGCCTGGGATTCAGACTCAGATGCTGAACCTGAGGGATCCCAGCCTGCAAAGGATTCGCCACCTCCAGAATCAGCAGAGCCGGGGCTGGGGCTTGAGTCTGAAGGGTCCTCACCTGTGCTGGATCCTCAGGTGCAGGCATCTGCTGAGTCTGCTCTGGCTCCTGATGGGATGGAGGACCCATTGCCTGCAGGTGCTCCACTCCCAGCCCTGTCAGGGGAAGCTGAGGTTGCCTCTGGGTCCGGTAACCCTCCAGTCTCTCCTGAGCTGCAGAGGCTCAGGGCAGAGAGGCGAAGGGAACTGAGTTCCCGCAGGAGGAGTGCTCGCCTCCAGGCCAGGAGAGGTGAGTCACCAGAGGATCGGAGCCGCCCTATGCCTTGGGGCAGATAAAAGCCGGCCAGCCCCAGCCCCAAGTTGCAGGAGCAACATCGTTGCTGACCAGTTCCTGTGCTTGAAACCTGTCCTGCTTTCCTGCCTGACCTCCTGACCTGCCCTGATTCCCTGCTTGCCTACCTGTTCCTGACTTTGCCTGCCTCCCTGCCCTGCACCCAGCTTCAGTGACTACGGACTGTCTTTATGTTGTACCTCTGACCACGGAGCGGACTTTGACCTCGCCTCTCGGGTAACCCACGGGACCAGCACACTGGAGGAGACTCTTGAGAGTCCCATGGACTGCAAGAAGATCAAACCTCTCCATTCTGAAGGAAATCAGCCCTGAGTGCTCACTGGAAGGACAGATCCTGAAGCTGAGGCTCCAAGACTTTGGCCACCTCATGAGAAGAGAAGACTCCCTGGAAAAGACCCTGATGTTGGGAAAGATGGAGGGCACAAGGAGAAGGGGACGACAGAGGAAGAGATGGTTGGACAGTGTTCTCGAAGCTACCAACATGAGTCTGACCAAACTGCGGGAGGCAGTGGAAGACAGGAGTGCCTGGCGTGCTCTGGTCCAGGGGGTCACGAAGAGTCGGACATGACTAAATGACTAAACATCAACAACAAAGTAGATTAGCCACAATGCTGAGTTGCTGAGGTCTGTTATGCAAGCTGAGTAGACTCTGCGGATCCCTAAGTGTGCTGATACTTATTGGTATCAGTCAATGTGATGTTCGCGCAGAAGAAAGCTTTTGAAGCTCCTGAAAGAACGACCAGGAGAGAGAGAACATGCCAGCCAGGCATGTGTCTCTGCCAGGGCATCCAAATGGCATCCAATAATATTAAATATCAAATGACAAGGGATGAAGTCAAGCCACTGGAGAATGGTCCACTGATGTGGTCCAAAGGAAAGCAGAGGAAGACATTTGTCACCAACTTGGCTGCAGGAGCTGCTGGAAGGAGGCATAAAAAGCACCACCCAACCGTCTTAGGATCTCCGCTCTGTACTTGTGTAGGGTTTACTCCTTAGCCTTTTCTTCTGCTGAAGATATCCCTCAAGGCAGCGGAGGTTTAGGTTCAGAGTTTTCTGAACCTTCTCCTAGATGGGCCAGCTTCTCGGGTGTAGCAGTAAGCCATACCACTGTGATTCCTGCATTGCAGGGGGTTGGAATAGATGAGCCTTCCAACCCCACCATTCTATGATTCTATAATAAATTGCTTTGGGGGGGGAATCAAAACTCACAGGTAGAGCACCTGCTTTGCATGCAGAAGATCCCCAAAAGTAGCTCCAGGTACAACAGGCAGCGTCCCCTGCCTGAAAACCTGGACAGCCCCTGCCAGTCAGTGTCGACTACACTAATAAAGATGGAGGCCAACAGCAGCTTCCTATGTCCCTGTGCAGTTTTCTCCCCTTTCAGCCGAGCGAGGAAGAATCTCTGCGAGCCAAAGGGAGATTTGCAGGTCAAAATGAAGGCCTCTAAAATATTAATAAAGCAGAAGAAAATTCCTGCTCTCCGTGTTATGAATTCTGCACGCCACAAAAGGCTCGCCCTCCGCAGTGTGCCCAGAGTACACAACGATATGAATTTTAACAAATAATAATAATAATCTCCTATTAGCTGGGTGAGCTCCGGAAGAAAGGGCAGGGATGGAATCTCGCCTCCCAGTTTTGTTGTAATAAGGAGAGTTTCTGAGAGGGAAAGAGCGGGCGCTTGTTTTAATGATGCCGCTGCCACGTTTTCCTCATGAGCATTTGGACAGGCAGGGACCTGTGGCCTGACATAGCTGCTGCAGAGCCTTAGCTGCGGGTTTTCTGCAATTCCCCAGCCCCATACACAAGTTGAATATGTTTCGCGGGGTGAAGAGAGCTGAGCCTCCTAAGACGAAGGATCCAAAGCCAGCCTTCTGTGCTCAGCGAGGAAACCACGCTTTTTGGCAGGGCTGCAAACGCAAGACTGGGGAACCAGAAATTATCTCCCGGCCGGCAGAAATGCATAGAACGCTGTCTGCACACCTTTTAGCATCAGGAATATGGAAGAGGAACGGAAAGAGCTCTTTAGGAAGATGTTCGTAGAATCATAGAATTGGGGGATGGGGTGGGATCCTTGAGGATCATCTAGTCCAACCCCCTGCAATGCAGGCATCTCAGCTATGCTAGCTGGTTGCTATTAGAACTGTAACTCTAAGAACTAGTGCCTGAGCTTGCTTTTTTCCTCCTCCCTGTGTGCCCCCTTTTCCTTGTGTGCCATGTCTTTTAGATTGTGAGCCTGGGGTCAGGGCCTTCCTTCCTAGTGAAGCAGGCATGTTCAGATCATGGGGTTTAACTGAGAATGTTTGGGGCTTGGAGCTGGGTTCAACCGTGAAATATACTCGGAGTCAAGTCTGAATTTCATGCTTTTTATTCAGCTCATAGTAGCAGGGAATGGATTTTTCCCCAAAACATCTGCTATAAATACATTATTTACACAATGGGCCCCACGTGATTGGCTAATTCTGGGCTACTCCTGTAGGCCAATAAGGTTGTGGATTCACTTCCACCTGGAGCTTGATTGGGTGGCTCCTGCGGACCAATCAGACTGCTGCATTCTGGATCCTATTGTTCTAGGACCAATCAGACTGCTGCATTCTGGATCCCATTGTTCTAGGACCAATCAAACTGCTGCATTCTGAATCCTATTGTTCTAGGACCAATCGAACTGCTGCATTCTGGATCCTATTGTTCTAGGACCAATCGAACTGCTGCATTCTGGATCCTATTGTTCTAGGACCAATCAAACTGCTGCATTCTGGATCCTATTGTTCTAGGACCAATCGAACTGCTGCATTCTGGATCCTATTGTTCTAGGACCAATCAGACTGCTGCATTCTGGATCCTATTGTTCTAGGACCAATCAGACTGCTGCATTCTGGATCCTATTGTTCTAGGACCAATCAGACTGCTGCATTCTGGATCCTATTGTTCTAGGACCAATCAGACTGCTGCATTCTGGAACCTATTCAGCTCAGTACATAACAAACCTCTAGCCGAGAATGAGCTGCATTCCCACCTTTACCGCATTGCAAAACCAAGGGAGATGATCGGCTTCATAAGTCTCTTTGCGCTGTGACTTCAAATGCACCGAACAACTAAACATCCAGGTGCCTTTGTCGAAGAGGGCATTAGAGAGTTGTGTAATACAGTCAGGGAAGGGAACTCTCTATGAAAAGATAATGGGAGAGACACAGGGAAGTGTGAAATCACCTTTAAAAATAAACCCAAATGGAAAACAACACCAGACAATAAGATGCCATGAAAAATAACAGTCAGGCCATTAGTGGAAGGTTTTAATCGCTCTGGAGCATGAAATGGCATAATTGTCTTGACTTTGCTGCGTTATCTTTCGAAAGCTCCTCTATAAATGCAGCAAGGCTGAACGCCGGCTAAGGATCCCACGCCGTCACTCCCAACAAGGCAAGAACCTCAGAATGAAGATGAGCTGGATGTCTGGTGGATTCTACGGGAAGAAAAGGATGCAAAAATGCATCAAATAGCAGTGTTTCTCAAAAAACAAAAAAAACAAAACCCCTACTGGATATATATGCATTTTGGGAAATGCCGTCTGTATATTTTTATTTCATAAAATTTGTACATTGATTGTTAAAAATAATCAAATGTTTTGAGAAAAGAATAAAACAATAAAGTTAAAAACAGCTGCTTAAAGCAATCAACAATAATTAAAATCAGCATTAAGCTAAAAATGAAGTAAAACACACAGCAGTATTCTAGGTATCTAAACAGGCTTGTCTAAACAAAAATATATTTTTTTCAAGCACCGTAAAGGGTACAGTGAAGGCACCTGTCTGATGTCAAGAGGCAGTGAGTTCCAAAGTATATAAGATTGAATTCTTACAGATATGTAAGGATGTATCTCTGGCGTCAAATGCCAGCGGTGGGAGCGCTCTGGAATCGGAATAAATGGTAATGTATGTCTACGAGGCATCATGAAAATTCAGCACAAACGGCGCAGTTTTGCTGCCTCGAGATAACAGGGATCAGGCTGTGCTGTCGGCGCTCTCAAATCTTCACCAGAGATGAGACAGGGACCTCGTGGCTAATTTGAAGAGGAATAAAATAAAAAGGCAGGCGTGCAAGAGAACTCGCTCAAGGCAGAGAGCCTAATGCGATCACAACACTTAACATTTTTCTATCTGGTTTCAGATACTCAAAGCGCCTCGACATCTATTATCTCAGCCATCTTCCCAAGAGGCCGAGGAAGTCAATGCCGCCCTCTTCAAACGCTAAATCCACACCAGAACTTTCTAACGGGAACACAGGGCCTGTTGAAATAAAAAGGGGGTGACATAATAATACAGCAAATCAACCATCGCAAATAAGGCAAGCTAACAGGAAGAGGTGCCCGCAGATATCGCTTTGCATTCATGGATTCAACATAGGAATTTGCACACCAGCTGCTATTGGGGACATTATACATGATCCCTAGGGACGCGGGTGGCGCTGTGGTCTAAACCACTGGGCCTCTTGGGCTTGCCGATCAGAAGGTCGGCGGTTCGAATCCAAGTGACGGAGTGAGCTCCAGTTGCTCTGCCCCAGCTCCTGCCAAGCTAGCAGTTTGAAAGCACACCAGTGCAAGTAGGCGCCAGAAGCAGTTTAGTCCTGCTGGGCACATGACCTGGAAAAGCTGTCTGAGGACAAACACTGGCTCCCTCGGCCTGAAAGTGAGATGAGCGCCGCAACTCCATAGTCGCCTTTGACTGGACTAAAGGTAAAGGACCCATGACAGTTAAGTCCAGTCGCAAACGACTCTGGGGTTGCGGCGCTCATCTCACTTTACTGGCCGAGGGAGCTGATGTTTGTCTGCAGACAGTTTTTCCGGGTCATGTGGCCAGCATGACTACGCTGCTTCTGGCGAAACCAGAGCAGCAAACGGAAATGCCGTTTACCTTCCCGGCGGAGCGGTACCTATTGATCTGCTTGCATTTTTATAAGCTTTCGAACTGCTAGATTGGCAGGAGCAGGGATCAAGCAACAGGAGCTCACCCTGTCGCGGGGATTTGAACCGCCGACCTTCTGATCAGCAAGCCCTAGGCTCAGTGGTCCTGTTTTAATAGTGTTTATACCTGCAGGGATAGACTGGTGCACAAATATAAGATGGGGGTCACCAGTATTACTAGTAGTACATGTGAAAAGGATCTAGGGGTCTTGGTGGACCACAAGCTGAACATGAAAAAGCTAACACTATTCTAGGCTGCATCAACAGAAGTTTAGTGTCCAGATCAAGGGAAGTAATAGACCCACTCTATTCTGCCTTAGTCAGACCACACCTGGAATACTGTGTCCAGTTCTGGGCACCACAATTTGAGGAGGATGTTGACAAGCTGGAAGGTGTACAGAGGAGGGCAACCAAGAGGATCAAGGGTCTGGAAACCAAGCCTTATGAGGAACGGTTGAAGGAGCTGGGGATGTTTAGCCTGGAGAAGAGGAGACGGAGAGGAGATAGGATGGCCATCTTCAAATATCTCAAGACCTGTCACATGGAAGAGGGAGCAAGCTTGTTTTCTCCTGCTCAGGAGGGTAGGACTCGAACTAATGCCTTCAAGTTACAAGGAGATTCCGACTAAACATACGGGAAAAATTTCTGCCAGTAAGAGCTGTTTGACAGTGGAACAGACTCACTCCGGAGGTGGTGGGCTCTCCTTCCTTGGAGTTTTTAAGCAAAGGTTGGATGGCCGTCTGTCAGGGATTCCTTAGCTGTGATTCCAGAATTGTAGAATCATAGAATCATAGAATCGTAGAGTTGGAAGAGACCACAAGGGCCATCCAGTCCAACCCCCTGCCAAGCAGGAAACACCATCAAAGCATTCCTGACAGGTGGCTGTCAAGCCTCTGCTTAAAGACCTCCAAAGAAGGAGACTCCACCACACTCCTTGGCAGCAAATTCCACTGTCGAACAGCTCTTACTGTCAAGAAATTCTTCCTAATGTTTAGGTGGAATCTTCTTTCTTGTAGTTTGAATCCATTGCTCCGTGTCCGCTTCTCTGGAGCAGCAGAAAACAACCTTTCCCCCTCCTCTATATGACATCCTTTTATATATTTGAACATGGCTATCATATCACCTCTTAACCTTCTCTTCTCCAGGCTAAACATACCCAGCTCCCTAAGCCGTTCCTCATAAGGCATCATTTCCAGGCCTTTGACCATTTTGGTTGCCCTCCTCTGGACACGTTCCAGCTTGTCAGTATCCTTCTTGAACTGTGGTGCCCAGAACTGGACACAGTATTCCAGGTGAGGTCTGACCAGAGCGGAATACAGTGGTACTATTACTTCCCTTGATCTAGATGCTATTCTCCTATTGATGCAGCCCAGAATTGCATTGGCTTTTTTAGCTGCTGCATCACACTGTTGACTCATGTCAAGTTTGTGGTCTACCAAGACTCCTAGATCCTGTTCACTTGTACTGCTCTCAAGCCAGGTGTCACCCATCCTGTATTTGTGCCTTTCATTTTTTTTGCCCAAGTGTAGTACTTTACATTTCTCCCTGTTAAATTTCATCCTGTTTGCCTTGGCCCAGTTCTCTAATCTGTTAAGGTCATTTTGAAGTGTGATCCTGTCCTCTGGGGTATTAGCCACCTCTCCCAATTTGGTGTCATCTGCAAACTTGATCAGGATGCCCTCAAGCCCATCATCCAAGTCATTGATAAAGATGTTGAATAAGACTGGGCCCAAAACAGAACCCTGTGGCACCCCACTAGTCACTTCTCTCCAGGATGAAGAGGAGCCATGGACTAGATGACTAGAGACTTGGACTAGATGACCTTTGGGGATACCTTCCAACTCTAAAATTCCATGTAAACAGGACAAACCAGGAGAGAAATTGCACCACAGGTTTCAGAAATCGATCCCAATGCATAGCTTACAGACACCATGCATCCTTTCGGCCAGGCACAAGCCATGTGGTCTAGCAACCAGCCATGCCAAAGAGGCTTGTTTCTACAGAAAGAACAAAAGGCAGGAGGAATTAGCAAACAAAGTTGAGTTTACTCGAGTTTTCTTTTTGCCTTTCTCTCCATCTGCGTCTCTCTCGTATTTCACTGCTCCCTGGTGGCAAAATGTCAGCTTATTATATTTGAGGAAGGGGTTGGCAGGGAGCAAGCAATCCCCCCGGACAGCTCTTCCGTGTGTAATATTATGATTATTACTGGGACCACCGACATTCCAGATGGAAAGACAGCTTGGCACAGGCTGCAAGGCTTCGACGACGCCTTCTGTTCCTTCCCTGCTTTTGCCAGTAAGGATTATATCTGTGGACAAGCTGGATGTACCTCACCAAGAGCAGAATATCTAATTGAATCAGCTCTTTCCAAGTTGGTTTGGATGAATATATATAACTTTTCGCCATTTGTTTAGGGTTGGCAAACAATGCGTGGCGCCATCTTGGGTGCGGGCATGCCAAGCCACTTGTCGCAACTCCTGAGCAGTGGGTGTTGGGAAGATGAACGTTGAGTTAGAATCACAGAAGCGCAGAACTGTAGAATTGGAAGGGATACCCAAGGGCCATCCAGTCTGACCCCCAGCCTTCAGCGAAGCCACGTTTCCTGGCGGGGCTGCTAACGCAAGACTGAGGAACCAGCAATCATCTCCTGGCCAGCAGAAATGCCTAGACTGCTGTCCGTGCACATTTTAGCATTGGGAATCTAAGCTGGATGGAAAGAGCTCATTCAGAAGCTTTCCATAGAATCACAGACCCCTGGGGGGTCATCTAGCAGAAAGATGCACTTCTTTACAAGTGTGGGGGTGGAACCCGGCTCCTTCTGCATGCAATGGGGAAGAGCCACAGCTCAGTGACAGAACATTTACTTGGCATGCAGGAAGTTCCACATTTAATCCCCATCATCTCCAAGAGAGGCTGGGAACCTTTCCCTGCCCCAAATCCTAGAGAACTGCTTCCAAGCCGTGTGGACAATGTTGAGCTACTTGGACCAATACTCTGAGTCAAGGTATGAACTACTGTTCCTTCCATGGTTCTGCAGAACAGCTTAGAGAGCCAGTGTGGTGTAGTGGTTAAGAGCGGTGGACTTGTAATCCGGTGAACCGGGTTCGTGTCTCCGCTCCTCCACATGCAGCTGCTGGGTGACCTTGGGCTAGTCACACTTCTCTGAAGTCTCTCAGCCGCACTCACCTCACAGAGGAAGGGAAAGGAGAATGTGAGCCGCTTTGAGACTCCTTCAGGTAGTGATAAAGCGGGATATCAAATCCAAACTCTTCTTCTTCTTCTTCTTCTTAGTACCAAAACTATGGGTCTCCATGAGCTTTGCAACCTAAAATTTGAAAGTGAGGAAAACAGCACGGAAGCCTTTGCCAGCCTGGCATCTTCCAGGTGTTTTGGACTACAAACTACAAACTGAATTGAAATATACTCGGAGTCAAGTGTGAATTTAATGCTCTTTATTCAGCTCCTAGTAGCAGGGAATGGATGTTTCCCCAAAGCGTCTGCTATATATACATTATTTACACAATGGGCCCCACGTGATTGGCTAATTCCGGGCTACTCCTGTAGGCCAATCAGGTTGCGGATTCACTTCCACCTGGAGCTGGATTGGGTGGCTCCTGCGGACCAATCAGATTGCTGCATTCTGGATCCTATTGTTCTAGGACCAATCAGAATGCTGCATTCTGGATCCTATTGTTCTAGGACCAATCAGACTGCTGCATTCTGGATCCTATTGTTCTAGGACCAATCAGACTGCTGCATTCTGGATCCTATCGTTCTAGGACCAATCAGACTGCTGCATTCTGGATCCTATTGTTCTAGGACCAATCAGAATGCTGCATTCTGGATCCTATTGTTCTAGGACCAATCAGACTGCTGCATTCTGGATCCTATCGTTCTAGGACCAATCAGACTGCTGCATTCTGGATCCTGAATGATCTCTGCTGTCACACTTCCAACAAGGCCAACATCCCAAGCAATGCCTCAGCTGGGATACGGAGAACAGATTTAACCCTTAAATGACAAACTGAAGGATCTCTGCTGTGACACTTTCCTGCTGGAAACGCCAACTTGCCTTTGTAGGACAAACTTTCCCAGCACAAACTGCCCTTCCCTTCTTGCCAGGCCCAGGGAGAAAATCTATTCCTCCAGCAGCATGGGGCGCAGTTTGGATTCTGCCGTTCAGCAGGCAGCTTTCATTTTTAACATATCTGGACTGAGAAACTCACCGTTTCCTCCCCCTCCCCCCTTCATTTTAAGGACAGGTAAAGTAGATGGGGAACTATATCCCGTTGCCATGGAGACGCCAGGATGGGAAGTCACGGCGTTGATGGAGCCTTGATGGTTTTCATGGTGCTCATTATAATGTTATGTAAAAGAAGTTTAAAAAAAAAAAATCTAAAGAGCAAAGTGATTAACATTTTTCCAGGGAAAACAGTCATCCTAATATGAGCAAGGTAACAATTAGCAAGTGTGTGCTTAACAGTGAATCATCTGAAATAATGATATAATTGGGGCCTCCTTCAATTCGTGAGTAACAGTGACTTTATCAAAATGGAAAGATGAGATGGGACATCAAACCAGGGAACTTTGCAGTCTTTGTGCTCATATAATGGCTGCAGCAGCTTTCACCAACCCGGAGCCCTCCAGAGGTGTCACACGATACCCGGTTCCACATTTCTAATATCATTTAGTGTGGCGGCACCTAAACTGTGGAACTCCCTGCCTCTTGTTGTCAAGCAAGGGCCTTAACTGTGCTCTTTTCAGCACTGGCTAAAAGCATTCTGCTTTAGGCAAGCCTACCCAGATTATTAAAGGGACGCGTGTGGCGCTGTGGGTTAAACCACAGAGCCTAGGGCTTGCCGATCAGAAGGTTGGCGGTTCGAATCCCCGTGACGGGGTGAGCTCCCGTTGCCCGATCCCAGCTCCTGCCCACCTAGCAGTTCGAAAGCACGTCAAAGTGCAAGTAGATAAATAGGTACCGCTCCGGAGGGAAGGTAAACGGCGTTTCCGTGCGCTGCTCTTGTTTGCCAGAAGCGGCTTAGTCCTGCTGGCCACATGACCTGGAAGCTGTACGCCGGCTCCCTCGGCCAGTAAAGCGAAATGAGCGCCACAACCCCAGAGTCGTCTGCGACTGGACCTAATGGTCAGGGATCCCTTTACCTTTACCCAGATTATTAGGAAGCTGAGGTCATTTTGATCTGTTTTAGAATTCTAGCTGCTGCATGTTTTTAAGGAGGTTTGTAAATTTCCCCCCAATTTTATCGCTTCACCTTGTATTGTAAACCACCCTGAGGTTTCCTACAATCAAGCGGTGCATAAATTTTGTGAAATAAATAAATAAAGAGGGAGGCTCAGGCCAAATTCCTAATCATAGAACTGCCGGGTTGGAAAGGACCCCGGGGGGTCATCAAGTCCAACCCCCTGCAATGCAGGAATCTTTTGCCCAACGTGGGGCTCGAACCCACAACCCTGAGATCAAGAGTCTCATGCTTTGCCAGCTGAGCAATCCCAATCAGCCAGACTTTATTCAGTAACGTATTACAGGACCAGGTTCAAAAAGTGTGCGAGAGCATTTCCGTTAGGACACACATGTGATACTCAAACTGCACATCATCTCAGCTGCTTACCCTCCGCTCAACCTCCTTTTGCCACCCCAGCACAACCCCATCTCTCGCCCAACCACAGTCCTTGGAAACACTTTCTCAACCTATTTTTCACTGTACAGTGGTACCTTGGTTCTCAAACATAATCCGTTCCGGAAGTCCGTTCCAAGACCAAAACGTTCCAAAACCAAGGCACGCTTTCCCATAGAAAGGAATGCAAAACTGATTGATCCGTTCCAGACTTTAAAAAACAATCCCTAAAATGCCAATTTAACATAAATTTCACTGTCTAACGAGACCATGGATCCATAAAATGAAAGCAATAAACAATGTACTGCAGTCACACAATCAATCAATCAATCAATCAATCAGTAGCTGAACTGGGTTCCACACAGTCACAAAAACAAAACAAAGAAGCCGCAAAAACAAAAACAGAAAATAAATAGCCAAAACAGATAGACCTCAGTGTAACACTCGAAACGGAAGTGTGGCACTCAACTCGGAAGCGTAACACTCCAAACGGAGCACGTTTGGCTTCCGAAAAAGGTTCGCAAACCGGAACACTTAACTTCCGGGTTTGCAGTGTTTGGGTTCCAAGTTGTTTGAGTACCAAGGCGTTTGAGAACCAAGGGACCACTGTAAGTGTTAGAACTCTCCTTGTACCATACCTTGAGTTGTTTTTTACCTTAACATGCAGCCGCCTTAACTTAACTCAGGGGCGGAGCTACCTGCCCTGGCACCTGGAGTGGCGCGGGGCGGGGCTGGCCGGCCCACATGACGAGCGTTCCTAGCCGCCTGCCACCCACGCAGCAAGCATGGAGCAGGTGGCGCGGCAATGTCACCCGCCCTCACGGCTGACACCCAGTGCGTACTGCACCCCGGCTTCCTCCGCCAGTGACTTTTTTTTTCCCCAATATCATTGTTATTTAGTTTCAAATTTTTACAATAATAACATTCACATAATTTTTCACATCTTATATCTTTTTGGCCTTTTATGGCCTTGACTTCCTTCAGTGACCTTCTAACATCTATATCTTACTTTATATTTCTTATTTCTACCATTGTTTTATTATGTCTCTCTCTATTTTAATCATTGTATGTTCATATTTAACAACAATATTTCTTCCTTGGTCTACAAAGCCTCTTGTAGTCCTACTAACGTATTCAATTGAGTACTTTCCTTTAAATAGTCAGTAAATTTTGTCCAGTCTTTGACGAATTTCTGGTCCCGCTGTTCCCGGATTCTCCCCGTCATTTTGTCCAGTTCCGCATAGTCCAATAGCTTCAACCTCCGCCAGTGACTTAACACTTCCTTAACGGGTTCTTGCCAGTTTTGTGGTCAGACTTCACTCTTGCATAGGTGACACTGCCCTCATCAAACAGAAATTCCGTTTGAAACATACATCATCAATCATCATCATCATACATGACCTGACCAAGGATAATAATAATAGTAATAATTTATTATTTGTACCCCGCCCATCTGGCTGGGTCTCCCCAGCCACTCTGGGCAGCCCCCACCAGATATTAAAACACATTAAAATATCACAGGTTAAAAACTTCCCTAAACAGGGCTGCCTTCAGGTATTTTCTGAATGTCAGTTGTTTATCTCTTTGACATCGTGGGAGGGCGTTCCACAGGGCAGGCACCACTACCGAGAAGGCCCTCTGCCTGGTTCCCTGTAGCTTTGCTTCTCGCAGTGAGGGAACCGCCAGAAGACCCTCGGTGCTGGATCTCAGTGTCCGGGATGAACGGTGGGGGTGGAGACGCTCCTTCAGGTGAATTGTGCTCAGAAACGTTCTGGGAGCCAGTGTAGCTCTCTCAGGACCGGTGTTATGTGGTCCCGGCACCAGTCTAGCTGCAATGGATGAAGCAAAGGCAAGCCAAGAGCCGCTAGAGAGTGATGTTAAAGACATGATCCTTTCTATTTGAACTTGCTTCACACCTCGGATTGACTCATATCTAAGCAGCCGAATGGCCATATGGCTTATCCACTAGGGAAGAAGATGAACGGGCTGCTGCTTTCAGTACTTGACTTTCTGGGGGGTAGCATCCTGATCAGAGCCTATTTGTATGACAGAGGAGCAAGCAAAAAGCAGGCAAGGTGCACCAATTTTGGGAGTGACAGCTAAAAATGAAATGTCCTGGTGATCCCCCAGCCTCCCAGTTGTCTCCCTCCTGCCCGCCTGGCCAGAGACAGGAGCATCCCACACCTGTCTGCCTTCAGAAGGACCATCTTTCCGACGCCGCGAGCCAAAACTGTTCCAGGATGGCTGTCACCAGGCACCCACGGCTGCCTTCTGACAAGCCAGGGCTCTTGCACAAAACATTCATCAGAGCTAATGAGGCGACGCAGCCAAGCACTTGGACGGCTGGCTGGGAGCTCTCCGGTGGTCGCTTTGCTTCCCCCCCCACGACCGTTCCCCTCCCCCACCCAATGCATTCTTGAAACGAAGCAAAAAAAAAAAAAAAGCTTCAGTTGTTGAAGAAATGCTATGCTGTGCTTCAGGGCTGGCCCAATACATTTTGGCAGCTCGAAAAATAGAATTATCTGTCTGTGTTGGGAGACAATGGAAGAGTGCAGCCTTGGGGGTGAAGTTAAACCGATGGAGAGTTACAGCGCCTGCTGTGGCTGCAGAGACCGATACGGGAGAGACATGTTTTGTTGCAGCCGGGGCAGATGAAGGCGTCCGGTTGTGCTGCTGCAGATGCACCAGGGCGTTTCTTCTCTCTGCGCTCCTCCCAGCGGTCATTCCTCCTCCTCTGGTCACTGCTGTGGATACACAACCTGATTCCCACATGGCAGGGGGGATGTGGCCAGCATTCATGTCCTGTTTGCAGTGCAGAGTTGGTCTGCCAATGGGCCTGGCGCCAGAAGCCAGTTCCCCATGGAGCACGTCCTTGAGGGTCCTGCCATCTTCTGTGGGCATGACCAAGCCAGTGGAGATGTCACTGAGACAGGAGTGTGAACATGCCGGGAATGTGGGCATAGAATCATAGAATCGTAGAGTTGGAAGAGACCACAAGGGCCATCCAGTCCAACCCCCTGCCAAGCAGGAAACACCATCAAAGCATTCCTGACAGGTGGCTGTCAAGCCTCTGCTTAAAGACCTCCAAAGAAGGAGACTCCACCACACTCCTTGGGAGAACACATCTTGATTTGGGATTCTGTCCTGCCATGTGATGCCCAAAATCTTCCTGACGCAGCGCATGTGGAAGGGGGTGAGGCCTCGCACCTGACGCTGTAAGTTGCCCATGACTCACTTCCATAAAGGTAAAAAGGTCAAGGTAAAGAACCCCTGGACGGTTAAGTCCAGTCAAAGGTGACTATGGGGTTGTGGCGCTCATCTGGCTTTCAGGCCGAGGGAGCCGGTGTTTGTCCACAGACAGCTTTCCGGGTCATGTGGCCAGCAGGACTAAACCGCTACTGGCACACGGAGGACCGTGACGAGTGCCAGAGCGCACGGAAATGCTGTTTACTTTCCCACCACAGCCGTACCTGTTTATCAACTTGCACTTTGAGGTGCTTTCGATCTGCTAGGTTGGCAGGAGCTGGGACAGAGCAGCGGAAGCTCACCCCGTTGTGGGGATTCGAACTGCCGAACGTCCGATCAGCAAACCCAAGAGGCTCAGTGGTTTAGACCAACATGAGTCTACCAACATGAGTCTGACCAAACTGCAAGAGGCAGTGGAAGACAGGAGTGCCTGGTGTGCTCTGGTCCATGGGGTCACGAAGAGTCGGACACGACTGAATGACTGAACAACAAGAAAAATCATAGCTCCTCTCAGTCTCTTCCTTTCCAGGCTAAACATACCCAGTTCCTTCAACCATTCCTCATCAGGCTTGGTTTCCAACAAAGGCTAAACATATCCCGTTCCCTCAAACGTTTCTTGTAAGGCTTGGCCTCGAGACCCTTGATCATCTGCACCAGATGAGCCCCCTCTGGCCTGATCCAGCAGGCTCTCTTTACGTTTTTGCTGGAAACCAGGAAGATGAAATATTCCAGGAGAGAGGCCCTCTGCCATGCCTGTTAATAATCTAAGCAAGTGGAAGTTGAAGTGGGCTTCTTCCCAGCATATTTTTCTCTCCCCCGCGATCAGAGCGGCTGATAGGAGCGGATCCTGCTGCAAATCCCATTACCTTTTGCGCAGGCCTTTGGGCTCGGCATTCTTCTCCGCCCGCGTAATCATTTGCCGGGTGCTTTCCATCTGAAACATGTCTCTGGGATTCAATTACTTTACAAAGTCAATATTTTAGGTTACGGCTTATGCATCGACAACAACGTCTCCGGGGACATGTGTTCGGCACACGCCAGAGCTTTGAGCCGCGGTCCCCGGGCCGCTGCATCTAAAAGAGTCGATAAGCCGTACAAGTTTTGCACTTCCTGCCCGCAGAAATTATTGTGCGCTTTGGTAAATTTAAATTGCCTGGAAGAGGCAGGGAAAATATGTACCCAGCTCCATTATTTTCAAAAGCAGATGGCGTTGCTGCTTGTTTTTAAAAAACTAATTCTTTACATTCCCCGGCGTCAAGTGGAATTTTCTCACAAGCCCAGTGAGTTCCGCTGCACAGCTGGTGGGTTGCTGCTTCCAGAAACTTACTGATGAGTAAGGGAAAGAGATTGCAGGGGGTTGCGCTAGATGACCCCCCAGGGTCCCTTCCAACACGACTATTCAGTGATTCCAAACTTCGCACAACCTGAATTGCCAAGTAAAATGAGAGTTCCTTGCATGACCTCAGCTGCTTTCCGAGTTAAAATTAGAATCTGAGGCGAGTTCACATGATTCTTTAGTATGGCTTGGTGGTGATGGTGATGGCTTATTCAGATATCGGTTTATTCACTAAGCAATGAGCACAGAATGCATCTGACTGTTTCATCGTGCTATTTTCAATATTTGGGTGAGTGGAAACGCAATTATGGAATTGCTTGGAAATCTGGATTTAGTCATCCTTCGACGTTCATGCGATATATGTGAGTTGTTCAGCAGCCCATGCTCTCTTAGACTCTAGTTCTATGCATGTCTACAGCAAACGAAGCCCCACTGAGTTCAACAGGCCTTACTTTTAGGAAAGTGGTTAATGACTACAGTATTACTTAGCATGCAAAATTAGCTGTGCTGTTTGTTTTTGCTTTGATAAAGCAAACTCAGTTCAGGCAACGGTTTAATTGAGTTATCTACAATGTTGTAAAGACAAAGGGCGCTGTGGGTTAAACCACAGAGCCTAGGGCTTGCCTATCAGAAGGTCGGCGGTTCGAATCCCTGCGATGGGGTGAGCTCCCGTTGCTCGGTCCCAGCTCCTGCCAACCTAGCAGTTCGAAAGCATGTCAAAGTGCAAGTAGATAAATAGGTACTGCTCCGGCGGGAAGGTAAACGGCGTTTCCGTGCGCTGTTCTGGTTCGCCAGAAGTGGCTTTGTCATGCTGGCCACATGACCCGGAAGCTGTACGCCGGCTCCCTCGGCCAATAATGCGAGATGAGCGCCGCAACCCCAGAGTCGGTCATGACTGGACCTAATGGTCAGGGGTCCCTTTACCCTTTTATAATGTTGTAAAGACAAAGGGCTGCCTCCAACTAAGGTCTACTCAGAGGAGACTCATTTAAATTAATGGACCTACGCTAGTCACATCCATTAATTTCAATGGGTCTACTCGGAGTATGACTAACAGCTGCTGCAATCCCAAAGTGAAGGAAGCATGCATTTGCTGAACTTTAGTTTTTATGTATTTTCAAATGTATTTGTCACCCTCGTTTTGGCACAGAAGTGGGTTTATTTGGAGAGACGTAAAATGCAGACACGTCATGATACAACTTTTAATAAAAGATTCCGAGATGATTCAGCCCCAGCATCTGTCGGATTTCAGCGCCCCATCCTTGAGACCAAATTGCCACAGCCGGACATTTTCCAGAATTGCCTGTCTATCAATTACCGGCTGACCACTTGCCCATCCTGAACAACTTACCATAACTAAAAACTGATATAATTATAAGATTTAGTGGCGGCAATTAAAAAGAGGACCGCATCTTTCTCCAAAAGAATAAAAATATATCTCTTTGGATGCCTGCGCACACAGAGATAACTATAACATTTGATAACATTGTTAGATTTGCAATCATTTTCGAGCAAATGAGCCGTATAATAGAGTACTTTTATGTGTTATCCTTAAATGGTAAGCCTTCCAATTACGCCAGAAGAGAAATTACTATATGCTGCTAATTACAGATTTTTTTTCTCTCGGGTTCATACGCAAGTAGGAATGTGAGCTCATAGAAAAAGGATGATACGAAGGAGGGAAAGGTTGTGTGTAACCAGCCAGTTCCTTGCAAAGGAATTTTAGTCCACAAGAGGAGTAAAAGTTATTATATGACATGGGGGAGGGGGAGAAAACACAAATTTGTGGAGGAAAAGGCCATCAGTTGTTACTAGCCATGATGGCTACTAGGCAGGGTGGTGCAGTGTTTATCCCGTCACACTAGGACCTGGGAGATCAGGGTTCGAATCCCCGCTTTAGCCATGAAACTAAGTGGCACTGGGCCAGCTGCTGCTTCTTAACCTAACCCCGCCTGGAGCAAGTTGTGAGACTGCCCCAAAAGCCAGAGCACATCAGTTGAGCACATACCCGGCTACGGAGAGTCCGGAGTGCCAGTAATATGTGATTGTTCCCAGATTGAACGAAACAATACACACAAGCCGATATTTAGGCTAATCTGTTTTATTTTATTCCACGTAATTGTGCAGAGACATCTCTGCTGCCAGCCCGTATAAACGGTGCTGCCATTTCGCCGTCCGTCTTGCTTCAGGACAAGCAATAAAGCGAAGGTAAGTGAGCCCAAAAGCTCATATTACAACAGTACATTCCAAGCAGGAAATAAACAAAGCAACTTTCTCACGGGTCTGTGTGATAGCTAAAAGCAATACCATTCCAGCCTGTAGCTTGAGCCACGACTTGGACATAATTCACAACAGGCTACTAGGCAGGGTGGTGCAGCGTTTATCCCGTCACACTAGGACCTGGGAGATCAGGGTTCGAATCCCCGCTTCAGCCAAGAAACTCACTAAGTGGCACTGGGCCAGTCGTTGCTTCTTAACCTAACCCACCTCACCAGGGTTGTGCGTATGCCTGATGATCGTCTTCCAAAGCAACTATTCTATTCCGAACTTAAAAATGGAAAGCGTAATTTTGGTGGTCAACAAAAGAGGTTTAAAGACTCTCTCAAGGCAAATCTTTAAAAATGTAGTATAAACACCGATAACTGGGAAACACTGGTCTGCAAGCGCTCCAGTTGGAGAACAGCCTTGACCAAAGGTGTCATGGGCATTGAAGACACTCGAACTCAGGATGAAAGGGAGAAACGCGCTAAGAGGAAGGCACGCTTGGCAAACCCTTACCAGGATCAACCCCCACTCGGAAACCAATGTCCCCACTGTGGAAGGATGTGTGGATCCAGAATTGGCCTCCACAGCCACTTACGGACTCATTGTTAAAGCCGTCTTTATGGAAGACAATCTTACTCGGCTACAAGGGATCGCAGAAGAAGAAGAAGATTCAGAAGACCAAAAGAGAGGACACATTTGCCAGCACCTGGGGCGGTGGGGAGCGGATGGGGGAGCGGGAGGGCATGTGCTAAGCTGGCAGCGGCCGTGACATGGAGAAAGAGGCACGCAGGCCTGGCATCGTCGCTGGCAGCAGGCTGGCAGCGGAGGCAGGACTTACTGATCTTCCGATCTCCTCTCCACACGCGCTGGAGCTTCCACTTCTGGGGGCCCAGTGGTTCAGTTGTCACCCTCCCGAGCATCCGCCGCATCCGTCCCCCCACCCAAAAAACCCTCAACCCCTCCCCCGGACATTTCTGGTAAAATGTCAAAATCCACCCGCAAAAAAGAGGACATGTCCAGGAAAACCCTGACGTATGGCAACCGTAACCTCGCCCACCTGCTGTGGGGGTAAAATGGAGAGGAGGAGACCTTTGTACGCCAGATTTCAGATTTCACTGCAGTAAGCGGTTTAACACCAGTCTTAAACCTTCAGTCCAGAGAAGGGTACAGAGATTTGTCCACAAGTGACAGTCCATGCCCAAAGGCTGTAAGGATAGACACACCAATCCCTTAGATAAGGAAGCTGGACCACTTCCAGAGGCTATGTATGCCAACACTGATTCCTCAGAGAGGAACAAGGCTAGGGTTCAATTCCCACAAAGCCAATCCTGATAGTCAAAGGTTATGACACCAAGACTAATCAGAAGCGCAAGATGGTAAGGCCAGTGCCAATCCAGTTGCAAGTAGTTCCAAAGGTGGAACTAATGATACAGAGGAAAACTTTGTGTCAGCACACCATGTTGTAGTTACACTGATGTCAGGTGACTTCAACACAGTGCATGAATCGGGGGAGGATGTTATGAGATTCATTCCCTGAGTTCAGTCATGGGCTTATTGTGTTTCACATGACTGTATTTATGTTTTCATCCCACAGAGTGGAAGGAGGAAGTGACGGCAGACAGGAAGACTTGTTTTGCTGTGTACCCTCTAAATAGGATTCTTATCCTTTGTTCTCTCTCGGCTGCCTGATGCTAGAGAGAGAGGAGCCATCATGTAGAGCTCCGTGATTGTAAATTTGTAATAAAGTAGTTTTAGCTACAAATGCTGAGCTGCTGTGTCTGTTACGCTGCTGCGCACACTCACTGCTGATTTATGAGTGTGCTGGATGTCTGCCGACACCAGTCGCTGTGATGTTCAGGCTGAAGAAGCTCCCGGACGAGCCAAATCATGCCAGTCGGGCATGTGTCTTTGCTGTGTCTTTCAAGAGAGTAAAGACTGCACCATAACACCTTGGGCTCCTTGAGGAAAAGTAGGGCATAAATGCAATAAACAAACAAACAAACAAAAGGTGTGTACTAATATGTTTTAAAAATAAAATTGGTTGGCTTGTAGTTCGTCCACATTTAACCAGGGTAAAAATTGCTTGGTTTTGTTTTATATATGTTGTGGTATCTTTTTCTATTTGTATGTTATGAACCACCCTGGGATCTTCAGATGAAGGGCGAGATGCAAGTTTAATTAATAATAAAAAATAGTGATGATGATAATAGGAAATCATGGGAGGTATTTTCCCGGACAGTTGATTTGTCTCAGCTCTGCCCTCTGGAGGCTGGAGGCATGCAAGGATGCTTAGCCCCAACATGTAGTTCCTGAAATATCTTGGGCAGTATCCCTCCAATGTCCTGGCATGTGGGGGTTACGTTTCTGGCTATTGCAGGTGCAATTGTACCTCGGTTTTCAAACAGCTTACTTCTCGAAGGTTTTGGCTCCCGAACGCCGCAAACCCAGAAGTGACTGTTCCGGTTTGCGAACTAATTTTGGAAGCCGAACATCCTACGATGGGCATGCTCTCGGAGACAGTGTGCTTCTGAATACCAGTCGCCAGGAAATATACGATGGGTAGCATCCTTTAAATGGGATGCGGGTGGTGCTGTGGGTTAAACCACAGAGCCTAGGGCTTGCCGATCAGAAGGTCGGCGGTTCAAATCCCCGCAATGGGCTGAGCTCCCGTTGTTCGATCCCTGCTCCTGCCAACCTAGCAGTTCGAAAGCACATCAAAGTGCAAGTAGATAAATAGGTACCGCTCCGGCGGGAAGGTAAACGGTGTTTCCGTGGGCTGCCCTGGTTCACCAGAAGCGGCTTAATCATGCTGGCCACATGACCTGGAAGCTGTACGCCGGCTCCCTCAGCCAGTAAAGCGAGATGAGTGCCACAACCCCAGAGTCGTCTGTGACTGGACCTAATGGTCAGGGGTCTCTTTACCTTTACCTAGCATCCTTTAAACCGGGGATCCTGGCCTCCATGGTCTTCCAGGGACTCTCAGAGGCGAGGATTTGGCAGCGCTCAGGCTGACAAGCGCAGCCCCTAGCCGTGCAAAATTGGAGCAGTCGCCTGCCTGGCATTTGGAGTGCATTTTGTCACCGCTGTGGCAGGAGCTCATTTTACTCTGCCTCCAACTGTCGCCGTCCAGGGAATGACACTGATGGCTTCATACCCACCTGGAGAGCGGCGGGGGATGATGCTTCTCGGCTCTTTCATCCCCTCTGCTGTTGGACGGAGCCCATGCGCTGTGTACACTGGACTGAGAGCGGAAAGGCTCAGGAATCGGGGGATGGGGTGGAAACAGGGTCACCTGGGCAGGTGGAGGGGGCAAGAATCCAAAACTGAGCCGGCCTACGTGGCATCGGAGGCAAGAGGAAGAAGAAGACACCCTCCTCATCCGCCACAGTACTTTCCGGACGCGATTACTGAAACGGCATGTGCCAATTCCTCATTTGGCTGCTTGGTGGCCACGCAAGCGCTGGCACTTCGTAGGTCTGCGTGGTGAGGGGAGCAATCTGCGCCAGCTCTGTGGAAGAGCTCACAAACAGGGGAAGCACCATCAGAGCCAGTGTGGCCTAGTGGTTAGAGTGCTAGACTAGGTCCCAGGAGAGCAGGGTTGAAATCCCTGCTTAGCCACGAAGCTCACTGGGTGACCTGGGGCCAGACCCAGACCCTCCAAGTGTCCCTATTTTCCAGGGACTGTCTCAGATTTACAGAAGCTGTCCCGATTTCTGATTTGATCCCAGAATGTCCCACTTTCCCTTAGGACGTCCCTATTTTCACTGGAGAATTGTTGGAGGGTATGGAGTTATCCGACCCCCGAGCCATCTGAAGGCAGCCCTGTATTGGGAAGTTTTTAAATGTTTTATTATGTTTTTATATATGTTGGAAGCCGGGGATATAGTATAGTATAGTATGTTGTTGTTGTTGTTGTTGAATATGGTGTCCCTATTTTCATCAGAGAAATGTTGGAGGGTATGCAGTCCGTGTGTCTCAGCCTACCTTGCAGGGCTGTTACAGAGGATTAAATCTATGTCCATCTTTTTTCCTATAAGCAGCTCAAGGTGGTGAACAGAGTTCTCCGCATCTCATTTAATCCTCACAACAACCCTGTGAGGTAGGCTAGGCTGGGAGGCCCAACGTCCCGCCCCCCCCCCCGCCCCCAGTGCGTGTGGATTTGAACCTTGGTCTCCCAGGTCCTAGTCTGTCGCTCCAACGACTTCACCCCACTGGGCTCTCCTGCAACTTGACGTTTCGATGGGCCTTCTCCCCAAAAGGCCTGCGCTCTACCCACTGAGCAGCAGCCCCTCTTCCTTTTTAGCAGGGAGGTCATTACCCAGGTAGAGAAGGGTGTTTGGTCGCTGCCGTTAACCTTTTGTGCAATTAAGCATCCCAAGAGATCCTGAAAGGACACCGGTTTTGCACCCAGCACTGAAACCAAACAGCCACCTTGGGGTCTCCCGCCCTGAAAAACCCAGAAATGTTATTTTTCCTCGCCGTCTTTTTCCTGCAGAGCTGCTATTATGCTTGATTTGCCAAGACCATCGTTCCTGCAATGCACATATATTTCCTTGCCAGCTGGAGTGTGCAAGCCCCGCACGGGGATTTCTGCGAGGGAGGCCCAATCACTCCCACCGGCTTGATTTGTCTCCCGTACAACGCTGGTTTATAAGACTCATGATAAACAAGATTTGGCCTTTCTCCCCTGCCTTAAACAGGGAGGAAAAAGCTGCCTCTTCTTCAACCCCCCCCCCCCCGTTGTTGTTGTTGTTTGTTGTTGTTGTTGTTTAGTCATTTAGTCGTGTCCGACTCTTCGTGACCCCATGGACCAGAGCACGCCAGGCACTCCTGTCTTCCACTGCCTCCCGCAGTTTGGTCAGACTCATGTTGGTGGCTTCGAGAACACTGTCCAACCATCTCGTCCTCTGTCATCCCCTTCTCCTTGTGCCCTCCATCTTTCCCAGCATCAGGGTCTTTTCCAGGGAGCCTTCTCTTCTCCTGAGGTGGCCAAAGTCTTGGAGCCTCAGCTTCAGGATCTGTCCTTCCAGTGAGCACTCAGGGCTGATTTCTTTAAGAATGGATAGGTTTGATCTTCTTGCAATCCATGGGACTCTCAAGAGTCTCCTCCAGCACCAGAATTCAAAAGCATCAATTCTTCGGCGATCAGCCTTCTTGATGGTCCAGCTCTCACTTCCATACATCACTACTGGGAAAACCATAGCTACAAGGATGCTGGGAATTGTAGTTCTGTTAGGGGTAAACTACAATTCCCAAGATTCTTGGGGGAGGGTGTGACTGTTAGATACACAGTCTTACTTCTCAGCAAACAGGCATGGGGGTGTCAAGCTGGGTTTGAAAGGCTGGGGCAGTAATTATCATTTATCTACCTATTTAAATAAAATAAAAATAAAAATTGTCCAGTAGCACCTACCTGTACCTATTTAAATGTTCTTTTAATCCCACTCTTCCACCACAAAAGGATGCCAGAATAGCTTCCAAATAACAATAACAAAAAGACAGTCCCTCCCCTCAGGCCTTTAGTCTGGAAAGACACGACACGAAAGGAAGATGGATTGGGATGGAAGAGGAGGTACACAAACTCACGTTTCAGTCCGTACTTACAGGTGATGCCTGACATTTGTTTGAGGATTTGTCGTTTCAGCTCTAAATTGATCTTAAATTGAGTGTGTGATGTATCGTTGCTCGCGCTGTGCTTTTAGGACGGGACAGGCGATCGATGGGAAATATTATAAAAGACCTTTGCGACCTCAGTTTAAAGCACCCCCTACCCTCCACTTTGAAGCGGTTCTCCGCTTTGAGCAGAATAATAATGCCAGCAGAGCTATAAATCGTGGAATCGACAAAGCCTTTGCAGGGATGGAGCTCCAGAACAGCTACAATTAATTAGCCAGATATAAAAGTTATGGGATTATACAATTAAGTAGACACACAATTAATTAGCCAGATATAAAACTATTACCACAACAGATATCTGCTTGTGTTCTTAGGGCAGGGCTGGTGAAGTAGGGGACTGTGCCCCTCCCAGGGAAAGGAAGGCCATTCCTCTCTGAGCAAGGCTGCTGTTGTCAACTGGTATCCATAGCCATAAGAAGAGTTCCTTGTCTGGATCAGGCCAGTGGCCCGTCTAATCCATCTTCCTATTTCCCCCCTTTTTATCAAAAAACTTTTATTTTGGCCAAGTAATAATAATAAATAAATAAGAATAAAAATGTGCACCACCACCACCACCGAGACCAGGGGACGCGGGTGGCGCTGTGGTCTAAACCACTGAGTATAGAGTCCAGGTCAAGGGAAGTAATAGTCCCACTCTATTCTGCGGGTGGCGCAGTTATCTATAATGTTGTAAAGACAAAGGGCACTGTGGGTTAAACCACAGAGCCCAGGGCTTGCCATCAGAAGGTCGGTGGTTCGAATCCCCGCTACGGGGTGAGCTCCCGTTGCTCGGTCCCAGCTCCTGCCAACCTAGCAGTTCGAAAGCATGTCAAAGTGCAAGTAGATAAATTTGGTGGGAAGGTAAACGGCGTTTCCGTGCACTGCTCTGGTTCGCCAGAAGCGGCTTAGTCATGCTGGCCACATGACCTGGAAGCTGTACGCCACTGTGAACACCCAAACCCCCAACAATGTGATTCTTTCCTTCAAGTAATGAAAGTTAACCTTTGGCATTGAATTGCCTTACAGAGTCAAACTATCCATTGCATTGTAGCTAATGAAAGCCCATTGTGGATCAGGTCCATGACCCTAAGGCCCCAATCCCAGCAGATTTACCCATCAAAGAGCTTAAGCCCATGAAGCCCAGGGACTGTTGGGGAGCAATTTAAGTTGGCAAATTGTCACCGCAGCACAGAGGTTTTGGAAAATCTTCCCAAATCCAAACCTCTGGCGCTCTCTCCCCATTCTGCCCCCACCCACCCACAAAAATTTCGAAAAGGGAAAAGACATGGATAGCTCCAGACATCGCAACTGGTTCACAGCACACTCCCTTTACCATCTTCGACAGCGGCAGCAGCTGCCACAACTGAGCTTTTGATCACCCGCAAGCCTATTTGAAATTTAATCAAATCTTTAATTGCTAATGCAGCAGATGATTAATCTGCTAATCGATTGACAATCCTGGAATATAGTTAACACAGCATGAAAATGTGGGGAGGGAACTGGCAAAGCACGGAACGGAGGAAGACGATAGTTTTTTGGTTTAAAAGATTCAGGCCAGTAAAATGTGAGCGTTTCATGCCAATGGCTTGGGGAAGGGAAGAAGAGGCTCTTTTTCGGAGAATTGACAGGAGCTTGGAAACCAACCATCTCTGCTATAAAGAAGCCACTCTCTGTCTCTCCCCTAGAAGTCGTGGAGGCTTCTTTGCTGGAAAACGGAGGCAGAGGACTGGGGAGACTCGGACGGCTGTGCAATCTCCCATACAGAGTGTTTTTCTGTTTGGTTTGGGTTTTGTAAAATTCATACGCCGCTTAATTTTACAAAAAGACAACAGCTCCGCTCCTCGTTTATCAGCAGCATTCATGTACAGTCCTCTGAATGCAAAAGTCATCTTGCAAAATATAAAAGCCATTTGCACAAATGTTAAAGTATAAACACCCATGATCAACATCCTCAATAAAGCAATCCCCTTCAAACATTAAAAAATAAACATCCATAATTAAAATGCGCGATAAAGCAATCCCATTACAACAAGGCAGCAATAAGAACAGGAGACTCGGGTGGAGAGGTGGTAGGTAGCCGTGTTGGTCTGCCATAGTCAATAAAAAATAAAAAAATCCCTTCCAGTAGCACCTTAGAGACCAACTAAGTTTGTTCTTGGTATGAGCTTTCATCTGAAGAAGTGTGCATGCACACGAAAGCTCATACCAAGAACAAACTTAGTTGGTCTCTAAGGTGCTACTGGAAGGGATTTTTTTATTTTTTGTTTTGTTTTGAGCAGGGAGGGCGTTCCTTAGCACTGATGCTACCAGTGGAAAAGTCGGCCTCCACCATCAGCAGCAGCAGGTAATTGCCAGTCCATAGCAAGACTAACCACAATCCCATTCCTTGGAGTACTGGAGCATCATTCCCTAGATGCAGAAACATATAGGTAAATACAGAAGCTGATGCTATTCCAGGCTGCATCACTGAAAGTATAGAGTCCAGGTCAAGGGACGTAATAGTCCCACTCTATTCTGCGGGTGGCACAGTTATCTATAATGTTGTAAAGACAAAGGGCGCTGTGGGTTAAACCACAGAGCCCAGGGCTTGCCGATCAGAAGGTTGGCGGTTCGAATCCCCGCGATGGGGTGAGCTCCCGTTGTTCGGTCCCAGCTCCTGCCAACCTAGCAGTTCGAAAGCACTTCAAAGTGCAAGTAGATAAATAGGTACCGCTCCGTGGGGAAGGTAAACGGCGTTTCCGTGCACTGCCCTGGTTCGCCAGAAGTGGCTTAGTCATGCTGACCACATTACCTGGAAGCTGTACGCCGGCTCCCTCGGCCAATAATGCGAGATGAGCGCCGCAACCCTAGAGTCGGTCACGACTGGACCTAATGGTCAGGGGTTCTGCCTTTATTCTGCCTTGGTCAGACAACACTTGGAATACTGTGTCCAATTCTGGGCACCACAATTTAGGAAGGATGTTGACAAGCTGGAACATGACCAGAGGAGGGAGACCAAGATGATCAAAGGTCTGGAAACCAAGCCTGATGAGGAACGGTTGAAGGAGTTGGGGATGTTTAAGCCTGGAGAAGAGGAGACTGAGAGGAGATATGATAGCCATCTTCAAATATCTGAAGGGCTGTCCCATGGAAATGGAACAAGCTTGTTTTCTCCTGATCTGTAGGGTAGGACCCAAACCAATGGCTTCAAGGTACAAGGAAGGATATTCCAACTCAACATCAAGAACTTTCTGACGGTAGGAGCCATTCGACAGTGGAATGGTCTCCTTTGGGAGCTGGTGAATTCTCCTTCCTTGGAGGTTTTAAAGCAGATGTTGGATGGCCATCTGTCAGGGATGCTTTAGCTGAGATTCCTGCATTGCAGGGAGTTTGACCAGATGACCTTCAGGGTCCCTTCCAACTCTACGATGTGCCAGTTGTTGTTTTTTAATGCATCCTATTTGGGAAACAAAGGATTTTGGCATTGGAGCCCAGAATTCAAATGTTATGTACACACTCTGACACACAACTGCAGTTACTTGAGCCAGCGTGGTGTAGTGGTTAAGAACGGTAGACTTGTAATCTGATGAACTGGGTTCGCATCTCCTCTCCTCCACATGCAACTGCTGGGTGACCTTGGCCTAGTCACACTTCTTTGAAGTCTCTCAGCCCCACTCACCTCACAGAGTGTTTGTTGTGGGGGAGGAAGGGAAAGGAGAATGTGAGCCGCTTTGAGACTCCTTCGGGTAGTGATAAAGCGGGATATCAAAACCAAACTCTTCTTCTTCTTCTTCTTTATTTACCAGTCAATAGTTGGCAGGTTCATAGAACTGCAGAACCGTAGAGTTGGGAAGGACCCCAGGGATCATCTAGACCAGCCCCCTCAGCCCCCTGCAATGCAGGAATGAATGGGCGCAACAAACGTGGAAGCTTTCAAGACACATACAACTCCCCATCCTCAGACAGAGGGATTTAAGGCCAAAATAATCCCTTGAGGAGACATAGGGAAAGGCTTGCACAGACAGGGTCTTCCTGACCTCAGACGCCCTTTGGCTGGTCCAGCTTGACAACAGAAGTTTGCACCAGAGTTGGCAACCCCAGAGACCTCTTCACCCTGCCCTCTAGCTCAATAGTGTCTACACTGACTGGCAGCGGCTGTCTAGGCTTTCCGACACGGTTCTTTCCCAGTGGAGATGGCACTGGAGATTGAACCAGAAACCTTCTGCATGCGAGGCTGGTTTTTTGGTGTTGAACTACTGCCCTCCCAGGTCGGCGGGAGAAGACTATTACTCACAAACTTGTTTGTTTCATGTGATTTATATGCAGCTTGATTGTAGGGGAAACCCTTAAAGCAGTTTACGAAGAAAGATAAAACCATAAAAATTGAGCTCGTCTAAGCTCAAATTTATGTTGGAAATGTAAAGGGAAGGAAGGTACTTTTCACCACATGTGGTGGACATGTACACTGGTAAAGCCTTCCTGGGAGATGATATATAATGAATAAAAGAAAATGTTTAAAAACACATTTGTTTTAAAAAAAACCCGAGACGCCTTTTTGTTAGGAATAATAGGCGAAGAGATACCAAGAGAAGATAAAAGACTTTTTATGTATGCAATGACGGTATGCAAGAATGCTGCTAGCCCAGAGATGGAAGGAAGGAGAAGTACCAACAAAAGAAGAATGAAAGATGAAACTGATGGAGTATGTGGAGATGGCGAAATCAACGGGGAAGATCCGAAACCAGGAAGATCAAGTATTTCTAAAAGACTGGAGTAAAGTTTTTAATTTATTGAAAAGACCATTTGTAATGTAGAATCAATTATGATAACTATGGATATATAACGGATGGACAATGGTAAAAGATGGAGTAAATTGAATCTTAAATATGGAACCCATGGAGGGAAGGAGGGAGGTCGGAATGTTCAAAAGAACCTTTTATTTTAATGTTTGATATGGTTAAGTTAAAATGTATAAAATTGTGAAAAAACCAATAAAAATATTTTTTTCAAAAAAAAGAATGAGCTCATCTAAATAAGGTCTTCAGCAGCCTCTGAGAAGGCAGTGAAGTTGCCTGCCCAATATCATGAGGCAAGGAGTTCCAAAGTATAGGTGCTGCCACACTAAATGGTTGAGTCCTAGCAAATACGCTGCAGGCGTTCAGCGGCACCCGTAAGAGTGCCAGGTCTGCCAGTCGAAGTGGTGGGGCCAGTCGATCTCATAGATAAACTGGTCCCAGTCTGTTAAGGCCTTTATCCTCAGTCCTCTGCTAGCGTTACTCCTGGAGAGAGAGCTTTCTTGGCACCGATTTGTCTAGAAAGGGGGAGTTCAGAAGTCTCCAGTGGGGTCTCTGTTTCAAGCAAGAATTGGCAGCCCCTGGCCTGGGCTCCGCCGCCTTCCGGTTCCTCCCAGGCCTGTGGCGCTCCAATTCATCAAAAGTGAAAACATGCGCTCCAGAAAGCGGCGTGGTGAAACCGCGACGCCTCCCCTGGGTTGTAGCACAAGCAGCATTTGATAGAGATAACTGTGGTTTACACGCACGTAACCCAAAAGTTTGCCCTGGAAAAAGGAATCCAGGTGAAATGAGGTATGAAATTGGAAATGTATCTCCCTGCAGCGTTACAGTGGCAGGGCTTAGACTGAAAAGTGGCTCTCGCCGGAGAGACAAGGAACGGAAATTGGATCTCAGGCTATTTGCTCTACGGTCGCCAACCGGAGGACGCAATCCGTCCAGGAGCCCAGAACACACTCGGGAGACGGAGAAGCCCTGGTCTTGGAACTTCAGAAATTGGCAAGTTATGGTGATGATGATGAAAGGAGAAGCAAACCCGGTTCACCAGATTACGAGTCTACTGCTCTTAACCATTATACCACACTACAGCCAGATGGGCAGTGTCAGGGACGTGCCCTCCCCTGCCAGTCCAGCACTGAGTGGGTACCGGCAGCCTCAGCCTCTGCTGTCAACAGTCATGTCTCCCAGTGAGTCTGCCAGCTCTTCCCCGGGGGAGGAGGAGTCACCAGGGAAGAGCCAGGTGGGAAGGGGTCTCCAGGATGATGCAGAGAGACCCAGCACCGCTCAGCAGACCCACTCCGAGGGGGAGACACCGTTTCCGGCGACTGCTTTATGTAGAGGGGTCAGGGGAGTAAGGAGGTGGCACTTTAGGGTGCCAAGACTCTGGTGTTGGCGCCGCAACAGGAGGGGGGCACTTCCGGATTCTGCGAGCGACTAGATGGTCATGTTTAGGATAGCTCCACACTGTACATACTTTGCACAATAAAATAGCTGAAAGACAAGACAGACTTGGTCTTTACTCATGAGCAACCGTTAAGCGAATCTGACAGGCAGGTTATAAATATTATTATTATTAATATTATTATCATTATCATTATCATTATCATTATTATTCCTGCATTGCAGCGGGTTGGACTAGAATTCAGTGGTGGCTAACCTTGACACTCCAGATGTTTTGGAACTACAACTCCCATCATCCCCGACCACTGGTCCTGTTAGCTAGGGATGGTGGGAGTTGTAGTTCCAAAACATCTAGAGTGTCAAGGTTAGCCATCACTGGACTAGATTATCCCAGGGGTCTCCTCCAACTCTGCAATTCTATGATTCTCTAAGCAAGTGCTCCTTCCACTGAACTAAAGCCTGCCCTAAAATTAAACTAAGAGGCCAGTCCTCATGATTCTGAACAAAAGGCTGCTTTAGCAGGAGCCCAGGAACCTGCCTTCTGCAGAGCCAAACCTCTGAGTCCACCTAGCCAGTATTGTCCACAATGACTGGCAGCAATGGCTCTCCAGGGTTTCAGAGAGAGGACATTCCTGGTCCTACCTGAAGATGCCTTTGAGGATTGAACCTGGGACCATCTGCATGCAAGACATGTCTTCTGCCACTGACCCGGCCCTCTTCCCATGGGGTTGAAAATTTATAATTTACCTCAAAAAGAATAAGTTGATGGATTATACCGAAATGGCAACAATGACCGGAAAAATCAGAAATCAGGAAGACCAAAATTTTAATAAGGAACGGGGAAAATTTATAATTCACCCTAAAAAGCATTGTAAACAGTTAAAATCATTAGTAGGATTTGAACAGCACTTGTAGTTTAATGGTGGATTTTGGACATAATGGAGATGTAAAAGATTTGGATTATTATAAAAGATGCAGGAGGAAATGATTAAGAATAGGACCCAGGAAGGAGAAGAAGGTAAGTCTAGGAGATTCTTTGAAATCCTGTTACTATGTTGTACAGTATGTTTGTGATTGTAAAATTTTAATTTGAAAAACCAAATAGATAAATTTAAAGTAAATGAATAAAAAAGAAAACCACTCAGAGTACAGGGGGGGGATGCAACCCCCCACCTGCTGCATCGCTTGAGCATCCTGAAGATAAGAAGCTTCGCAAGAGGCAGGAGAAAGTGGCTCCTCTTCATTGGAACCAGTGAAGGCAGTGAAGGTCCTGTGTGAGTGCCTGGAGGCGGTTGGAGGATGGATGGCTAACAGATTGAGGTTGAATCCTGATAAGACACAAGTACTGTTTTTGGGGGACAGGGTGTGAGCGGGTGTGGGGGACTCCCTGGTCCTGAATGGGGCAACTGTGCCCCTGAAGGACCAGGTGCGCAGCCTGGGAGTCATTTTGGACTCACAGCTGTCCATGGAGGCGCAGGTTAATTCTGTGTCCAGGGCGGCTGTCTACCAGCTCCACCTGGTACGCAGGCTGAGACCCTCCCTGCCCGCAGACTGTCTCGCCAGAGTGGTGCATGCTCTAGTTATCTCCCGCTTGGACTACTGCAATGTGCTCTACGTGGGGCTACCTTTGAAGGTGACCCAGAAACTGCAATTAATCCAGAATGCGGCAGCTAGACTGGTGACTGGGAGCCACCGCCGGGACCACATAACACTGGTCCTGAAAGACCTACATTGGCTCCCAGTACGTTTCCGAGCACAATTCAAAGTGTTGGTGCTGACCTTTAAAGCCCTAAACGGCCTTGGCCCAGTATACCTGAAGGAGTGTCCCTATTCTGCCCCGACACAGGTCCTTCTCCGAGGGCCTTCTGGCGGTTCCCTCGCTGCGAGAAGCTAAGTTACAGGGAACCAGGCAAAGGGCCTTCTCGGTAGTGGCGCCCGCCCTGTGGAACGCCCTCCCTTCAAATGTCAAAGAGATAAAGAACTATCTGACTTTTAGAAGATATCTGAAGGCGGCCCTGTTTAGGGAGGCTTTTAATATTTGATGAATTATTGTATTTTAATATTTTGCTGGAAGCCGCCCAGAGTGGCTGGGGCAACCCAGCCAGATGGGCGGGGTATAAATAATAATATATTATTATTATTATTATTATTATTATTATTCCAGAGCCTGATGATCTGACTCAGCCGCTGCCAGGTCAGCAAAGGAAAATGCAATGGAACAAGAGCCGGGCCCTGGGCGCTCTGGTGGGTCCAGAGCAAGGCGGATCTGGAGGAAAAGTGAAGGAAGAGCGCCACCTTCTGGATTCCAGAGTCCCACAAGTGCTGCAAAACTGTTTGCAGTGTCATTTCTGCAGCTGAATTCTGATATGGTTAGGGGAGCGGTAAAAATAACGGTGCTCCCCAAATGAATCTTTTCCTTTCCTGCCAGTTTATTTATTTTAAAGGAGTGGGGAGCTATTTCAGGAATGCTTCGTGCATCAGAGCAAGAGGGGCCCAGGCTGAGGAAAGTGGGATTGCACAGATCTAACGAAACAATATAAAGCGATAAATGTTGTCAACGGAGACGTTGGGATGTCGAAACCAGTGTTGTACATCTACAGGGAGGCCTAGGTACGGTAATTGACTAGTCCTCCTTGCTCTGGTTAGAGAACACGGCGATAACAAGGCTTTCGAGTTTCTTTGTGAGAAATTATTATTAATTAAATTTATTGGGCATCATTTTTTTTAAACCAAGGTAACCCAAAGCAACTTCCAGTATATAAACGAACACATACGTTGAAGCTGGCATAAAATTAGCACAGAGGAAGTCTGAGAATGAGGGAGATGATTGAACAGGGCCAGTATACTTCTTTTCTGTTCTTTACTGAGGTTCATACTTCAATCTAGTGTTTAGGGAAGTTTTTAATGTTTGAGGGGAGAGAATTTGACTCTGCACAATGGGAAGAAGCAATCTTCTGCAAATCATCCGGAGATCCACCAGCAGATCACTCCCACTGGAGAGCCCCCTGCCCCAATAGACACCGGAACATGCTTACATTTCCCCCCATCAGACGCGTGACTTCTGCCCGGTGGCTCTTCTCAAGCACGGGCAGAAATTCGTAGACAGCATTTCTCAAGGCCAGCTTCCAAGACAGATGTTTTGTGGCTTCCAGACCTCCGTTCCCCATCAACGTAACGAGACCGCATGTCCTTCCTCGTCACTCTTTGAAACTCACTTCCTTTTAAGCATTTTTTAATTAAATGAGCCTTGCGTCTCCTCGGATAAACTATTATATTCAAAAGATATTGCATTTCACTCAAGTAGATGAAATTAGATTTAATTAATTTCCACTAATTGAAATTCAGGTAGAATTCAGATAAAGTTTGAGGCGCAGCAAGGCTTCTCTTTTTTTCCAAATAACATTTTGGATAGGGAAGGTGACAAATGCTGCATATATTTTTCCTGTGTGTTTGCCTTCAAGGAGGGAGGGAGGAAGCTGAAAGGGACAGGGAGCTCAGCGAGTTGCAAAATGGCATGCAAAAGATTCGGGATGGGGGAATAAAACTGGCCGGCAGGTTGGTCCAGATCTGCACTTGCTGGTTTCCCACAGGCAATTCTTCAGCCACTGTGAGAACAGGATGCTGGAGTAGATGGACCATTGGCCTGATCCAGTCAAGCTCTTCTTAACTTCTTTTGTCCTTAATGATAAATCTGTGGTGCTTCCCCGGTGCTTTTGCATGAATGCACTCTGCAGTTCAGCAGAACAACAAAAAAGCAGGACTAAAGAAAGAAAGAAATAACCCAGAATATTTGCAGTATATCGGGTCCTCCCTCCAAGAGGACATGTGTTGCGGTGTGACCTGGCAACCAGACCTGGTCATAGCTGTCAACTTTCGGATTTGAAAATAAGGGATCAGCAGCCTCACCTGTCCCGGGGACAGTCTACGGTTCTCGGGGACAGTCCACGCCGCGCTAAGCCCCCCAGGCTACATATTAATTTACACCAGGCTACACACCATCATCTTTCCCCACTTCAGGGTCTCTTTTCCAGGGAGTCTTCTCTTTTCATGCGATGCTTCAGGATCTGTCCTTCCGGTGAGCAGCCAGGGCCGATGTCCTTCAGAATGGATCGGTTTGATCTTCTTGCAGTCCACGGGACTCCAGCACCACAATTCAAAAGTGTCAATTCTTCATGGGGGGATTGATCAGGTTCACTCTTTTGGCTCTCTGGCATCCATTAAGGACTTATTATACAAACGTGTTGCAGACTTTGCATCCTTTAACACTCTTTTGGAAGGAGTGTATTTGTGGGCTGGGCCAGAGTGGTTGATTTTACATGCAAGCAAAGCACAAACAGTGCTGTTGTCTAATGACATCCTATTCTCTGTAACTATTGGTGAGCAATGCAGCCGAGCAACGCAGCTGAGGAGCCTCCTTGGCCGGCAGGGAGGGAGAGGAGCTGCTTCCTTTGAAATCCGGGAAATTTACAGGATATCTAACGATCTGGGATAGCAGCGGGAAACGGCGCTGGAATAAGGGAATTTCCCACCAAAAAAGTGAAACAGCACAAACCGGCGCTGGAATAAGAGAATTTCCCACCAAAAAAGGGAAGGTTGACAGCTATGGGTGACCTGGTGTTGTGGGTGGGTTCTATTGGATAGCCACAACACCCTATTGGTAGGTCCCTCGATGCTGGGAGTAATCCGACCAATGGGACGCTAGCTAAAGGGATCGAGGGACCTACATAAGCCCCATGTAGGTGTCCCTGAGCTTCCTCTTTGGGCCAGTGCATCGGAACACCTGCCCACCTCTCCCTATATTTAGGGCTTGCGCTTGACCTTGCTATGCCATCATGTGTCGTCTGTCGCTGGGACAGGGGCACGGCAGGAATCTTCCCCACTTGGCTGATTGGCTGGTGCCATTTGGGTTTCGCAAATGGTCACAACTTGTAAAGTTGCGGATAGGCTCTGGTTCAGGTGACAGGGATGGGGGAACGCTCTCGCCATCCCTATGCGAAGGGTATTCCGTTAAAGGAATCGAGGGACTCAATGGTTGGGTCAACCCTGAGAGGGGTTGTGCCCGTGCCCAAGTCCAGGGGGACATCTGGGTGGTGGACTAGCCTGACCCCGCTTTCCGCTGTTCCAGGCGTTCACCCCAGGCTGACCTATGCTGGTGCCCTGGGTCAGCGCTACCTGCCACGGTGCAGGGAGCTAGTTGAACCAGAGCCTGTGCAACCAATCACGTTCTGTAATCAATAAAGTTGTGGACTAAATTCTGCCAAAAACCAAACCAAAATTTGAGTCTTGTCTGAATTTATTTCGGGTGAGGTAAAAAGGTCTGAACACGCAGATCTGTGGTGCTCCCCCAGTGCCTTTGCATGATTGCACTCTGAAGTTCAGCGCAACAAAAAAGCAGGACTAAATAAAGAAATAAATAACCCAGAATATTTGCAGTATATGGGGAATGTACCCACCAGAAACAAAGGAAAGTCTCGCCCCCTAAATATTTTGCAGGCACAGAGAGGATTAAAAGCAGGATTGTCTATAGCAGGCCGGATAATTTGTTTGATTGCTCGTTTCATAAAAGTTATATGCCGTTTGTTTCTGTTTTTTAATGATTTGATTTATTAGATATCTATGCTGCTTTTCATTCAAATGAATCCCAAAGTGGCTTACAAACAACGAGTAACATTCAGTCCTTTCCAACTCTACAGTTCTATCATTCTGTGTTAGAACATAATAGAACATCACAAAGACAGCATAAATCATATAGACCAATTGACAGGTCATCAGTGAAACGATTGCAATCTAAACAACGCTGTTAACAAAGCAACAACGACAAAATAAGCTAAACATCACAATTAAAGTAAAAGTCATATTATGCGATCAACAAATTTATAATCTGTATAACAATATTAACGACATTAACAAAATAGCAAGCAAAAAATAAACTAAGCACCATTAAATTAAAGTGGTTTACAAAATAAATAAATACAGTTTAAAACAGCTATTTAAAACATTCAAAACTAACCATTAAATTCAACAATACACTAAAAAACAGATTGAACCCATACCCCTCAACTGGAACATCCCATTTCTTTGCGTGAGAGCATGGTTCTCACTTTGGGCACCACAATCTAGCCCCAGAAAAGCACTTTTTCGGGGCTGAGATCTCGCATTTGGGGGAGCCTGACCCTGAAAGATGCAAGGCCCCCCTTTTTTTTGCCTCAGCGTGTTGGAGAGGATGTTAACCGCATGCCAGCAATCTGCAGGTGAAAGCAGCTGCCTGGTGTCAATAGGCAGGGAGTTCCAAAGTGTAGTTGCAGTCAATAATAATAATAATAATAATAATTTATCATTTATACCCCGCCCATCTGGCTGGGCTTCCCCAGCCACTCTGGGCAGCTTCCAACAGAATATCAAAATGCAATAGTCTATTAAACATTAAAAGCTTCCCTAAACAGGGCTGCCTTCAGATGTCTTCTAAAAGTCTGGTAGTTGTTGTTCTCTTTGACATCTGATGGGAGGGTGTTCCACAGGGCGGGTGCCACTACCGAGAAGGCCCTCTGCCTGGTTCCCTGTAACTTGGCTTCTCGTAGTGAGGGAACCGCCAGAAGGCCCTCGGAGCTGGACCTCAGTGTGTGGGTAGATCGATGGCGGTGGAGACTCTCCTTACATCGTAAACACAGATTAACCAGGATGCACAATTTAAAGGGTTCCTGGAGGCCTCCCCCACACACACACCTCCCTGGTGTCAAGAAAAACATAGCTTAGTTTCATGAGCCTCCTAATAGCCCTTGGCTCCCAAATCCCCCAATGATTTATGGGTCAACCGTATATGTGCTGGTCCCGTGGGTTACCCGAAAGGCGAGGTCCAAGTCTGGTCCGTGGTCAGAGGTGCAACGTAAAGGCAGTCCATAATAATTGAAGCTAAGTGCAGGGCAGGGAGTCAGGCGAAGTCAGGAACAGGAACGCAGACAGGGAACCAGGGTGGGTCAGGAGCTCAGGCAGGAACTGGTCACCAACAATGTTGCTCCTGCAACTTGGGGCTGGGGCTGGTTGGCTTTTATCTGCCCCGAGGCATAGGGCGGCCCTGATCCTCTGGTGACTCGCCTCTCCTGGCTTGGAGGCGAGCACTCCTCCTGCGGGAACTCAGTTCCCTTCGCCTCTCTGCCCTGAGCCTCTGCAGCTCAGGAGAGGCTGGAGGATTACAGGACCCAGAGGCAACCTCAGCTTCCCCTGACGGGGCTGGGAGTGGAGCACCTGCAGGCAATGGGTCCTCCATCCCAGCAGGAGCCAGAGCAGACTCAGCCGATGCCTGCACCTGAGGATCCAGCACAGGTGAGGCCCCTTCAGACTCATGCCCCAGCCCCGGCTCTGGAGGCGGGGAATCCTGTGCAGGCTGGGATCCCTCAGGTTCAGCATCTGAGTCTGAATCCCAGGCCATCACAGTATACCTGGGTCCTGTCAGCAGAGCAGCTGCTGCTTGGTCCTTCCCACACCCCAAATGTCAGGGTGGTCACGTTTACGCGTGTGTTTGGCCACATTCTTCAGCTCACAGACCCACAGTAGCCAAGTGGCAAGGTAGCATCCTCAGAATTTCCCCGCTTAGAAGCCGCAGTGAGCCTGCATTGTGCATGTCTCTATTGCGGGAAAAACAGTCTACATATTTAACAGAGAGATGAAAGACTCAAACTGTTTGAAAGCCTCTAGCTGATTTCTTCTTCTTTTTTCCCCCCATTTGAAAGACGTGCCTTTAGCTTGGGGAACAGAAGGGCCCAGAAGTCTATTAAATACTGTACAGAAGAGATAATAATTCAGTCATTCATGCTAAGCAGATTTGGGGAGGAGGGAGAGAGAGAGAAGGATATGACAGCCCTGCACACCCTGGAAATGTACTCTGAAACTGCGACTTACTCCATCTTAGCCACAGACATGGCATTTCGGCTGTAATCTGAAATGCAAGGAGAAGAGTTTGCAGAAACCTAAATACTGTTACACACCAGACCAATCTCTGAGCTGGGAGAGGCTCCAGGGATTCTCAAGGCACTTATCCGGGTTCGGTTTCCTTGCAAAGGTCAGCGGAGACAAGGATGTTTTTAAGAGATATCCTTTTATTTACACACGTATACACAACCTGAGCAGAAGATGGAACGGCTCAGCATTAACACCCCAAACCATCTTGCTTCTCCATTAGTCACAGCTTTGGATTGGATCCAGAATGGAGGAGGCTGCCTCTATTCTCCGAAAGTACTTTGTATTTTTCTTAGAATCATCGAATTGTAGAGCTGGAAGGGACCCCCCAAGGGTCATCAGCCCACTGATGAATCTCAACTAAAGCATCCCTGGCAGATGGCCATCCAACAGACGGCTTAAAAATCTCCAAGGAAGGAGAATCCACCATTCCACTGTTGAACAGCTCTATCTGAAAGTTCTTTCTGATGTTTGGTTGAAAACTCCTTTCCTGTAACTTGAAGCCATTGGTTCGAGTCCTACCCTCCAGAGCAGCAAAAAAACCAAGCTTGCTCCATATTCCATGTCACGGCCCTTCAGACATTTGAAGATGGCTCACATATCTCCTCTCAGTCTCTTCTTATACAGGCTAAACATACCCAACTCCTTCAACTGTTCCTCATCAGGCATGGCTTCCAGGCCCTTTCCTGCACTTAGCCAGGAAGAACCAGCTGCACAGATACAAGTTGGGGCACAACTAGTAGTACACGTGAAAAGGATCTAGGGGTCTTGGTGGACCACAAGCTTAACTTGAGTCCACAGTGTGATGCAGAAGCAAAAAAAGCTAATGCTATTCTAGGCTGCATTAACAGAAATCTAGTGTCCAGATTAAAGGAAGTCACAGTACCTCTCTATTCTGCCTTGGTCACACCGCACCTGGAACATTGTGCCCAGTGCATGGCTTGTGGGTTCCGTGTCAAAGTATTCTTGTGGTCTCCTTGGTATGAAAAGTTGGACTGCCCTGGACTAGGTACAGTGTTCCCTTGGTTCTCAAACTTAATCCGTTCCGGAAGTCCGTTCCAAAACCAAAGCGTTCCAAAACCAAAGCGCGCTTTCCCATAGGAAGTAATGCAAAACGGATTAATCCGTTCCAGACTTTTAAAAGCAACCCCTAAAACAGCAATTTAACATGAATTTTACCATCTGACGAGACCATTGATCCATAAAATGAAAGCAATAATCAATGTACTGTACTATAAAATAAATAAGACAGTATTGTAGATGATTTTAAAAAAATATATTTTTTTCTTACCTGCACTGATGACAGTCATTGTTTGGAGGGGGGGCTTTTATCCATTTGTGCAGTCACACAATCAATGAATCCGTAGCTGAACTTGGTTCCACACAGTTCAGTTCAGTTCAGTTCCACACAAAAACAAATTAACTGAAAAAGCCTCAAAAACGCAAAATAAATAGCAAAACCAAAAGAGCCAAACTTAATCCATTCCAGAAGTCCATTTGACTTCCGAAATGTTCGGAAACCAAGGCGCAGCTTCTGATTGGTGCAGGTGCCCTGGAATCAACAGCCGATAGCCGCATTGGACGTCCGGCTTCCGAAAAACGTTCGAAAACCGGAACACTTACTTCCAGGTTTTTGGCGTTTGGGAACCAAGGCGTTTGAGAACCGAGGTCCCACTGTAATGGTTTTGGCTGACTAGATAAGCACTGCCTGTGGCACTTCTGCAGAATTCCTCATGTGCCCACTGATCCAAAAAGGTTGGCAACTCCTGCCACACAAAGTGCAATAGCCGAGGGCCTCCGTTTATAAAATGGCTGCGTCCATCGCAAGCCTGAATTTGAATCTGGGCCCAGGAAAGCGGTTTCCAAACTGGTTAGCATCTCTGTTTCACATGAGTCCTGTTCGGAGAAGATATCTGTGGTGTCTAAATGCGCAAGTGGCTTGGGGAATTGAGCCCCCCAGACCCAGCTTCCAAATGCTCCTCGTAAGTTCTGAGCAGAGCCTTCACCCTGGGGCGCATCCTAATGCAGCCTTTCCAAACCTGACCCCCTCCGTATGCTTTGAACTGGAAGTAGGGTTGATGGGAGTTGTAGTCCAGGAGACCTGGCGGGAAGAGGAGGAGCTTGTCACCAGGCTGCTATCATCTGTGCACATTTACTCCTAAAGAAACTTCTGAAAAGGGTGGTGTGTTATCTCCATGGGGCAAGAGTGAGCTCCCTACATAGCCCTTGCCTGGGGGGATTGACAAAGTAGCCATTTCAGGGGGGGGGTTAGTAGCCCAGTCCTCCTTCAGAAGTAAGTATTGTGTGTGCACAGGATTGCAGCATGAGCTTACACATCACTTGGGAAGACAGGTGAACTAATGCCACTAAACCAACTATTCTATTCCAAATTTAAAAATGGAAAGCATCATGCTGGTGGTCAACAAAAGAGGTTTAAAGACTCTCTGAAGGCAAATCTTTAAAAATGTAGCATAAAAGGTAAAGGTAAAGGGACCCCTGGCCGTTAGGTCCAGTCGCAGACGACTCTGGGGTTGCGGCGCTCATCTCGCTTCATTGGCCGAGGGAGCCGGCATACAGCTTCCGGGTCATGTGGCCAGCATGACTAAGCCACTTCTGATGGAAAGCAGCGCATGGAAATGCCGTTTACCTTCCCACCGGAGTGGTACCTATTTATCTACTTGCACTTTCGGCGTGCTTTTGAATTCCTAGGTTGGCAGGAGCAAGGACCAAGCAACGGGAGCTCACCCCGTCGCAGGGATTCGAACTGCCAACCTTCTGATCGATGAGCTCTAGGCTCTGTGGTTTAGAGCACAGCGCCACCCGTGTCCTTTAAAATGTAAAAAAAAAAAAAAAATGTAGCATAAACACTGACAACTGGGAAACACTGACCTGTGAGCGCTCCAGTTGGAGGACAGCCTCTACCAAAGGTGCCAGGGGCTTTGAAGACACTCAAACTCAGGACTCAAGGGAGAAACGTGCTAAGAGGAAGACACGCTTGGCAAACCCTCACCGTGATCAACTCCCACCCAGAAACCAATGTCCCCACTGTGGAAGGACGTGTGGATCCAGAATTGGCCTCCACAGTCACTTATGGACTCTCTGTTAAGAATGTATTCATGGAAGGCCATCTTACTCGGCTACAAGGGATCGCCAAAGGAGGAGGAGGAGAAGCATGAGCCTAGAACATCCATTAAGCATGGAGTGCATAAGGTTTGGGGATGCGACGTCATCCCTAACAACATGAACACAGGAGGGATCGCAGTGGCGTTGTGTCTGAGGGAAAGAGGTTTGGATCGTCCAAATCCTTTTACATCACAGTCCCCTATAAATACATTTAAACACAGAGCAAAATATAATGCAATACATCCTTCCATCCATTTTATCTTTTTTATCTATCCAAAGGACAGAGGCTGGGCTTGTGTTTCACGTAACTTCAAAGCCCTATAACTTCAAAGTCCCTTGGGGAAAGCGCAGCAGCGAAAGAGATGAAATGTCCAAATTATAGAAAGGACTTTTGTGTGTGATTGCTGGGAATATATAAGATACTGTTTCCTGCTCCCTGATTCCCCCGAACAATAGCAAACTTCAGATGTGACCTTTCAGCAGATTGGTTTCCTTGGGATGCGGAGCAGTGGAAGTGTGTCCTGGCTTTTAATTGGTTGCTTTTTAAGTTCAATCCAAGTGCACTCCATCCCCTGCAATGCAGGAATCCCAGCTAAAGCATCCCTGACAGATGGCCATCCAACCTTTGCTTAAAAACTCCAAGGAAGGAGAGTCCACCACCTCCCAAGGGAGACCATTCCACTGTCGAATGGCTCTTACTGTCAGAAAGTTCTTCCTGATGTTTAGTGGGAATCTCCTTTCTCATAACTTGAAGCCATTGGTTCAGGTCCTACTCTCCAGATCAGGAGAAAACAAGCTTGTTCCATCTTCCACAGGACAGCCCTTGAGATATTTTAAGATGGCTATCATATCTCCTCTCAGTCTCCTCTTCTCCAGGCTAAGCATACCTCAACTGTTCCTCATAAGGCTTGGTTTCCAGACTCTTGGTCGTCTTCTCTCTTCACATTTTCCAGCTTAGAATAGAATTAGCTTCTTTCGCCGCTGCATCACACTATTGACTCATGTTGCAACCTGGCTGTCATTACCTGAGACCTAGGTGAATGTCACGACTTAAGACTCACTGGGGTCAACAGAGCAGGGAGACATTTCTGAGCATACATTGCTCTCGTACACTGCTTTCACAGCACTAATATTTCTGCTTTGAATCAGTTTCTACTGAACAATAGCTTATTTCTTTGGCGATCACTTGTAGCCAAGTAAGATTGTCCTCCATAAACATGGTTTTAACAATGAATCCGTAAGTGACTGTGGAGGCCAATTCTGGATCCACACGTCCTTCCACAGTGGGGACATTGGTTTCTGGGCGGGAGTTGATCACGGTGTGGATTTGCCAAGCGTGCCTTCCTCTTAGCACGTTTCTCCCTTTCGTCCTGAGTTCGAGTGTCTTCAATCAGAAGGTTGGCGGTTCGAATCTGCACAATGGGGTGAGCTCCTGTTGCTCTGTCCCAGCTCCTGCCAACCTAGCAGTTCGAAAGCACGCCAGCGCGAGTAGATAAATAGGTACCGCTGTGGCAGGAAGGTAAACGGCGTTTCCGTGTGCTCTGGTTTCCGTCACATTAGCCCGTTGTGCCAGAAGCAGTTTAGTCATGCTGGCCACATGACCCAGAAAGCTGTCTGTGGACAAACGCCGGCTCCCTCAGCCTGAAAGCGAGATGAGCGCCGCAACCCCATAGTCGCCTTTAACTGGACTTAACCATCCAGGGGCGCTTTACATCACCAAGGAGCACTTTGCAATACTACAGAGCTGTACATATACGTAGCTATGTTTGCTGAATGTTAATGCAGGTTTATTATCTCTCTTCGCATCCCACCAAAATACTCTTGCATTTTCCCCCCTGGTTGCTTCTCTGTTGTGGCCTGGAGGGTTTGCAGGTATATTAAACCAGCTCAGAGAGCATCTTCTTTCCGCATGCAAAAGCAGCACATTATGCCCGGTGTGACTATTAACGGAAGGACGCCGTGTTCCTAGCAGCGCTGTCATTAAGCTTCATCATCACTCGGGGCAGCTCGCCTCCATTTACCTCACCTCCTAAAATCTAATTGTGGAAAGCCGTCACGAAAGGCTGCGGGGGATCAGAACCCCGGCAGAACGAGATGTCGGCATGCGGAGAAGGAGAGCACCCAGCGCATGACTCTGCCACAGTTGCAGCGGCAGGGTTGCCGTGGAGGGGGCATTGCACAGTCTTCCCCAGCCTGGCACCCTCCGGGTGTGTGGGACTACAACTCCCATCATCCCCAGCCAGCACGTCCATGATGGGAAATGTAGTCTGAAACATCTGGGAGGCACCAGGTCTGAGATGGCTGGCCTTGTGCTTGCAGGATGGTTTTTAGGTTACGTTCTTAAGCTCACTCTGACTCCCCAACCCGGAAAAAAATACAGAAGCATTTCTGCTTTCTGGCTCTCACTCATCGCACGCAGAAGGCGGCTCTTGCTCAGAAGAAGAAGAAGAAGAGTTTGGATTTGATATCCCGCTTTATCACTCCCCTTAAGGAGTCTCCAAGCGGCTCACATTCTCCTTTCCCTTCCTCCCCCACAACAAACACTGTGTGAGGTAGGTGAGACTGAGAGACTTCAGAGAAGTGTCACTAGCCCAAGGTCACCCAGCAGCTGCATGTGGAGGAGCGGAGACGCGAACCCGGTTCACCAGATTACAAGACTACCGCTCTTAACCACTACACCACACTGGCTCTCAAGTAAACCGCTCTGGTTTTTATTTTATTTTTACAATCAAGCTGCGCATAAATTTTACGAAATGAGAGAAAACATAGCCACATGTAATTAAAACGCACAATAAAACAATTCCATCAAAATGTTACAACAAACACCCCCAATTGGAACGTGCAACATGCACGCCCAGTAAAGGCAGTGGCTGGAAACCACAGGAGGGGAGAGGTGCTCTTCTACATAAATCGTGCTTGCTGGTTTCCCACACGCATCTGTTCGGCCACTGTTAGAACAGGATGCTGGACTTGATGGGCCATTGGCCTGATCCAGCAGGTGATTCTTAAAACAGCTTCTTTGGCGATCGCTCAGAGCCGAGTAAGATTGTCTTCCATAAACATGGTCTCAACAGTGAGTCCATAAGTGACTGTGGAGGCCAATTCTGGATCCACACATCCTTCCACAGTGGGGATATAGGTTTCCGGGTGGGAGTTGATCCCGGTGAGGGTTTGCCAAGCGTGCCTTCCTCTTGGCCTTCCTCTTGGCATGTTTCTCCCTTGCGTCCTGAGTTCGAGCGTCTTCAAAGCCCATGACACCTTTGGTCAAGGCTGTTCTCCAATTGGAGCGCTCGCAGGCCAGTGTTTCCCAGTTGTTGGTGTTTATACTACATTTTTTTAGATTTGCCTTGAGAGAGTCTTTAAACCTCTTTTGTTGACCACCAGCATTACGCTTTCCATTTTTAAGTTCAGAATAGAGTAGTTGCTTTGGAAGACGATCATCAGGCATCCGCACAACATGACCAGTCCAGTGAAGTTGATGTTGAAGAATCGTTACTTCGACACGGGTGATCTTTGCTTCTTCCAGTACAGTGGCATTAGTCTTAAAACAGTATAACAGTTAAAGCAGTTAAACCAGAGGTTCAAGTCAGGAGACCAGGGGTGTGCCTTCCAAAGGACACCAGCAGCAGTCTTGGGGCCTCTCGTATTTCAGCATGGAGGGTCTTCCGCAACACAGGTGTGCCGAGCGAAAAAGCCTGCCTCCAAAAGCCAATAACTGCCAGGGTGTGGCAAACTTGCCAGCTTCCATGTGCTAGAGAGGCTCTGACACTTTGCACATATTGTGTGTGGAGGTCCCCAGATCACCCCCAGAATAACTCACACATCAGACAGTCAATTTTGGTTTTGGTTTTGGCATAATTTTGGCCACAACCTTATTAAATACAAACTATGTGAGTGGTTGCATAGGCATTGGTTTAGACTATCTGCCCCACAGGGGACAGAACTGACAACCGTCAGTATTGGGAAAACACTTTGGGGGGAGGATAGGAGCTGGGGGTCTGACCCAACGACTCTCCCCAAATGCTCCCAGGAGCTCTTGCGTGGCCCTGACCCCCGACCGGGGGATTTGGACAAAAGCATGGTGAGCCCCTGGATTCCTTTAACGGAATTCCCCGCGCAGCAGCAGCATTGGAGGGGCAGACACAGCCACACTTTTGCCCCTCCAGTAACGAACATACACAAACCAATGCCTAACCGCCAACCTTACAAGTTGTGACTATTTGCTACGCAGTAGGCGAAAACCAAATGGCACCAGCCAATCAGCCAACTGGAAAAATTCCTACCAGACCCTTGCCCCAAAAGCAGACCACCCCATGACAGGCATAGCAAGGTCAACACAGAGGCCTAAAACGAAAAAAGGGGTGGGAAGGGCGGGAGATCCGTTGCACGCAGCAAGAGGAATAACATAGGGCGTGCCAAGACATTTATACCCCTTGGGCTGTCCATCAATAAATTGCAACATAGCAATCTCCCCAACAACACGCTGGACTCAATCGTAGCTGTGGCCATCTAAGTGATCCCGCCCAACTCAGATGGGGTGACTTGCTGGCCCCCACCGCAACACGTGCTCTCCCTGGAAGAGAACACGCTTTGTCAGATGCTGAAAACTCTCATATTTCTACCAGTTTTCCTGGAAGAATGAGTTGACTCACAGGCCACTTCAGACTCCTTTTGGGAAACTGTGTTTTATCTGCCTTATTTATTGCATTCTTGTAGACTGCCATGACGTTTGCTAATGTTTAGAGGTCTATAAATTTGCCAAACAAATGAATACTATTAGAGAGAGGGGGAGAAATCTCTACCTTTTTCCTGCGTAGGATGCTGCATTTTATAACCCTTTGGCAAGCTTCCCTTCCGAGGCAGTCTTTGGTTTTCTGCACTCGCCTCTCCACACGCAGACCCTCCACAAGCAGACCCTCCAACATGCCACGGAGGGAAATCGGGATTCAATCAGAAGCCAAGGTGGCTTCTGAAATTATGGGGTGTCCGTAAAAAAGCCAGTGTGGTGTAGTGGTTAAGAGCGGTAGACTCGTAATCTGGTGAACCGGGTTCGCTTCCCCTCTCCTCCACATGCAGCTGCTGGGTGACCTTGGGCTAGTCCCACTTCTCTGAAGTCTCTCAGCCCACTCACCTCACAGAGTGTTTGTTGTGGGGGAGGAAGGGAAAGGAGAAGGTGAGCCGCTTGGAGACTCCTTCGGGTAGTGATAAAGCGGGATATCAAATCCAAACTCTTCTTCTTCTTCAAAGTGGGGCATTTAGGGGAGATACAAAAGATGGAAACGTGACTCCTTTGTGACTCTTTTAAAATTAGCTAAATTAAATTGGGTGATCTCGGTACTAGAGGTTTGGCATTTTGTTTTGTTTCAAATTTTATTTTCAAAGTTTCAAAACAACAATTTTTTACACACACACACTTGTTTACATTAAACCATAATCCATATCAGTACATTTATGGGGTTCCCTGACCCCCCCCCCGGACTTCCCCCCACCCCTCCCTTGGCTTCCAAAATTTATCTTCCTTTTTTACTGCATCTAATTGTATTTATCTAAATTATTGCACTTCAATTTTTATCCTTTGTCATTTTAAATTACAATTGCTATATCCATCCTGCTAGCGTTTTTAATTTTTTTACAGTGTTCTTTAATATATTCTATAAAGTTATGCCATTCTCTATTAAATTTGTTATCCTCTCGGTGCCTCATCTTCCCGGTCAGCCTTGCCATTTCCGCATAGTCCATCAACTTCATTATTCATTCTTCTTTCGATGTTTGGTGTTTTACTGTGGCTTTATAATATGTTGGAGGCTGCCCAGGGTGGCTGGGGGAACCTAGTCAGATGGGTGGCATATAAAATTATTTATTATTATTATTATTATTATTATTATTATTATTATTATTAAGCACCCATTTTGCATGCAGAGAGTTCTATCTCTAAGTCGGTCTGTGAAAGACTCCTTCTCTGAAACCTTGAAGAGCATTCGGTGAAAAAATAAATTAATGGTGTGGGGGTCAGAACAAGGAATGGGGGACAAATATGGCTCAGTTTATGTCAAAAGGCTGACCTTCACACTTCCCAAAAAGAATACGTAGAACGAAATGTACACAAACTCTCACAAGTCACATTTCTCTGAATTTTGCAATGCAGTAATGTGTGCAGAAATGCATAGGTAAAGGTAAAGGGACCCCTGACCGTTAGGTCCAGTCGTGGACGACTCTGGGGTTGCACACTCATCTCGCTCTATAGGCCGAGGGAGCCGGCATTTGTCCGCAGACAGCTTCCGGGTCATGTGGCCAGCATGACTAAGCCGCTTCTGGGGAACCAGAGCAGCACACGGAAACGCCGTTTACCCTCCCATCGGAGCGGTACCTATTTATCTACTTGCACTTTGACGTGCTTTCGAACTGCTAGGTGGGCAGGAGCTGGGACCAAGCAACGGGAGCTCACCCCGTCGTGGGGATTCGAACCGCCCACCTTCTGATCGGCAAGCCCTAGGCTTAGTTTAGGGAGGCTTTTAATGTCTAACAGATTATTGTATTTTAATGTTCTGTTGAAAGCCGCCCAGAGTGGCTGGGGAAACCCAGCCAGATGGGCGGGGTATAAATAATAAGTTATTATTATTATTATTATTATTATTATTATTATTATTATTACTGGTTTAGACCACAGCGCCACCCACGTCCCTTGCAGAAATGCATAGTGCGTCTAAATGCATTTATTAGTGAAAGAAACAGGAAATTGACAGATTCACCTGCCCCTAATCAGAACTTTAGCTATCCTCCCGCCTCCAACATGACCAGTTCTGCCAAGAGATCTCCACGGGGCACATGGCAAATATTCAGCCACAATTAGTCATTTCCATATGGGCGCACAGGGTTAATGTCATTCCACTTCTTCTGCAAATCCAGGACATCTGCCCCATTACATTTTCCAGCCCTCAATTATATAGATATCTACATCTGTATATGTTCCATGTCCCTCCATCCCCAAAGTTGTCATTTGGAGCCATTCCAGCAAACGCAAGGAGAACCAGCCTTCAGCAGGTGAGCATTTTCACACACCCCCGTCATTTCCATCCTTATACACCTTATTCCGCTGATAAGGTATTAGATACCAGCAAAATGGGATCTTGTACTGGGGACCAAAATCTCATTACAGCTGGAAGCTTCGGGAGCTAAGCAGCTTGCAGCCAGCGCCGCTTCCACAATGTCTGGGGGCTTCTTCCTGATTTACTCGCTGGCATCCAGTAAGAGCCTCTTGGTTCTCAGCCTGTTGTCGGGAGCCTAATTATCCACAGTTCAAATGCAGCTTGTGAATTCTCAGATTTAAGGCAGTGGCGGCCGCAGTTGTGGTGGCTTCCCAAATAGATCTGTCTCGGCGTGCGTGCGAAATGAATTCATACAAGCCCATTTTCCTCTGCGCTCAGAACTCTTCCTCCCGGCGTGATAAATCGGAAGCATCTGGGCAGGGTTTGGGAGAGGAGCAGGGACAGATATGGGTGATCAATTCTGGTTCAAGTCTACAGTTTCTCGTGTCTTTTTCCATTTATCACACTTAGATCGGACTCACAGCTGGCGCAGACGCAAACAGGCCTCTGCTCTTTTTACGGATTGTCGGCGTGCGAAGCAAAGAGCCTCATAGGTAAAGGTAAAGGGACCCCAACCATTAGGTCCAGTCGTGGACGACTCTAGAGTTGCGGCGCTCATCTCGCTTTATTGGTTGAGGGAGCCAGCGTACAGCTTCCGGGTCATGTGGCCAGCATGACTAAGCCGCTTCTGGCAAACCAGAGCAGCGCACGGAAACGCCGTTTTACCTTCCCACTGCAGCGGCACCTATTTATCTACTTGCACTTTGACGTGCTTTCAAACTGCTAGGTTGGCAGGAGCTGGGACCGAGCAACGGGAGCTCACACCATCGCAGGGATTCAAACCTGTGCTGGATCCTCAGGTGCAGGCATCTGCTGAGTCTGCTCTGGCTCCTGGTGGGATGGAGGACCCATAGCCTGCAGGTGCTCCACTCCCAGCCCCGTCAGGGGAAGCTGAGGTTGCCTCTGGGTCCGGTAACCCTCCAGCCTCTCCTGAGCTGCAGAGGCTCAGGGCAGAGAGGCAAAGGGAACTGAGTTCCCGCAGGAGGAGTGCTCGCCTCCTGGCCAGTAGAGGCGAGTCACCAGAGGATCGGGGCCGCCCTATGCCTCGGGGCAGATAAAAGCCGGCCAGCCCCAGCCCCAAGTTGCGGGAGCAACATTGTTGGTTGCCAGTTCCTGCTTTGCTTTCCTGCCTGTGTTCCTGACTTGCCCTGGTTTCCTGCCTGCGTTCCTGACCTCACCTGATGCCCTGCCCTGCTCCCAGCTTTGGCTACTTTGGATTGTCTCTACCCTGAACCTACGAACCACGGACCGGACTAGAACTTCATCTCTTGGGTACCCTCAGGACCAGCACAGGGACTTTCATCTTTGCAGGTTCAAAGAGACTGCAGAAGCCATGCCTGGTGATGGAGAGAGGCGTAGCCGGCGTGAGATCACTGGGTCAGTGCGAGTCAATGCTTAAGATTTTGTAAATATTGGGATGAGTTCATGTGAACCACATAATCACCATATCCATGAGCACAGCCAGGGAGGGGTGAGATCTGCCTGTTAGTTTCCCTCCGGTTCTCATTTTTCCGATCTTGTATTCCGCTCTCCACCTTTTGGCAGCGATTTGCATGGGAGGGTTTTAAGCTGAGGTTGGATGGCCACCTGTCAGGGATTCTTTAGCAAAGTGCAGGGGGTTGGACTGGATGACCCTTGGGGACCCCTTCCAATTCTGCAGTTCTATGATTCTATTGTTTTATCTGGTTGGCTGCTGTGGGAACAGGATGCTGGGCTAGATTGGCTTTATCCAGCAGAAACGCTCTTAGGTTTAGCCCTTTGTGTGTACTACACAAATGCTTCCATCGGAGCTGCAGGTCTATTTCAATAATCCCAAAAAGGTGAGGGGTGGTGTTGCTGTTTTAATTTCATTCCTCCGTGTGTTTTATTCTTTCTGCTGAAAGGCAAGCCATCCATCTCCCAGCCTTCTGGGGCCCAGAGGGAAACATGCAAGCCCAGCAAAGAAGCTAGATGTCAGAATCATCAAATGCCGCTCGTTGCGGGCACCAAGGGGGCTGTTTATTCCACCTACACAGTTGCTTGGATCCGCCCCCCTAAAAATAGAAAACCTGGCCATTCGTCATCTAAAGACCCACACAATCTTCTTCCAGTGCCCACGCGGGTGCAATCTGAAATGCTCCCCATGGGCACAAGGCAGAGGTTCTAGCAAAAGACACACTGGCAGCTAGGTTCATCCCAGAGTCACAGAATATAGTCTAGTGTCCAGATCAAGGGAAGGAATAGTACCATTCAATGTACAATTCAATGCAGGTGGGTGTAAGGGCTCGGGGTTGTCTCCTTGAGAGTAAAGAGCCAGAAACCTCCATTTCTTTAAGACTAATAACTTTATTTACAGACTATGTACATCAGAGCGTTAAGATTCATGTCCGCTTGAGTCGGTTCCAGAATCCGGGAGTGGCTTTCGCCTACTCCTCCCCCAACATAGGAGTTTCGGTATCCCAAAGCGTCGCCTCCTTTCCTTATGCTTTCTCCCCCTACGCATTTGGGGCAACGGAAGTAGCTGACCGCTTTGCTTCTCAGACCACTCAGGTGGTGCTGAGGCTCTGCCAACATCCCTAGCCCTCAGCTCCACCGCACTTCCTGGCAGTTCCTGCTCCTCACCACTGGGGCTCTCCTTACTGTCCCCGCTGGACTCTGAACTGCTTCCCAGGAGAGGCTGTGCTTCCCTCCATCCCGACTTCCCTGTCTCAGGTGCCTTGCACGAGGTCAGGTCCCTGACAGTGGGTGTGACCTTGGTGCAATTTGGTGTCTGAATAAAGAAATATGATAGTTGCTGAGGAAACCCTGGTGTGCTCAGAGGGAGAAAATACAAGTTTGGGACAGGCCTGGCTTGAGGCAACAGTGAGTCAACAGTGTGATGCAGGAGCAGCAAAAAAGTGAATGCTATTCTAGGCTGCATCAACAGAAGTCTAGTGTCCAGATCAGGGGTCAGCAACCTAAGGCCCATAGGCCGGAAGCGGCCCACAGAGGCCATTTAACTGGCCCACGAGCCACCCCCCGAACCGAGCCGTCCGCTTGGCGAGTCCCCACGTGCTATGCTAAACTGGCGCAGAGCGGCACAGGCACTCTCTTCCGCGGCTCCAGAAATCACTTTCGAGCATGCCCAGATGCCGGAAATCGTTTCTGCGCAGGCGCAATTTTCAGCATCTGGGCATGCGCAGAAGCAATTTTCGGTGCCGCGGACATGCGCAGACTTGATTTCCAGTGTCGCACTGTGCTGGTCCGGCCCATGGAGGATCTGCATGGGAGTGATCTGGCCCATGCCCAGTAAACCTTGCTGACCCCTGGTCCAGATCAAGGGAAGGCCCACTCTCTTCTGCCTTGGTCAAACCACGCCTGGAATACTGTGCCCTGTTCTGGTCACCACAATTTATGAAGGATGTTGACCAGCTGGAAGGTGTTCAGAGGAGAGTGACCAAGAGGATCAAGGGTCTGGAAACCAAGCCTGATGTGGAACGGTTTTGGGAGTTGGGGATGTTCAAGCCTGGAAAAGAGGAGACTGAGTGGAGATATCTCAGGAGGTATCTTGAGACATCTTCAAATATCTCCAGGGCTGCCACATGGAAGATGGAGCAAACCGCTATCTCCTGCTCCAGAGGGCAGGGTCTGGACTTCAAATTGCAGGGAAGGAGATTCCGAGTAAAAATCAGGGAGAACTTTCTGACGGGAAGATCTGTTTGAAAGTGGAATGGGTGACCTTGGAAGGTGGTGGACTCTCCTTCCTTGGAGGTTGGATAGCCATCTGTCAGGAATTCTTCAGCTGTGATTCTTGGACAAGATGACCCTTGGGACCCCTTTCAACTCTCTTATTCTGTGGTCCTTTCCCACGGTAGGGCTACGCTTTGGTGTTACTTCCTGTTGCAATAACTTGGCAGATATCAAAAGCTGCTCTTGTGCTGGGTGAGGGCTTTTTATATCCCATCCGTTTGAAGACTGGGATAGAGGTGAAACCAGAGGTACATTTGACTAGGACTTCATTTGTCCCCACTGACTTCTCATAATCTTTTCAGTTCAAAGCCTCCTCTGATCCTTCTAGAGGGCCAACACAGCTTGAAATAAGGAGCTGGCCGAGGCAAAACCAGCCAACACATCTGAGGGAACGGGGCTTTCAAGCATCCCAGCACGATAGAACCCAGCAGCTTCAGACAGCTGCAGAGGAGTTTGTTACGAGGCAAATTGAATTTAATAAGCTTCAATCACCACCTACAGTGATGATCACCTCTTGGTGAAAAACTGTCGTGTTTTAGGAAGCACTTGCTGCATTTTTAACTTCACAGCCCGCTTCAGATTAGGATTGGGGGAGGGATTTGATACGGTTGCATTTAAGGGCAAATCTAGCAAGTTTTCACTTTCTGGAACAATACGAGAGCTGGAACGCAGCTATCCTTGGAAACTCGCAGCTCACCAAATTTTGTGATTCAGTTCTCCAACCAACCAGTGTTTACAAAACTGCATCTCTTAGGGAAATATGTGCGTCAGAATGAATATATTAGTGAATTATTAGAGTTGGAAGGGACCCAGAGGGTCATCTGGAGAGCCAGTGTGGTGTAGTGGTTAAGAGTAGTAGACTCGTAATCTGGTGAACCGGGTTCGCTTCCCCGCTCCTCCACATGCAGCTGCTGGGTGACCTTGGGCTAGTCACACTTCTCTGGTCTCTCAGCCCCACTCACCTCACAGAGGGTTTGTTGTGGGGGAGGAAGGGAAAGGAGAATGTGAGCCGCTTGGAGACTCCTTCGGGTAGGGATAAAGAGGGATATCAAACCCAAACTCTTCTTCCTCTTCTTCTTCTCATACAGGGATCAAACCGGTGACATTATTATTATTATTATTATTATTATTATTATTATTATTATATTTGCATGCAGCCCTTCTGACTGGGTTTCCCCAGCCACTCTGGGCAGCTCCCAAGAGAATATTGAAAACACAATAAAACATCAACCGTTAAAAACTTCCCTGAACAGGGCTTCCTTCAGATGTCTTCTAAAAGTCAAATAGTTGTTTATCTTGGTGTTATGCTCTAACCAACTGAGCTATTCTGAAACGCAATTCACCTAGGCATTTTCAGAGCCTACTGTGAAGTGGTAAATGATGGGGTTTAAAAAATAAAAATAAAAATCTGTGCTCCTTAATTTTTAAAGACTGAATTTCATGCTGCTGTCGCTCTGTTTTGTGTTCAGTTAAATTATCCTCGTCCTTTTATGAAGTTCTGCAGAAGCCCCTTAGCGCCCCCTTTTCCCTTCTCTGCATGCCCACAGAGTCTGCAAATGGAGAAAGAGAGCCTTCTCTCTCCCTCCCTTTTTTGAAAGAAAGACAAATTTGCATGCCTGAACCAGGGGGCCCTGGCACAGTTTATCACCCTACCATCTCCCCCCTGATGTTCCTTCTCAGTTGGGTACCATCTCCTGCAGCCAAGTTGGCTGGGATGCTTCGGGAAGGTAAGCAGCAGGGAGAGGGTTTAGCATCTTCAATTACACCTGTTCCCCGTAAAAGAAACTCTGCCGTATTGATCTGCAATTCTTTCTGTACAAATAGTTTCATTTTAAAAAATACTTTAATTGCCATCATGTCCTGGCACCAGTATACAGCGCCTTCGAACGTATTCCCCGGGGTTTTCTGCTCTCTTTTCTGCATTTTTCCTTTTTAATGCTGAAATACCTTTCTTTATGGGGTGTGTGAGCAATAATAAACAGCTATGAAGGTGGTGATTATGGAAATGTTTCTCCCTATTCAGTCCAGATGGAAAGGTAGGCACCTTCTTCCCTTCTGCAGCTGTATGTTTCGTGAATCATAAAAATGTCAGCCTTGCCCTTTTGCAGGAGATGGGCCACAATTCTTCATGGGGGCGGGGGCGGCGGTTATGCAACGCTTTAATATTTATCGTTGAAATCTTACTCGCATGTGGCATAAGGAATTAACAAGATTGGGAGGAAAGAAGAAAATGTTGCCATTCCTTATGTCGGGAATGATTGCAGCTGCCTTTGAAAACCTTTCCAAGTTTGTTTGAATTTCTTGGAGCAATAGGTCTTTCCTTAGATCTGGACGGTGTTTTGGTCCCCAATTGCACTGTTTTTCGTCCAATAAGATGAAAAAATTCCAGTTTAAGTTGGTGTCAGGTTGCTTTCTCGGTTGTTCAATAGAGACGCCCAGCCATTTGTCTTTTAGTTCCTTTTATTCTGTGCCAAACTATATACAGTGCAGAGCTTAATCTTATCACGTCTGTTCACTCACTAGCAGAATCCGGAAGTGCCTTTCTCCGGTTTTGGCGCCAACACCACAGTCTTGGCAACCTAAACTGCCTCTTCTTCCTCCTACATAATCTAAGCACCGGACCTGATGCCTCTCCCTCCGATCGAGCCTGCTGGGTGGTGCCAGGCCTCTCACTAAATCCCTGGAGCCCTGGCACTCCTTCTCTCCCAGCCACTAACTGCTTCTCCCCCGAGGGACTGCTGCTTTCGCTCGAAGATGTATCTGTAGTTAAAACAGGTGGCTGCTCCCTATAAACACTAAGGGCTGGACTGGCAGGGGGTGGCAGATCCCTGACATCCGGTGACTATTGACAATTGTTAGACTCATTATCAGGAAGGCCAGTGTCACGTATGCAAGAATGCGACCCGATGAACAAGACTGGCAAGGATCAGTAAAAGGGGAAATGAATGGCTGAATGTTAAAGTGAAAAACAATTCCAATGCTAAATGAAGACATCAAAGCTAGGGACAGATGCATATTAATGTATGCAACAACAGCAGCCAGACTCCTCGCAGCAAAAAAATGGAAAAGTGAAAGAATACCCAGTAAAGAAGATTGGCAAATCAAAATGATATCATATTATAATTTGGCAACAAAAATGGGGGGAAGTTAAAGGAATAAGTGAAGAAAAAATAGATAAAGATTAGAAATTGTTTAAAGATTATGTAACAAGTTTAACAAAATAGGCTGATCTCTTAGCAGATTTGTGAAGGCTCAAGCAGATGAACATGGTAAAGATAAAAATTAAGGATACAGGTATACATTCAGACAAAGAATCAAAAAATGCAATATAGGAGAGGTTGGAAGTCACCACGGGTGATGAGGGGGTGTCAAGGGTGGGGGGAATTATTTTTTCTTTTATTTTTCTTATATTTTGTATTTTGCCTTTTATTTTGGATGCAATTTTTTTATAATTATTGTATAGTTATTATTTTTCTATCTTTTTTCTTTATTCTGTATCTTGAAATAAACCATCAATAAAAACTTTTTTTTAAAAAGTGAAAAGCAATTCCAGATAAGGTACAAGGAGGGTTCTGACATGCACATTAAAAAAATGGTTTGAGTAAGTTGCATTTCAAGGACTGTGGTCGGATGAGAGATGGTGATGTGTGCTGAGACCTCTAGGTATAGGGCGGTATATAAATTCAATAAATAATAATAATACTAATGTAGTTCTGGGGTGGCTGGAGGTGGTTGGGTAGAGGGTGAACAGCTAAGATGATGTATATTTTGCCTATATAGTGTGCGTTCTAATGAAAATGCTCCTGCAGACACTTGAGACTATGGTGGAATCTACATACATATAAAAAAACACTGTGAAAATGCTTTTTAAAAAAATTGTAAAAAATATATTGAATTTTCCATAGTTCACCATCGCCATCTAGTGTCAAATTTGTATATTGCACTTTACAACACACTTAAAACGTTTTATTTGCAGTAGTGTAGCAGAGTCCTATGCCCTGCAGTACATTACTGAATAAAATCTGGCTGGTTTGGAATTTGGTGGGAGCTTCACACTTGATCCCACAAGGGGATTTCTTCCCCCCCACCCCACTTTCCAACTGGGTTCTTCTGCAAGACTCTCAGTTATTGTTATTATTTCACTGTGTTTAAAAACAGCTGTTCTGTGTGTGTTGGTGCATGTGTGAGTGATTGTCAACAAGCGTGGGTGTGACTTTGTCATCGTCAAAGAAAAGTCATTGTCAAACCTCTCATGGACTTCTTCCGTGAAAAGGAAAGAGAAATAATGGCATTTCGGTTTGAAGGTTGAATACAATGTGGGTTTATCAAAAGTAGTTCTGCTGGGTGTTAAACTGGAGTGGATGAGTATATAGCTGACAAAGAATCAGAAGCTCCTTAGTATTTAAACTTTATTTCTCTCTCTTTCTCCCCTCGCCCCCTGGATTTATGTTTTTATCTTATCTAGATGAATGCTTTAGTCTAGGGGGGGGAAGATATTTGCGAACAATCTTTGCATTTTATTTTAAAAAACCACACAATTAGATGTGAGAGTGATTGAGCTTCAGGGTAACTATACTGGCTGTGTGGGTATCCTTCCCCTACACAGCAAATTGTACCCCGTGACTAATAAAATCTCTAGGGAAAAGAAAATCCATGGAGCTAATCGGTGATTTTTTTTTTGGAGTGTGCAACAGATTTAAGAATATAAGAAGAGCCCTTCTGGATCAGGTCAATATTCTATTTTCCAAAGCACCAACCGGAGGCCTCTGGGAAAGAAGCAAGCAGGATTCGATCACAGGAATACTTTCCCCTTTCGCAGTTCCAAGAAACTGGAATTCAGGTGCCATCATGGCTAGAAGCCAGACCCTTGAGCGTCTTGTTTGCTCTTCTCTGCACACCTTCCAGCTTGTCAACATCCTTCTCAAATTGTGGTGCCCAGAATTGGGACTGTGGCCTCCCTTGATCTGGACACTCAACTTCTGTTGATGCAGCCTAGAATATGTTAGCATTTCACCCCTCCCTTTGTGAAAATCGTATGACCTGGTGATCAGAGAGAAGGGGGAGGGAAATGAGTCTTTGAACTTCCTTTTCCTGACTCTGAGCCTCATGGTTTGAGGGAGTGCGTTTCCATCTCTGCTGTAGATAAGATGTGTGTGTAAGAAGCTATGCCACACAGTCTGTACAATCTGTAAATATACTGTAGCTCATAGGAATAAAGAAGAACTGCTTCAAAGCTATTGCAGCCACATTTGTTGTTGCTGCTTCTTTGGCGGTCACTTATAGCTGAGTCAGATTGTCTTCCATAAACACGGTTTTAACAATGAGTCTTGTGGAGGCCAATTCTGGATCCACACGTCCTTCCACAGTGGGGGCATAGTTTTGCAGGCAGGAGTTGATCCCGGTGAGGGTTTGCCAAGCGTGCCTTCCTCTTGGCCTTCCTCTTGGCACGTTTCTCCCTTGCGTCCTGAGTTCGAGTGTCTTCAAAGCCCACAACACCTTTGATAAAGGCTGTTCTCCAACTGGAGCGCTCGCAGGCCAGTGTTTCCCAGTTGTCGGTGTTTATACTACATTTTTTAAGATTTGCCTTGACAGTCTTTAAACCTCTTTTGTTGACCACCAGCATTACGCTTTCCATTTTTAAGTTCAGAATAGAGTAGATGCTTTGGAAGACGATAATCAGGCATCCGCCCATCATGACCAGTCCAACGAAGTTGATGTTGAAGAATCATTGCTTCGACACGGGTGATCCAGTCTTATTCAACATCTTTATCAATGACTTGGATGATGGGCTTGAGGGCATCCTGATCAAGTTTGCAGATGACACCAAATTGGGAGGGGTGGCTAATACCCCAGAGGACAGGATCACACTTCAAAATGACCTTAACAGATTAGAGAACTGGGCCAAGGCAAACAGGATGAATTTTAACAGGGAGAAATGTAAAGTACTACACTTGGGCAAAAAAAATGAAAGGCACAAATACAGGATGGGCGACACCTGGCTTGAGAGCAGTACATGTGAAAAGGATCTAGGAGTCTTGGTAGACCACAAACTTGACATGAGTCAACAGTGTGATGCAGCAGCTAAAAAAGCCAATGCAATTCTGGGCTGCATCAATAGGAGTATAGCATCTAGATCAAGGGAAGGAATAGTACCACTGTATTCCGCTCTGGTCAGACCTCACCTGGAGTACTGTGTCCAGTTCTGGGCACCACAGTTCAAGAAGGATACTGACAAGCTGGAACGTGTCCAGAAGAGGGCAACCAAGATGGTCAAAGGCTTGGAAACGATGCCTTATGAGGAACGGCTTAGGGAGCTGGGTATGTTTAGCCTGGAGAAGAGAAGGTTAAGGGGTGATATGATAGCCATGTTCAAATATATAAAAGGATGTCATATAGAGGAGGGAGAAAGGTTGTTTTCTGCTGCTCCTGAGAAGAGGACACGGAGTAATGGATTCAAACTACAAGAAAGAAGATTCCACCTAAACATTAGGAAGAACTTCCTGACAGTAAGAGCTGTTTGACAGTGGAATTTGCTGCCAAGGAGTGTGGTGGAGTCTCCTTCTTTGGAGGTCTTTAAGCAGAGGCTTGACAGCCACCTGTCAGGAATGCTTTGATGGTGTTTCCTGCTTGGCAGGGGGTTGGACTGGATGGCCCTTGTGGTCTCTTCCAAGTGTACTGGATGAAGCAAAGATCATAGAATCATCTTTGCTTCATCTAGTACACTGGTATTAGTTTGCCTGTCTCCCCAAGTGATGTGTAAAATTTTTCAAATGCACCCTTGATGGAATCTTTCGAAGAGCTGGAGATGGGGTTTATGAGTGGTCCATGTTTCACAGTAAGGTCAGTAGTACAATAGCTTTGTAAACAAGCATTTTGGTTTCCCTGCCAATGTCCCTTGCCTCAAGCCAGGCCTGTTCCAAACTGGTATTTTCTCCTTTGGGCCACACCAGAGTCTGTTCAGCAGCTATCAGATTTCTTTATTCAGACACCAAACTGCACCAAGGTCAAAACCACGCCATACATTGAATGCACATTTGGCTTCTCGCCCGCCACCCCCCCCAAAAGAAAGAATCCTGGGAAGTTTGCTAAGGCTTCTGGGAACTGTAGCTCTAAAGGGAGTAAACTACAGTTCCCAGAGGTCTTTGGGGGAGATCAACATGCTTTAAATGTATGTGACATGGATGTGAGCTGATTTGCGACAAGACCATTGCTGCAGACACCTCCGAACTCGCCCACCCGAGCTCTCCTTTTTCTCGACATCTGATTAATTCGGAGCTGGCCCCCTGTTCGTCAGCTGCCACTGGAATTTTATGGGGGAATTAGGCATTTGAATGGCCGTATATCTGCGGGGAGATGAAAAGAAGCTGCCTTATGCATTATTAGGCAGCATTAATTCTTCCAGGCTCGCAGGAGAGAAACTGGGAGATAAAGGCAGGAATCAGTCTGCCGTGCAGTTTGGCCAAAAAATATGGTGCCGTTAATTTGATCTAGCACATCCTCTCCGTCTGCCGCCTGGTGGGTGCGCAAATGGCAAAAACCTCCATCCGTAAAAGGGGTCGGGGCCAGATTCAATGAGGGATCCTGCTGTTCTGCTCTGTTGAGCTATTTGAGAAGAAACCTACATGTGAATTTCTCATTAAGTCCAAACAGGGAGATGCGGGGGGGGGGGGAAGAGATCCAACATTTGTTTTGTCGTTTTCAGTGCTGGACTGGGTGACCCAAATGCTGGACTGGGTGAGCCACTGGCCTGAACTAGAAGGTTCTCCTTTGTTCTTATGAAGAAAGCAGGTGCCTCTAAACCCATCTTACATTTGCTCTGGAGAGAGAGATTTGGAAAAAAGAAAAAGAAACCCAAATCACGGTGAATGTATCCAAGGTAGCTTTAAATAGTTCGTTCCTTGAAAATAAATTGAATTTGACATTTCTATTATCCCGAATTAGTAGTGACCACTGACGTTAATGGGCACTTGTCATTTCAGTGACGTCTCATTTACTCGAGAACCTGCGCTTGTTCGGGCCATTTGGAAATGATTTGGTTTCCTAACAGGAGTTTTAAGCGCAGCAACTGCGATTCGTTTTTGAAAGGCCGAGGGCCTGAGGAATAATAACGCCGGTGTGAGGAGGGGGTCCGCGGCAAACACTTTATTGCCCAGGTGAATGGGTCCTAATGAACGATTTGCCTAGGTATCATTTTACAAGGATCCTGCTTCTCCACATTACCAGCCCATTGTCAGCAGAGATGCTTTGACATGATCCAAAGCAGGGGTAGGCAAACTAAGGTCCGCGGGCGGAACCGGCCCAATCGCCTTCTCAATCCGGCCCGTGGACGGTCCGGGATTCAGAGTGTTTTTACATGAGTAGAATGTGTCCTTTTATTTAAAATGCATCTCTGGGTTATTTGTGGGGCATAGGAATTTGTTCTTTTCTTTTCTTTTTTTTCCAAAATACAGTCCGGCCCCCCACAAGGTCTGAAGGACAGTGGACCCGGCCCCCTGCTGAAAAAGTTTGCTGACACCTGCTCCAAAGCCTGCCAAGGATTTCTGGCCCCCAATGGTGCATATGGGGAAGGAAGGTGCGGTTCTTTAGAGGACATAAGCCCTATAGGATACCATCCTCGTGTGTGATGCTAAAAAGCGGATCTGCTTGTGTGTTCTGCGAATGCTTGTTAGCGAAGGGCAAGAAAAGTAGCTTTAGATGGACAGTCACAGAAACATAAGAAGCTGTCAGACCACAAATCCATGTAGCTCAGTATCTGTCTACACTGACCAGCAGCGGCAGCAGGATTTGAATCTAGGACCTTTTGCATGCAAGGCAGCTGCACCACCACTGAGAAGAAGAGTTTGGATTTGATACCCCACTTTCTCACTACCCGAAGGAGTCTCAAAGCGGCTCACATTCTCCTTTCCCTTCTTCCCCACAACAAACACTCTGTGAGGTGAGTGGGGCTGAGAGACTTCAAAGAAGTGTGACTAGCCCAAGGTCACCCAGCAGCTGCATGTGGAGGAGCGGAGACGCGAACCTGGTTCACCAGATTGCGAATCTACAGCTCTTAACCACTACACCACACTGAGCTACAATGGTCTTTCCCCAAAGATGTAGGATTAGCTATTTTATATCTCACAGGAAGACTGGGGAGTCAGCTTTGTCAAGATGTCCTATTCACAAGTAGAACCTTGGCAGAGACACATGGCATGTTCCCTCCCTCCTGGGCGATCGTTCGGGAGCTTCAAAAGCATTCCTCAGCCCGAACATCACAGTGACTGATGCCAGAAGACATTAGCACACTTAGGGATCCGCAGAGGTTTGCGCAGTTGCGTAACAGAACTCAGCATTTAGGCTAATCTACTTTATTTACATATAAACACACATGGAGCACTTCAACATGGCTCCCTCTCTCTATCATCAGGCAGCAAAGAGAAAGAACAAAAGACAATAGTCCCACTTCAGGGAACACAGTAAGACAAACATCCTGTCTTGTCACTTCCCATTCTTGTGGAATCAAAACACATACCCAGTCATGTGATAGACAACAAACCCATGACTGCACACGGGGAATGAATCTCTAACAAGCTTTTCCCCTCAGCCACCATGTCCTTTTGTGACATCTCAGGCGGTCTGCAGCCAGTGGCCATAGCTGGAGAGGCATCCACACAACCTCCCCAGGCCTGTCAATTGTGGTGGCACCTCAGCACCTATTTATTTCTTGTTTATTTCCAGCCAGCCCATCCTTCATGCCTGGTGTGCAATATCTGCAGTGCCGGATTTACGTATAAGCTAAACAAGCTCTAGCTTAGGGCCACACTCTCTTGGGGGCCCCAAAAAAAATTAAAGGGAAAGAAACAAACACATGGATGCACATTTCCAAAATATAAGATAAAAAACCAAAATAAAACCTACATACAGCGACAGTGTTTTGTGTTGTGTAGGCTCCTATTTGTTATGTGCAAATGGCTTGAGATACCTATTAGGTCCATAAGCGATCATATAGCATATATTCAACACAAAAAAACAGTGACAATTTGTTGTTGACAAAGGACAGCTGGACATATCAAGTCCCCATGACCTTCAGTAGCTTAAAGGTAAAGGGACCCCTGACCGTTAGGTCCAGTCACAGATGACTCTGGGGTTGCGGCGCTCATCTCGCTTTATCGGCCGAGAGCCGGCGTACAGCTTCCGGGTCATGTGGCCAGCATGACTAAGCCGCTTCTGGCGAACCAGAGCAGTGCACGGAAATGCCATTTACCTTCCCGCCGGAGCAGTACTGACTTATCTACTTGCACTTTGACGTGCTTTCGAACTGCTAGGTTGGCAGGAGCAGGGACCGAGCAATGGGAGCTCACCCCGTCGCGGGGATTCGAACTGCCGACCTTCTGATCGGCAAGCCCCGGGCTCTGTGGTTTAACCCACAGCACCACCCGTGTCCCTAGCACCTAAACCTGGCCCTGATTTCCACCCAGCCCATCCTTCATGCCTGGTGTACGATATTTGCCTTTCTGAGAGCTTTCCTCTTTCTCCTCCTCCCACCGAATACAGTGAAATCCATTTGCCATTGAGCTTTCTCCCTCGCTGTCAGCATTGCAAAGCAAACTTGTACACAACGGTCAGCCTGAACCTTTCGATTAATGATCCCATTAATTATATTTCTCCCTGTAGATGGGATATGCTTCCCCCATGCCTATGTGAACTCACGGTCAATATATGAGTTTATACCTAAGTGTATTTTCTCAACATGAGTAAATTTAAAAGCCCAGCACCAGCCATGGGTGTAAATTTGCCACCCTCCAAGTCCCTCCATGCCAAATGCTTCATTTGAAGATTTGGATCAGCTGCCGTCCTTCACACGCAGTGATAAATTTTAGTTAGCAAAAATGCAAGATCAATGGAGTAGAAGATCAATGGCCCTTCGCATTTCTTAAAGCTGGTTTCCTCGTGGAATGCTCTAAGGCTGCATAAGCACCGGACGCATCAGAACATTGAAAGCACGTTTTTCCCCACCCCGCAAAAACATAACACAATAAGCCCACAACTTGCATCCATTTAACTTGTACACCTTCAGCTTTAAGTGCTTGGCAAAAAATAAAAAGGGAGTGAGAAGGGGACAAATATCTGAGAAAAAAATACCTTAGCTAGGGTTGCCATATTTCAAATGCTTTTTCAAATGCTTTTTTGCGGGAAACTCCCTTATTCCAATGCCGTTTCCCGCTGCTATCCCGGATTGTTGATATCCCTTAAATTTCCCGGATTTCCAAGGAAGCAGCTCCTCTCCCTCCCTGCCGGCCAGGGAGGCTCCTCAGCTGCGTTGCTTGGCTGCCAATAAGGAGTCTGAGACTGACTGGGGGCGGAGCTTGCATGCCTTGTGCAGCCAGACCCTCACGCCCAACCAGACAGACAGCCTGCCTGCCGTCTATCCGCTTGCTCTTTTGCTCACCCGTTCATGCGCAGCCTCTGGAGCGCAGGGTGGCAAGGCTACTTGGTGCCATTGCACCGCCCTCACGGCATCCCTTATTTTCAAATCTGAAAGTTTGAAAAAATCCCTTATTTTCAAATCCGAAAGTTGACAGCTATGGTCAGCAAGGGAGAAGCACTGAAGTGATGTCCAACATGGTTGCAGCCGCAGAAAGAGGCAGGAGAGTGCCTGCCTGCCTTGGTGCTGTGGAGACAAAGCAGATTTCGGCTGCCCACAGCTCGTATTTCTTTGGCCTCCTGCGATTCAGCAAGGCTTAGCCTCTTGCCAGAAAGCGTGGGCGTAAAACACCTTATTAGAATAAATGATGAGGTTAATAGCCAGGTCGATGGGAAGCAGGTAGTAAAATCACAGGCAGAAGGACCTGACTACTCCATTTGCCTCTGACCTGGAGGAGGAACAGCAGCAGCAGCAGCGGAGGGCAAGAGCAGGCCTTACCCCCACCCCACCCCCACCCCGCTGCCCCTCGTCGTCCTCGCCCTGGTGCAATTCCTGGGGTGAGGTCAGTTGGTGGCATTAATCCCCCCCCCCCGTAACTCATGTCATTGCTTCGCTTGAGGAAGCTGGGCTCAGAAAACCCTCGTCTCCAGTGCGATGCTCTTTGAGCTCTGCAATAAATTAAGCAAAGCTATAAAGTTTTCCAGCGATAAAGATTGATTTTTCGAGTCCGCAGGAGGGGACCGTGGGGTCGTAATTTATGCATCTTTAAAGTTACCCGCTTAGGTCTGTACGACAAAACTTCCAGCGGGGCCCTGATCCAAACGGCACGCATTGATCCCGGAAACAGATAGGAGACTCTGTTCTGGATACAGCCCGACAAAGCTGCCACAACCCGACTGCATTGTAAGCAGGACCAGATTTAGGTTGGATGAGGCCCTCTGCTACTGAAGGTAATGGTGCCCTTTATATGTCCAGCTGTCCTTTGCCAACAACAAATTGTCACCGTTTTTTGTGTTGAATATATGCTACATGGCAGGCATAGGCAAACTCCGGCCCTCCAGATGTTTGGGACTACAATTCCCATCATCCCTGACCACTGGTCCTATTAGCTAAGGATGATGGGAACTGTAGTCCCAAACATCTGGAGGGCTGGAGTTTGCCTATGCCTGCTATATGGTAATTTATGGACCTAATAGGTATCTAAAGCCATTTGCACATAACAAAATATGTCTTTTATCATAAAATACCTATTTTATGTAGGCACCGTATATATAGAAAGGAGCAAACCAGTGATATTTGAGGGAGCAGGCTAGCAGGCCTGTTGCTGTATGTAGGTTTTATTCCATTTGTTTTTTATTTTATATTTTGGAAATGGACATCCAGGGTTTTTTTCCTTTAATTTTTTTGGGGGGGGGGGAGTTTATATTGTAGTAGCGTGGGGCTAATGATTTCAGCTAGTGATTTCAGCTCTCTGACATTGCAGGCAAGGAGACAGCGTCTTCATGTAACAACTCTTTATTCAGGCAACAAGACAAGACTGAGGGAAGGAGGGAGGGGGGCTACATTTATAGGGACAGAGACATGGCAAGGAAAAGATACATTTTGGAGGGAACAATCTCAAGCAATCACACAGCAGCTTTTTGGTGGGAACCAATAAAGCTGAGGATCCAAATACAGCAGCTTGAATAAACCAATAGAAGCTGTTCCTTCTGGAACAGGAATGCAGTTACTTTACAGACAATAGTAATACAGAGATAACCTTTGAATCAATACACAACACCCCTTCCCCCCTAGTGAGCACAACACACGTAATCCCTTAGATACTGTGGGGTGCTGCGACTTCTTCTTGACCTCCTGACAACAGGTGTGGCAGGTACAGGATTAGGTATTACCTGCGGTGGAGGGGCTATTGTAGTCGTTGTGTCAGGAACAGAGGGAGTCTCAGACAGCTCAGAGTCCCCTACCTGTTCCTCATCCTCATGAGGACTAGCAGGACCAGGTTCATTTGCTGAAACCTCTGGTGCCTGCATCTCTGGGCCATTTCCACTCTGGCCTTGCAGCTGTGTGTCATTAGCAGGGGGAGGAGTATCCTCAGCCTGTACATTCTCCGCATCCGACTCCTCCCTGCTGGGCGCCCGGCGCCTCAGCTGATCTATATGTCTCCTCCAAACCTGCCCATTTTCCAAAGTTACGTAATAGGACACAGGTCCACTAGCCCGGGTGATCACACCTGCCACCCACCGTGGACCTCGTGCATAGTTTCTCACCCAGACCAGATCTTCAGGGGCGAGATACCTTGTTGTGTCACTCTCGGCCTGTGGGGGTGCTCTTGAATTGTGGTTTGGCACCTTGTCTGGGTGGACGTAATCCAGCACCGTTACCAGCCTTCTACCTAGGAGCAGCTCCGCTGGCGACTTGCCCGTAGCAGTACACGGCGTCGCATGCTGCAAAAACAACATTCGGGCGATGCGAGCCGACCAGTCACCCTCCATTAAACGCGCAATGGATCCTTTGGCTGTTCGTACCATGCGCTCAGCCTGCCCATTGGAGGATGGGTGAAAGGGAGCTGATGTGACCCCTCTTATGAAGTTATCTGCCAAGAATGCCCTGAATTCTTGAGATACAAAAGCTGCTCCATTATCTGACACGATGGTCTCGGGCAACCCGTGGGTCGCAAACAGCCGTCTCAACACTTTGATCACTGCGGCTGATGACATGCTGGGCACCATAGCTACTTCTAACCATTTGGAATACGCATCAACTATAACCAAAAAAACCTTCCCTTGGAATGGCCCAGCAAAATCTATGTGCAGCCGGCTCCAGGGAGTCCTGGACTGCTCCCACCAGTGGACCGGTGCTCTGGCCACTTCTGGGCGCACCTCTTGGCATGCCTTGCATGTCCGTACCCACTGTTCAACCTCATGGTCCATTCCCGGCCACCACACATAACATCGGGCTAGAGACTTCATCCTGACCATTCCCGGATGTCCCATGTGAAGCGTCTCTAGAACCCTGTTTCTCAGTGGTGCTGGGATGATCACCCTGTCTCCCCACAGGAGACAACCCTTGTGCAAGGATAACTCATGCTGCCTTGTTGCATAAGGCCTGAATTTTTCTTCATGCGGGCCACCTGGCCACCCCCTCCCCACCCAAGTGAGCCACACGGGAGAGAACGGCATCTTTCCTTGTTCTCTAGCTATTTCAGTAGCAGTTACAGGGGGCCCCGGAAGCGTTTCTAGCATCATGATGCGTTCCGCTGGGGCAGGATCCGCATCGCTCCCACCAGGAAGGGGCAATCGACTCAATGCATCAGCGTGGCCCAACCTTTTTCCCGGCACATGGGTCAGGGTGTACTGGAACCCATTCAGGAATATAGACCAGCGCAACATTCTGGGGGAGAGGATTTGTGGCGTTTGTTTGTTTGGGTTGAACAACCCCAACAGTGGCTTGTGGTCCGTTTCAATGGAGAAATGGCGACCATACACATAGTCATAGAACTTTTTGATCCCTGCCACAATTGCCAGTGCTTCTTTGTCAATTTGAGCATAGTTGCGCTCCGTGGGCGACAACGTACGGGAATAGAAAGAGATGGGCTTTTCCGACCCATCCAGTTCCCTATGGCTCAGCACAGCCCCCAGCCCATATTGAGAGGCATCACATGCCAGGACCAGTGGCTTCGACTCATCATAATGAGCAAGGACGCTCCTGCTAGTCAGCATTCCTCGCAAGGAGTCAAAGCCTTCTGCTGTGCCTGACCCCAACGCCACACATTCTTTTTCTGCAATAATCTATGCAACGGTTCAGCTACCGAAGCTTTCTGGGGTAAGAATGAGTGATAAAAGTTAATAAGTCCAGGAATGACTGCAACTCCGTCTTGTTCTGTGGGCGTGGTGCTTCAGTGATGGCCTTAATTTTAGCCTCCGTGGGGTGGATGCCTGCTGCGTCAATTTTAAAACCAAGAAGTCCACAGTTGGCACCCCAAAACTGCATTTTTCCTTTTTCAGTTGCAGCCCCACCTCCTTGAACTTGAGTAACACTGCACGGACACGCTCAGTCAGTTCCTGGGGGTCTTTTCCAGCAATCAGAACGTCATCAAAAAATGGCAAGACCCCCGGCAGACCCCTTAACAGGCGCTCCATTAGCCCTTGAAAAATCCCTGGTGCCACACAAACTCCAAACTGTAATCTGTTAACTCTGAACGCCCCTTTCTGAGTTACGATAGTCTGTGCTTCTGCTGATTGTGGGGTTACTGGCAGCTGTTGGTAAGCTTGTGCTAGGTCAATTTTGGCGAAAACCTTGCCCCCAGCCAGTTTTGCCAACAGCTGTGAGACGACTGGAATGGGGTATGAGTTTCCCCTGAGTGCCTTATTGATAGTACATTTGTAATCTGCACAGATCCTAACTTCCCCATTAGCTTTAAGGGGTGTAACTATTGGAGTTTCCCACTTGGCAGAGTCCACGGGTGAGAGAACTCCCTGCTTGACCAATTTATCCAGTTCTGCCTCAATCTTGGGTTGCAGTGCAAACGGCACTCGCCTTGGTTTGAGTCGGATTGGGGCCACCCGGGGGTCCAGCTCAAAGTCAATTGGGGGCCCTTTATAACAACCCAGTTTCCATTAAAGAGTTCAGCAAATTCCTTGCATAACGCCTCGCCCATCTCAGGGGAGGTTTGGATTGAATTAAGCCCTGATATACTCAGTCCCAGGGCGGGGAACCAGTCAGTGCCCAGGAGACTGGGGCGACTCCCCTCTGCAATCACCAGTTTGAGCACAGCCTGTTTGTCCCGGAACTGTACTTTCACGGCACACATTCCCAAAATGTGGATGCGGCCCGCTGAGTATGATTGCAAGGTTGTCGGGAAGGGCTCCAGAGAGGGAAACTTACCCCCAGGGAAAAACGTCCTCGTGGTCTGGTCCGAAACGATGGTGAATCCAGATCCGGAGTCCACCTCCATGTTGCACGGCTGACCCTCAATCTTCACCTTCACATGTGTCTTGCCTTGCGCTGGGAACTGCACGGTCTTCCCATTGATTTCCGTGAGGTAGTTGCAGTCCTCTAGGAGATGAGTCGCGGTGGATGGTCTGCGAAACGCCGATCTAGGTGATCCAGTTGCTCCTGACGTCGCAGATCTACAGACCCTGGCGATGTGTCCAGTCTTTCTGCATGTTCTACACCTAGCATCACGGAAACGGCAATCTTTCCGCTCATGGTTCCCGCCACAGCCTGGGCAAGCGCTTCGGCGATCCTTGTGCGCTGTGCCGGCCTGACGCACCGACTCGACTCCGCGGACTGGGCTCTGACTCGGACTGACCACTAGCTCATCCATGGCATGCGCAGCTTCTTTCTGCGGCTTGGTGACCTTGCAACTGGCCTCACGCTCCTCTCTTTCATAATTCTCCGTAGCAGTGGCCTCCTTCAAGGCGGAAGCAAGGGTAACCTCTTCTTTGGCCACAATGCGTCTTCGGGCCTTTTTGCTGCTCAAGCCCCCTACAAATCGATCCAGGAGAGTCTCTTCCAGATTTTGAAAGCCACAGTGCTGAGCAAGCTTCCGGAGTTCAGCTAGAAATGCAGCCACAGACTCTCCAGTGCGCTGCTGCCTCTTATGGAACTCCATCCGCCGGGCCATCTTGGTCTCGGTAGGCGCCAGGTGGCTTGTTAGGCAGGCAAGAATATCCTTGAGAGATGTCTCACTCAGCTTCGCTGGGGCGAGCAATGCCTTGGCCAGCTTGAAGGTCTCAGGCCCACAGCAACTCAGGAACGTGGCCCTTCTTTTGCCGGCATCAGTGATTCCTTGAGCCGCCGCGAAGAACTCGAAGCGTTCAACGTAGTCTTCCCATAGGTGGGGCTCTGATGGCTGGAAGGGCTCCCATACCCTTGGACTCTCCATTCTCCAAGCGGTGGGGTCGTCTTCTCAGCTGGCCAGTGAGTCTTGTCCTGTGCTGCAATCCGGACCCTGAGGCAGGCTGCGTTTAACTGCTCCTCAGCATTCCGGATCCCATCCTCGTCGCCAGTTGTAGTAGCGTGGGGCTAATGATTTCAGCTAGTGATTTCAGCTCTCTGACATTGCAGGCAAGGAGACAGCGTCTTCATGTAACAACTCTTTATTCAGGCAACAAGACAAGACTGAGGGAAGGAGGGAGGGGGCTACATTTATAGGGACAGAGACATGGCAAGGAAAAGATACATTTTGGAGGGAACAATCTCAAGCAATCACACAGCAGCTTTTTGGTGGGAACCAATAAAGCTGAGGATCCAAATACAGCAGCTTGAATAAACCAATAGAAGCTGTTCCTTCTGGAACAGGAATGCAGTTACTTTACAGACAATAGTAATACAGAGATAACCTTTGAATCAATACACAACAATATGTAAATCCGGCACTGACTGTAAGGCACAGCCTGTGTGCAGGACCTAGGCATCTCCTCTCCTCTTGGCCCCCCAGCCCTCTATTCCTGGCCCCAAGGACTTACCCTTGGCCATACTCTCTCCCCCCCCATCCCAAAGACCATTGCCCCTCACTGGCACAGCTCCATGTCTTCCTTGAGATACATTCTCTTGGCTGGAGGCAGTCCTTGAACTTTGGCAATGTCTCTTACTCCAGCGCAGATCTCCTTTGCAACTAACGATGCTTAAATTCAGGGACCCTAATCCCGGAGGGGCCCCAGAAGCAACTTTAGTCCACATTTCTTAAAAATCTTGGGTCTAGTATCCAATTAAAGGTAAAGGGACCCCTGACCATTAGGTCCAGTCGTGGAGGACTCTGGGGTTGCGGCGCTCATCTCGCTTTATTGGCCGAGAGAGCCGGCGTACAGCTTCCGGGTCATGTGGCCAGCATGACTAAGCCGCTTCTGGCGAACCAGAACAGCGCACGGAAACGCCATTTACTTTTCTGCAGGAGCGGTACCTATCTATCGACTTGCACTCTGACGTGCTTTTGAACTGCTACGTTGGCAGGAGCAGGAACCGAGCAATGGGAGCTCACCCCATCACGGGGATTCGAACCGCCGACCTTCTGATCGGCAAGCCCTAGGCTCTGTGGTTTAGACCACAGCGCCACTCGCGTCCCAGTATCCAATTAGCGTATATCGCTGTGGGTTAAACCACAGAGCCCTAGGGCTTGCTGATCAGAAGGTCGGCAGTTCGAATCCCTGCGATGGGGTAGATCCACATGCACATATTTGTGACTAAGTCTGCCTTCAGGAATCCAACTGTGAACTGATGTGAGTAAACTTCTTTTATTATCTTTGAATAAGATTGTGGTTTCTTTATTCTTTTAAGAGGGATTCAAGGGAACCTACCAGGAATGTACAATTCAATCAGAGTCAGATTGAATTGTATAATAGTGAGAGGCTCACATGAGCCTGCAACCAGCTATCTGCTGTGTAAAGGGACTTGCTAGCGCAAGATAGGAAGGATACCGGTATTAATAAACAATATATCCTCTCCTGCCACTCTGAACATTCCCACAGTCCTCAATCTGCAGAGGATGAGGCCAGGGGCGTAGCAAGGGGGTGGAGGGGGCGGGCCGCCCCGGCAGCGCCCTGGTGGGGGTGACACTTGGGGTGGGGGCCCCGCCCCCCGCAGCCGCCCTGCACTTTTTTTTTTTTTTAAGGCTATTTTTGGCGCTGCCGGAGCGGAGCCGCAGGGACGGCCAGCGAGAAAGGGTGTCACGCTTGTCGCTGATGTGACACCCACCCTCGCTGGCCGCCCCTGCGGCTCCGCCCCAGCAGCGCCAAAAATAGCCTCCCCAACCCTCGCTATCAGTGGGGGTTTTCGTCACTGGGCTCCCTGGGCGGAGCCACAGCATGGAGGAGAGGGGCGGGCCAGCTTCCTTCCCCCCCTTTCAGCGGCTTTTTTCACCACGGCATGGGGCGGAGGCGTCGCTCCGTGCACATGCGTGTTGTGACGTCATGCGCACGGAGCGACGCCCCACCCCCAGGGGTGCCGCTTGGCTTGCCGCCCCCGGTAGCCAAGCGGCACACTACGCCCCTGGATGAGGCAGTAGCGGCAGCAGAGGGTCTGGAGAGGAAGAGGCGGCGTTAGGGAGGCAGCATTTTCTGTTTTGCTTGCCAAGATGTCCCGGAATTTCCTGTCCCTGTGAGGCACCTTTGCGCAGAAAGACAAGCCTGTGGTCCGTCTATGCTGGCTTCCATCATTACTCCTTAATCTCGCTACTCCAATCCTTGCATCCCACCTGGCTTCATGCATTCAGGCGCTGCGTCCCAACCATTTCTGGAGTCGCAGTAGCTGCAGAGACAGCTTCCTGCCTCAGTTGTGTAATCGCTTAGCCAGGCATCCGACCAGCGGCTCGGCCGCCTTAATTATGATGAATAACGTCTCCTCTCCCGGAGTCCATATCGGCAGGACTCCCTTACTTGCCCATGCTTGTTAAAAATCATAAATCAATCTGCTCTGGCCGCTGCGGATGGGGAAAAGAACCTCCCCCCCCCGGAGAGCATCTGTGGAACATCTGCCCGGAAAGAGATGTTTCCTGGGCACACACTTCATGCAGGTGACAAATTAAGGCCAGGGCTGCCTGCCCAAAAGCAGCTGGGCCTGGTTCCCTTTTGAACCCTAGTGCAGCCCCTGACTCTGAACGGGTCTCTGAGCCTGCTGACACTACTACATATCAGCATATTTCATTCTCCCGTTGCTGGATGTGTGATTGTTACATCACATGTCTGTGGGAAATGGAAGCCAGTCTTATCTCTTCTGTTGTGTTGTACTTTTATACTTTGCTCTCTCTCTCTTGCAGAAGATGTGATATGACGCCATGATTGCTTTGTCCTGTTGTTTGTTGTTTAGTCATTTAGTCGTGTCCGACTCTTCGTGACCCCTTGGACCAGAGCACGCCAGGCACTCCTGTCTTCCACTGCTTCCCGCAGTTTGGTCAGACTCATGTTGGTCGCTTCGAGAACACTGTCCAACCATCTCGTCCTCTGTCGTCCCCTTCTCCTTGTGCCCTCCATCTTTCCCAGCATCAGGGTCTTTTCCAGGGAGTCTTCTCTTCTCATGAGGTGGCCAAAGTCTTGGAGCCTCAGCTTCAGGATCTGTCCTTCCAGTGAGCACTCAGGGCTGATTTCCTTCAGAACAGATAGGTTTGATCTTCTTGCAGTCCATGGGACTCTCAAGAGTCTCCTCCAGCACCATAATATCCTGTATATATTGCTTAATAAATTACTTAGAATGCCACACCTCAGACCCACAGCATTCCTGCTTTACTCTGCTGTTTGAGTGTGCAATAATAATAATAATAATTTGTTACTTATACCCCGCCCATCTGGCTGGGCTTCCCCAGCCACTCTGGGCAGCTTCCAACAAAATATTAAATACAATAATCCATCAAACATTAAAAGCTTCCCTAAACAGGGCTGCCTTCGGATGTCTTCTAAAAGTCTGGTAGCTGTTGTTCTCTTTGACATCTGGTGGGAGGGCGTTCCACAGGGAGGGTGCCACTACCGAGAAGGCCCTCTGCCTGGTCCCCTGTAACTTGGCTTCTCATAGTGAGGGAACTGCCAGAAGGCCCTCAGCACTGGACCTCAGTGTCTGGGCAGAATGATGGGGGTGGAGACGCTCCTTCAGATATATCTGCTGCGTGCCAGGACTGAAGATTTATGAATGTCCTGTGCTACGCTCCACAAGGAACACACCCAGAGAGGTTTGTCTCAGTCTGGGGGCTGCGGGTGCCCCCCAGGCATGTTCCGACACTACGCTATCGGTGTCATGGCAGGGGGTTGGACTGGATGACCCTCGGGTCCCTTCCAACGGTACATTTCTAAGATTCCTCCTGATGTTGAGTCAGACCTTAACAGATTAGAGAATTGGGCCATAGCAAACAAGATGAATATTAACAGGGAGAAATGTAAAGTACTACACTTGGGCAAAAAAAATGAAAGGCACAAATACAGGATGGGTGACACCTGGCTTGAGAGCAGTACATGTGAAAAGGATCTAGGAGTCTTGGTAGACCACAAACTTGACATGAGTCAACAGTGTGATGCAGCAGCTAAAAAAGCCCATGCAATTCTGGGCTGCATCAATAGGAGTATAGCATCTAGATCAAGGGAAGTAATAGTACCACTGTATTCCGCTCTGGTCAGACCTCACCTGGAATACTGTGTCCAGTTCTGGGCACCACAGTTCAAGAAGGATACTGACAAGCTGGAACGTGTCCAGAGGAGAGCAACCAAAATGGTCAAAGGCCTGGAAACGATGCCTTATGAGGAACGGCTTAGGGAGCTGGGTATGTTTAGCCTGGAGAAGAGAAGGTTAAGGGGTGATATGATAGCCATGTTCAAATATATAAAAGGATGTCATATAGAGGAGGGAGAAAGGTTGTTTTCTGCTGCTCCAGAGAAGCGGACACGGAGCAATGGATTCAAACTACAAGAAAGAAGATTCCACCTAAACATTAGGAAGAACTTCCTGACAGTAAGAGCTGTTCGACAGTGGGATTTGCTGCCAAGGAGTGTGGTGGAGTCTCCTTCTTTGGAGGTCTTTAAGCAGAGGCTTGACAGCCACCTGTCAGGAATGTTTTGATGGTGTTTCCTGCTTGGCAGGGGGTTGGACTGGATGGCCCTTGGGGTCTCTTCCAACTCTAGGATTCTATGATTCTATGAATCTCCTTCCTTGCCATTTGAATCCATCAGTTTGGCTCCTTCCCTCTGGAGCAGGAGAAACAAAGCTCTTTCTCTATGCAGCAAGCAAATGCGTAGCATCCAAATGCCTTTCTCATAACGCAAGAGAAGGGACAAGGCGGTTCTGTTGAAAAGCAAGTGATTATTTCCTCGGAAAATCTCTCCATCGGCTGGCAATCCTCGGCACTGCATTGCACTCAACCCAACAGGTACGAGCTGTGATCTAATCTGTTCCACTTTATTCAGCTTTCAGTCTGACAATCCGACCGCTAACCCATAAATTATGGATCAAGGAACTTAATGCCAAGGATGGGAAGAAAACTCGCTCTGGTTTTCGTAACGGGACAGGATCTTGCTTTCGAACTCGCATGTCACCACGATGAAGGAGAAATTGGCTCGTTGCAGATGAAAGTTACGTCCCCACTGCCTTGGCCCAGGAAATCATACGCATAATAGGGGGTATCTGTAACCATCCCACTCCTAAAAGGAATATGACAACTTTCTGGTTCTTTATAATCCTGAAATATGGCTTCTCCCTTCCTCCCCTCTAAAACATTCGCTATTAATGCCATTAGAAATATTAACAGTTAACTGGAATCTCTTGTTCGGCTCTTATATGTACAGGAAATTGCAGTGTGCATTTATGAGCATCACAGGCCATTTATTTATTTATTCTTAAATCATATATGGGATGTCTAAAAAAAAATTCCTGCCATATGACAGGGGAAGGTAGAAATGGCCTCCATCCTCGCTGGCTTTCATTCGTTAATAAAGACTATTTGATTCCAGCAGGCTTTTCTTCTTTGTGATAGCTCTTTCTTTCTTTCTTTCTTTCTTTCTTCTTTCTTTCTTTCTTTCTTTCTTTCTTCCTTCCTTCCTTCCTTCCTTCCTTCCTTCCTTCCTTCCTTCCTTTCTTAAAGTAATCCTATTTGGCTTTAACTGCTGGTCCTCTGCCCTTGGAGGTTTTCAAGCAGAGGTTGGATGGCCATCTGTCATGGATGCTTTAGCTAAGATTCCTAAATTGCAGGGGGCAGGACTAGATGACCCTGGGGTACCCCTTCCAAATCTGCAATTCTAGGATTCTTAGAAAAATACAAAGCACTCTAGACTAGGAGAACAGAGGCAGATTTCAGCTCCAGAGCCGGTGTGGTGTAGTGGTTAAAAGCGGTGGACTCGTAATGTGGTGAACCGGGTTCGCGTCTCCGCTCCTCCACCTGCAGCTGCTGGGTGACCTTGGGCTAGTCACACTTCTCTGAAGTCTCTCAGCACCACTCACCTCACAGAGGGTTTGTTGTGGAGGAGGAAGGGAAAGGAGAATGTGAGCCGCTTTGAGACTCCTTCAGGTAGTGATAAAGCGGGATATCAAATCCAAACTTTTCTTATCTTCTTCTTCTTCTTCTTCTCCTCCTCCTCCTCCTCCTTTCGAACCTGAACCATTTCCCTGAAACCTTCTTCACAGCATCTGGCTGCATCACCAACGGCAGTGTATAAAATCATGGTGGTGATGAACAGGACCGGTGCTGGCAATTTTGGCGCCCTACGCGACGTCATTGCGTATGACGCACGTTGTGGAGCGGTGCCCCGCCCCCTGCCCAGCCGGGCGCCCCCCACTGCCGCGGTTTGCTTGCTCCGCGCTGGTTGGGGCGGCGGCGGGCGGTGGGGGGCAGGCTGGCAAGCGCCCCCTCCATTTGGCGCCCTAGGCAATTGCCTAGTTCGCCTAAATGGACGCGCCGGCCCTGGTGATGAATGCATTGCATTGCCAAGTGTTCTTTTTAAAAAAAGAAAAAGATGCATCTGTTGATAATCTAGAAGTGCTGGAGACTCTGCAGGAATCTTTAATGCATAGTTTTCAGCATCTCAACAAATGTACTTTCTGAGTGTGATGGTGCCTGGCTACTTGTAGCCATGGTTGTATCAATTCATAGAAGACAAGACTTCCAGTGGCTTCTAGCCAGGATGGCTGTGTTCTTGTGTTGCAGTTTGTGGTCCCTCCGTGATTCTTCAGAAAGTACCATCCCATCCCAGGAAGACTTTGTGCAACTTCAAGCCTTGCAGGCTCTATTAGGGGCAGCCAATGGACCCAGGTGGCGCTGTGGGTTAAACCACAGAGCTTAGGGCTTGCTGATCAGAAGGTCGGCAGTTCAAATCCCTGCGACGGGGTGAGCTCCCGTTGTTTGGTCCCTGCTCATGGGCGTACCCAGGGGGGCAGAGGGGGCAGCTGCCCCCCCCCAGAAGGCAGCCCTAGAAGCAAAAGTGATCAGCGTCCATTCAAAGCAAACCTGAACGACCATGGCTTGCCCCCCCCCCCCTAGTTTTGATCCTGGGTACGCCCCTGTCCCTGCTCCTGCCAACCTAGCAGTCCGAAAGCACGTCAAAGTGCAAGTAGATAAATAGGAACTGCTCTGGCGGGAAGGTAAACGGCGTTTCCATGCGCTGCTCTGGTTCGCCAGAAGCGGCTTTGTCATGCTGGCCACATGACCCAGAAGCTGTACGCTGGCTCCCTCGGCCAGTAAAGCGAGATGAGCGCCGCAACCCCAGAGTTGAACACGACTGGACCTAATGGTCAGGGGTCCCTTTACCTTAGCCTAATGTTCACAATAAGGGTAACATATCTTCTTGGTTTTCTGAACGCTAATCAATATATTGCAGCTGCATTCCGATTGCAATTTTGCAATTATTATTTAGAAGACGATGATTTGGAACATAATTATTGATCATAGATCAGTACCTTATAGATGTGGGAACTGCAAGAATTGATGTGTGCGTCGCTTGATACCAGCAGTCCTCAAAACCCATCACTCTACAGATTTAGATCAGCCTTTGGACCAAAACAACTGGAAGGCGCCAGGTTAGGAAAGCCTGGTTTTGATCTTTCCTGATTTAGTCCTGCGAAAGCTTCCTCCATCAGTTCAGCCACCTGGATGCAGACAAGGAGTTGCCCACCTGTGACCTGGAGATTAAGCTTCGGGGGAGGGCAGACCTAAATCTCTTCCAAATGAGATTTGAGAGAGAAAACAACCAAATCACAATATTTCAAGTCAATAAGCCTGGAAGCCCCAAATGTCTCCTTCAGAGGCAGATTAATCTTCCTGCAGGCAATTAAACAAACAAATGTTCTGTCAGACGAGCCTTCCTAATCAGCTCAGACAAGCATCAGTCATACCCCACTTGACTCTGGAGCTGCGGGAGCTCAAACTCAACCTGTAACACCCGATGAAGAAGAAGAAGAAGAAGAAGAAGAAGAGTTTGGATTTGATATCCCGCTTTATCACTCCCCTTAAAGACTCTCAAAGCGGCACACATTCTCCTTTCCCTTCTTCCCCCACAACAAACCCTCTGTGAGGTGAGTGGGGCTGAGAGACTTCAGAGAAGTGTGACCCAGCAGCTGCATGGGGAGGAGCGGGGAAGCGAACCCGGTTCACCAGATTATGAGTCTACCGCTCTTAACCACTACACCACACTGGCTCTCAGTAGCGAGAAGCAAAGCTACAGGGAACCAGGCGGAGGGCCTTCTCGGTAGTGGCACCCGCCCTGTGGAACGCCCTCCCAGCAGAGGTCAAAGAGATAAACAGCTATCTGATATTCAGAAAATACCTCAAGGCAGCCCTGTTTAGGGAAGTTTTTAACCTGTGATATTTTAACTCCTATTTGGGGACTTCCCTGGCATTTTTCTGGCCCATGTAGGACCAGTCTGGATAGTCAGCCTTGGTGAAGATTTGACGGTTTCTTCCCCAAATAGTTTTGATTTGAGTTTCTACTGAAATGAGGCTGCACTTTAATGTTGTTTTTAATCTTGTATTTAAGTTGTATTTTAATCAATTGTTTTTATACTTGGTGTTAGCCGCCCTGAGCCCGGTCTTGGCTGGGGAGGGCGGGGTATAAATAAAATTTATTATTATTATTATTATTATTATTATTATTATTAATGTATTTTAATATCTGTTGGAGGCCGCCCAGAGTGGCTGGGGGGACCCGGCCTGATGGGCGGGGTACAAATAAATTATTATTATTATTATTATTATTATTATTATTATTATTATTATATCTCAGATGGAGATGTCTTTCACCCATAAGAACCCAAGCTGTGCCTTGTGGAATGAGGCCAAACAGCCCACCTAGCCCTGCACCTGTCCTCACGGTAGCCAACCAGGGGCCCCGATGGGAAGCCAGCAAGCAGAACCTGAGGACAGCAGCAGCACCTTCTCCAGGTCTGATTCCCAGTCGCTGGAAGAAGATCAGAGGTGGTGCCCTCTGGGACTAACAGGGCAGAAGGCAGGGAGCCCCACAGAAGAGGGCACCCGAGGCAATGAGACGCACCAAAGCTAATCAATTCTGGTTCTCTCCTTCCTGAATCTGCAAGGGCAGCATGGAGGCTAAGGAGGAGAAAGGCAGGGCCACTCCTAGACTGGCCATGAACAGGTAAGTGAGGAGCTGGCAGAGGGCAGGTTGAAGATGGCAGGGCAGTGCCCTCTTCTCCCCAATAGCTTATTAAGAATACTTACAGGTAGGTAGCCGTGTTGGTCTGCTGTAGTCGAAACAAAATAAAAAAATTACTTCCAGTAGCACCTTAAAGGTAAAGGTACCCCTGACCGTTAGGTCCAGTCGTGACTGACTCTGGGGTTGCGGCACTCATTTCGCATTATTGGCCGAGGGAGCCGGCGTACAGCTTCCGGGTCATGTGGCCAGCAGGACTAAGCCGCTTCTGGCGAACCAGAACAGCGCACGGAAACGCCGCTTACCTTCCCACCAGAGCGGTACCTATTTATCTACTTGCACTTTGACGTGCTTTCGAACTGCTAGGTTGGCAGGAGCAGGGACAGAGCAATGGGAGCTCACCCCGTCATGGGGATTCGAACTGCCGACCTTCCGATCGGCAAGCCCTAGGCTCTGTGGTTTAGACCACAGCGCCACCCGGTTTTTTTAAAGCAACCCCTAAAACAGCAATTTAACACAAATTTTACTATCTAACGAGACCATTGATCCATAAAATGAAAGCAATAATCAATGTACTGTACTATAAAATAAATAAGACAGTATTGTAGATTATAAAAATTAAAATTACGGGTTTTTTTCTTACCTGCACTGATGATAGCCATTGTTTGGATGGGGGGGGGCTTTTACCCATTTCCGCAGTCACACAATCAATCAAGCAGTAGCTGAACTGGGTTCCACACCGTCACAAATACAAATTAACCGAAGAAGCCTCAAAAACAGAAACGCAAAATAAATAGCAAAAACAAAAGTGCCAAACTTAATCCGTTCCGGAAGTCCATTTGACTTCCGAAATGTTTGAAAACCAAGGCGCAGCTTCTGATTGGTGCAAGCGCCGCAGAAACAATAGCCGACAGCCGTATCGGACGTTTGGCTTCCGAAAAATGATTGAAACATTTACTTCCGGGTTTTCAGCATTTGAGAACCAAGGTACCACTGTATTGACTGATGGGTTCCAGGTGTTGTTTTAATTGTGGCTTCATTGCGTTTTAATTTGTATATTTTATTACAGGAAACTGCGATGGGGACCAGCTGGCGGGGGGGGGGGGGAGAACACAGATGCAGCAGAAAATGGAGGAAAGGAAAGGAGGGAATCTGAAATAATATTTAGAATAAATTATGTTTGTCATCGGTACCTTATAGTTTATCTGTCGTTCATAGTCCTTGGTTACCTTTTTCTATTCCACATATTTCTTAATGGCCTACAAATGTAAATGTACAAATTACACAGTTCTGATGCTGGATTCATTCTTTAATTTATCGCTTTCACAGCTATTTTCTTGAGTCAGGTTTGTTTGTATTTGTGGTTCTGTGTTGTCACAATGTAGTCAATTATTGGTAACAGCTATTGATTTTCATACAAATTCGTTACCGTAGGTGGTTGTGCACATACTCATATATACAAATATTTTATGCTATGATTTTCCTTCACCGTTATCGTTTCGTTAGTAAGAATGCGTAAAAACAATTTCCATGCAATGTTCTTTCCTATAGATTCTTTTTTTAGCTACAAGATTAAATCCCAGCATATATTTATAGCTGTTTGTCACACACTCGTGCCTATAAGTTAGTTTTTTCTGAGAACCTCTAGCTATAAATGGGATTTTGAATAAGGGCGCAATGGTTGCTGTTTTGAATTTTATTGTGTGGTTATATTACTTAGTGCATGGGTAGGCAAACTAAGGCCTGGGGGCCAGATCCGGTCCAACTGCCTTTTGAATCCGGCCCGCAGACGGTCCAAGAATCTGGGTTATTTGTGGGGCCTGCCTGGTGTTTTTACATGAGTAGATTGTGTCCTTTTATTTAAAATGCATCTCTGGGTTATTTGTGGGGCATAGGAATTCGTTCATTATTATTTTTTTCAAAATATAATCCGGCCTCCCACAAGGTCTGAGGGACAGTGGACCGGCCCCCTGCTGAAAAAGTTTTCTGACCCCTGACTTAGTGGGTTGTGCAAACCGCTATTCTGAATAGTGCTTTCTATAGGCCCATTGCCTTGCTTCACCTAGGGCCGTAGCTACGGGGGGGGGGGGGGAATAGCCAGTTGTTTTGCCCCAGGTGAAGCCTCCATAGGGGTGGCATTGAGGCTCCCAGCCTATTTGTGTCCAGAAGCCCACAAGCAGCGCAGCCCACCTGACCCTTTGGACCACCCCTAGCATCTGGCATTCGGATGTAGACTGCGCCTGGATGTGGAGGCTCTACCCAGCCGGCGTGGCTAAAATAAACTGCAGCTCAATAGCCAGTTCGCACGCACATAATCGAGCTCTCTCTTTTCCACCAGTCCCTTTTCAAAACACCCACCCACCCCCCAATAAAAAAAAATCCTACCGTAATTTGATTTCAAGTTTGTTTAAAGACAATTTTTAGTCCCCGACAAGTAAACATTTATATAAAGTGAGTGAAGGGTGTTCAGTTTAATCAAGGAGCGGCATCCAGTCGCTGCCGCCATAAATATTCAGTTATGGAAATGATGCGATTTAAGTAGGTTTCCTTGCCTGCCATAAATAAACGTTGTCGGAGATGAATACACTCTTTCAAACAACCAGCGAGAACTAAAGACCCACTGATGTCTGGTGACAACCCAAAAGCAAAACAAAAAAAACATTTTTGCCGAGAGGCATCACCCGGCTGCAAAGCTGCAGCAAACCAGGGCCTTTCCAATTCTGCGATCTCAGTTTGTTATCCAGGCACATCAAGGCAACACATTTTGTGGGAGGGCGGGAAGGCAGGGCCAAGGCAGGCCTTTTGGACAACCCAGGATAAGCTGGACTCAGAGAACCTGCTTTCAGCACCGCAAAGCAGGGTTCACATTTCAGGCTCTGGCAAAACACCAGATTGGACTACTGCGATGCGCTCTACGTGGGGCTGCCCTTGGAGGCGATTCAGAAACGTCCACCGGTCCAAAATGCAGTGGTCAGATCACTGGCTGGGGTTCTGTTTAGATCTCATATTATCCCCTTTGTACCTGTTACAATTATATGATTGTATTACTGGATCCTGCCTCAAACCTTACGCCGAAGGGCAGGTAAGAACCCTTATAAAAGAAATACCACGTTGACTTCCCTGCTCTGACAGTCACTCTTTAAAGGCTTACCGTCCCACATAGGACTCAAACTTGTGGGCATCCAATGAAGCTGACAGTTGGAAGATTTAATGCAGATGATGATGATGATAATAATAATAAGAATTATTATTATTATTATTTATTATTATTTATTATTTATACCCCACCCATCTGGCTGGGCTTCCCCAGCCACTCTGGGCGGCTTCCAACAGAATATTAAAATACAATCTATTAAACATTAAAAGCTTCCCTAAACAGGGCTGCCTTCAGATGTCTTCTAAAAGTCTGGTTTATTTCTTTGACATCTGGTGGGAGGGCGTTCCACAGGGCGGGCGCCACCACCGAGAAGGCCTGGTTCCCTGTAACATCGCTTCTCGCAAGGAAGGAGCCACCAGAAGACCCTCGAAGGAGAACCTCAGTGTCCGGGCTGAACGATGGGGGTGGAGATGCTCCTTCAGATATACAGGGCTGAGGCCGAGAAGACTTCACCACCGAGTTATTGTGGGAGGGCGTTCCACAGGGCGGGTGCCACCACCGAGAAGGCCCTCTGCCTGGTTCCCTGTAACTTGGCTTCTCGTAGTGAGGGAACCGCCAGAAGGCCCTCGGCACTGGACCTCAGTGTCCGGGCTGAACGATGGGGGTGGAGACACTCAGGTCTACTGGGCCGAGGCCATTTAGATAAAAGAAAGTCCCCATAGTGCAGGTATGTCCAACTCCCAAGAGACTGCGATCTCCTCCCACTATTAAAAAAAACTGGCAGTGATCTACCCATTGGATTGACCAAAGTTGTGGAGTTTTGGGGGGGGGGAGGAAGACCCAAAGTTGCTGAGCTTTCTTTTGGGCAGTCGATCAGGATCACGCAATCAGCCACGATCGACCAGAGATGCACCACGATCAACAGGTAGATCGCGATCGACTGGTTGGACGTGGCTGCCATGGTGCATATGGGAAACTGCGGAACTCCCTGCCACAGGAGGCAGGGGTGGCCTCTGACCTGGATGGCTTTAAAAGAGGATTAGACAAATGCAGGGAGGAGAAGACTAGCAATGGCTGCTAGTCCGGACGGCTCTGTTCTGCCTCCATAGTCAGAGGCAGTGATGCTCCTGAATTCTAGCTGCTGGAAACCACAATAGGGGAGAGGGCTCTTGTGCTCGGATCCTGCTTGCGGATTTCCCATTGAGTCACTTGGTCGGCCAATGTGAGAACAGGATGCTGGACGAGTCGGGCCCATGGTCTGATCCATTAGTCCCTTCTTATGTTCTTATTGTGGGATGTGATACATAAGGAGCAGTCAAGTACAACATTCCTGTTTTCCTAGAGTGGACATGCGAGGGAATGTTTGGTCCAGCCAGTCGAAAACTTCCTGTTTCCTCCTGGCTGGGACATACTTCCCTTGCATGTGACTAGAGGTGGGTGTGGCCTTACCTGTCCAGGTAACAAAAGGACAAGGTTCTGAAATATACTCGGAGTGTGGATTTCATGCTCTTTATTCAGCTCATAGTAGCGAGGAATCAAAGTTCCCCCAGAACGTCTGCTTTATATACCTACGTTATTTACACAATGGGCCCCACGTGATTGGCTAATTCCAGGATACTCCTGTTGGCCAATCAGGTTGCGGATTCACTTCCACCTGGAGCTGGATTGGGTGGCTCCTGCGGACCAATCAGACTGCTGCATTCTGGATCCTATTGTTCTAGGACCAATCAGACTGCTGCATTCTGGATCCTATTGTTCTAGGACCAATCAGACTGCTGCATTCTTGATCCTATTCAACTCAGTACACAACAGGTTCCCTTCCAACACTACAATTCTATGATTCCCTAAACTACAAAGCTCCAAACCTTGTATCCTTTCCTCCTAGGAGAGTTGCTCCAGCGCCTTGATCATTATGGTTCCCTTAACTGAACCTGAGGCTGCCCATTTGCAACCCCAAAGAAGGCCAGCATCCATGTACTTGACCAGGGGTAGGCAACCTAAGGCCCGTGGGCCAGATGTGGCCCAATTGCCTTCTCAATTCAGCCCATGGACGGTCCAGGAATCAGTGTGTTTTAACATGAGTAGAATGTGTGCTATTATTTAAAATGCATATCTGGGTTATTTGTGGGGCATAGGAATTTGTTCATTTTTTTTTTCAAAATATAGTCCGGCCCACCACATGGTCTGAGGGACGGTGGACCGGCCCACGGCTGGAAAAGGTTGCTGACCCCTGTACTTGACCTTTAAAGCCACCACCACCACCCCCCTCGCTCAAATGCTGATGCCTAAGAGCTTCCTCAGCTGCGTGGCAAGTCTGCCCCCTGCCTTCGGAAGTCAGGCACCAGGATCAAAGCAAAAACTCTCCCTCTTCCGATGATCTCATTTAATTTCAGTTCAACATATGCGTCCGTGGGATTATTAACCCAGCATGCAGCGGCTGCAGAATATTTATTGCCACAGATAATAGATGTCTCCTTTTCCTCTGTTTTAAATTAAAATAGTGACTTGACCATTAGCCCACTGTTTATATTACTCTGCACGGAATATTGATTCGGCTGTTGAAAGGAATTCGCAAAGCGCAGAGCGTACGAGATCCCAGGGCCCACCAGTGTTTAAAATGCTGGGGGGGGAGACCGTCTGCACCTCCCAGAACTACTCCTAGGCTTTATTGATCATGGGGTGGGGGCAAGAGGGGGCAGGTAACGAATGTTAGAAGGTCAGATCCTTGGCTGCTCCATTCCCCCACCCCTAGCTATTCAGAGGTCTCCTGCTCCCTCCAAAGATATTGACCTCATTCCCTTGCCACCCCTTTGGCCTGGTACTGTCTCCCCAAACACCTGCGTGAAGCCATTGCAAGGGGCTGGGCTAGATTATCCCTGGAGGTCCCAACTCTACAATTCGATGGTCTTTCTCTTTCTTCTGTCCAATGCCTCCAAGTAACTCGTTTTTTCCGTGATGGTGGACCTCCTAATCATAAGAAGAGCCTGCTGGATCAGGCCAATGGCCCACCTGGTTCAGCATCCAGCTTTCATACTGGTAGTGGCTGAAACCCGCAAGCGGGACCCAAACACAAGAGCCCCCTCCCCTCTTGTGGTTTTTAGGAACTGCTGTTCCAAACAGTGCCGGATTTATGTATAAGCTAAACAAGCTATAGCTCAGGGTCCCACTCTCTTGGGGGGGCCCCAAAAAAATTTAAAGAGGAATAAAACGGGATGTACATTTCCAAAATATAAGATAAAAAAACAAATAAAAACCTGCCTACAACAACCGTGTTTTGTGTTATGTAAGTTCCTATGATGTAAGTCATGGGCCCCGCCTGCTAGCCTGCTCCCTCAAATATCACTGGTTTGCTCCTTTCTATATACAGTGGTACCTCGGGTTACAGACGCTTCAGGTTACAGACTCCGCTAACCCAGAAATAGTACCTCGGGTTAAGAACTTTACCTCAGGATGAGAACAGAAATCGCGTGGCAGCGGCACAGCGGCAGCGGGAGCCCCATTAGCTAAAGTGGTACCTCAGGTTAAGAACAGTTTCAGGTTAAGAACGGACCTCCAGAACGAATTAAGTTCTTAACCCGAGGTACCACTATATAGGGTGCCTACATTCTGCATGGACTGGTTGTAACAATTCCTTTGATAAAATACATATTTTGTTGTGTGCAAATGGCTTGAGATACCTATTAGGTCCATATGTTACCATATAGCATATATTCAACAACAACAAAAAAGCGACAATTTGTTGTTGACAAAGGACAGCTAGATATATAAAGGGGCCCCATTACCTTCAGTAGCTGAAGGCCTCATCAAACCTAAATCCGGCCCCGATTCTGAAGCATTACTGTCTTGAACTGTGGAGGCAGAGCAGAGCCCTCATGGCTAGAAGTCATGACTCTACAAAGGATAAAGTCTAACCTCTGCTTTGTGCAAGCAAATGAGCACAGAGTTAAACTATGGAACTCTCTTCCACATGAGGCAGTGATGCCCACCAACCTAGAGGGTTTTAAAAGAGGATTAGACAAGTCTCTAAATTGGTGGGCATCACTGCCTCATGTGGAAGAGTTTAACTCTGTGCTCATTTAACTCTGTGCTCATAGTTTAACTCTGTGCTCATTTGCTTGCACAAAGCAGAGGTTAGACTTTATCCATTTTTTACTGAGCGTTCCTTTGGAGTTGTTTCGTGGGGAAGTTATTCTGCAATGTAAATTCATCCTGATTCGGGGGTCACGCTTTTCCCCATATATAAAGAAAGGTGAGCTTTCTCATTTAACCTGTGGTTACAGTTACAGAAGGGCTTATCTGTTTCTGCAACTAAAATATCCTAAAAGCATCTTCCTTCCCACTTTCATATGCCGGAGCGCCGGTCCGTGTGCTCTCCGCTGACCCCTGCTGGCGGCGTCGGGGAATTGCGCGCGGCCCGAGCGGCACTTCCTCGCTCTGGCCAGGAGGGAGCGGTCGCACAGCGCAGGGCGCCCATAGGATTCTCTGTGAGAAGTTACAGTACAGTATTAGAAATGCAGCCCAACGGGGACAGAAAGGGCTTGCAAACCGCCGTGCAAACTCCCTTTCCCGGCCAACCCGCTCCCTCCCCGCCGCGGCACCCTGAGATCTCTGTGCCAACGGGGCCAGTCGCTTTTACTTGCGGGCTGAGGAATTCCTGCAAGCGGCTAGTGATCCTCTGCATTATCCTGGGGGCAAAGGCATCGTCGGGGGGGGGGGAGAGTTCGCTGCAGCGTCTCTTGATGGAATTTATTCATTTGCCCTTGATGGAATAAATGCATTTAATATTGTTCTTCCTGCAGCGTCTCCCTCTGAATTGCACTTAATAGACTTAAATGATTATTCTGAATCCTGGCAGCAAAAGAGTCTGTGTTTCGCTGTGTTGCCCAGGTCTCTGCATGGCCCTTCCGTATTCTGATTACAGTATTATTATTATTATTATTATTATTTTGTTGCTGCAATGCATTTCATTCAGCAAAAGAGTCTGTGTTTCGCTGTGTTGCCCAGGTAAGGCTGCAGCGGCTATTCACAGGCGCGGTCCCACTACTGATCGGCACGGGAGTTTTGACCTGCTCCGTCTCCGACCTGGGCCGGTTCACCCCTCCTTGGGCAACCTGGCGCGCCTCGGCTCCCCGGGGCTCGCCATATTGATGCCGAACTTAGTGCGGACACCCGATCGGCATAGCCCACAGCAGCCCCGAACTCCTGAGCTCAAGCGATCCGCCAGACTCAGCCTCCAGGAGTAGCTGGATTACAGGCACGCGCCACCGCGCCCGGCTGGAGGAGCAGCGCCGAAAAGAGCCTCTTGGCTCGGCGCGCCGTGACGTCACCGCAGAGGGGGCGGGGCCTCGGCGCGGGGCACCACGGGAGAACCCCTCCCTCCCTCCCTCCACGTGCGCGTGCGCAGTCCGGCGCGGCCTTTCCTTCCCTCCCCAGGCGCCGAGCAACATGGGGCACCAGCAGCTCTACTGGAGCCACCCGAGGAAGTTCGGCCAGGGATCCCGGTCCTGGTGGGTGGAAGGCCGGGGGGGGGGGAAGAGAGGGAGGGAGGGAGGGGGGATTAGGAGGAGGGGGGAGGGGGAGAGGAGAAAAGGGGCCTGAGGGGGGCTGAGTACAGGGAGTGGGGGGTCCCTCCTGCCCCCCCTGACTCACAGGCCTCTCTCTTTCTCTGAGGGGGCGCTTCCTCCGAGGGGGGGGAAGAGGGGGGCCCCGTCCCTCCTGCCCCCCCATCTTGACCCACAGGCCTCTCTTTCCCCCTCCCCCCCCTAGCCGCGTGTGCTCCTGGGAGGGAAAGAGAGGGAGGGGGGAGAGGAGAGAAGGGGCAGCCAAGCCCGGGGGGGGGGGGAAGGGGGCTGAGTATAGGGAGTGGGGGGTCCCTCCTGCCCCCCCTGACTCACAGGCCTCTCTCTTTCTCTCCCCCTTCCCCACGTGGGAGGGGGGCTGAGGGGGCGCTTCCTCCGAGGGGGGGGGAGTATAGGGAGGGAAAGGGGTCCCTCCTGCCCCCCCGGCTGACCCACAGGCCTCTCTTTCCCTCCCCAGCCGCGTGTGCTCCAACCGCCACGGCCTGATCCGCAAGTATGGCCTCAACATGTGCCGCCAATGCTTCCGCCAGTACGCCAAGGACATCGGCTTCATCAAGGTGAGCTGGGGGGGTGGGGGACGAGGGCAGAAGGGGACGGGGTGGGGGACCCCCCTTCTCTAGGGAGAGAGGCCAGCGGAAACCCTGGGACTAAAACAAGGGGCGAGGAACGAGAGGAGAGGTGCCTGAGAGCAGAAAAAGGGGCCTCTTGGGTCCTGGCAGTCACAGGCCCAGAGGAAGAAGCCACAGTTTGGGGGGGGGGGGACTCCAAGAGAAAGTCACGCTAAACGTCTTCGCTCTTATCTCTCCCACATTTCAGCTGGATTAAACATCTGTCCACCCACAGAGATGGCCTGAAGAGGACGGCAAACATAGAAGCTGCTTCAGCCAGATGACATCCTCTTACCGCACATAAGATGCTTTTGTGTACAGAAAAATAAAAAATAGGGACTTGTTGGCCCAGATTCTCAAACTCTGATGTGATGCTCATGATTTCACATAGTTCTATAGCCAGAGCAAATAAGTGCTTGGGAAGGAGGAGATGGCGGGGGTTGTATCTAGCACCTAAAAGGGGCCTTGTCATCTGCATTGTCATGGCCCATATCCATGGTATGAGTTAGGGAATCCTTTAAACTAGCGGTACCTTCTTGCAGTTTCCAGCAAATGGAATTCAGAAGCATGGTGTCTCTGGCCCTCCTTGGTCTTCGCTTCCTCCTGGCTTCTTCAGCAGGAGAGCAAGTTGCAATGCAGCACGGATGTCAGGTCTGCTTAGCAAGTGAGCAGAAGTTTATAAAATGTCAGGTTGGACCCAGAGTATACGTTTCAGAGGTCCTGTTTTCTCCAGGCAGAGGTGGTAGTTGTCACCTTCATAATCAACTTCACACTCCAATCTAAATGAGGGTTTAAATTCCCAATTTTGTGCTTTATATTTTAGTTCTCTTTTTAAAAATAATTATTGCCGGTTTACAAAGCACATTCATTGTATGATCTCCAGGGGTTTGTTGTGGGTGTTTTTACGTCAAAAGAGTTTGGAACCACTTGTAGTTTCACTATAGATTACATCCTCCACATGGAACTGCCATTTTGGACGGCAAAGTTTCTTGACTCGTAAGAGCTGGCAAGATTTCATTCTTCCTTTTTCAACCTTGTGCCCTTCAGTTCCCAAAGGGTATATATATGTCTGGATTATATCTTCCAGACATCAGTTTGAATCCTGGTAAGGTGGTCTATGCAACAGTCAGTAGATGGCAGGAGAGAGAGCTTATACCCGCTATTCTATGTACCGTATGTACTGTATATCTAGAATTTTTGAGCTTATGGAGTTGTAGCGATGAGACCTGCTGGAGCTCAAGGCAGCTAGGAAGACATTTTCTCTAATACAAGCTTGGGGGGAGTGAGTAATGAGGAAAATACAATTTGCAGTTGCTAAAATGAATGGGTAAAGCAACTAAAACAGGCAATGAAACACCAGTTGAACCACTTCAATTCTAAGTCTTCCCCAGAAATCCACATGTTGAAGGGGTGTAGCCGGAGGTCCTGGGTTCAAGTCCTGGCCTCCAAGTAGGCACAGAGGACCCTGCCTGAAACAGAACTCCTTTCCACCAGTCTGAGCTAGTGAGATCAATTATTTCAGTGGTTTTCAACCTGTGTGCCGAAGCACCCTGGGGTGCCTTGCAGGATGGTCAGGGGTCCCTCTTTCCTTCCCTCCCTCCTCTGATGCCCTCTTGCGTCTCTGCCTCCCCAAGGCTTGCACAGCTGTTTGTTGCAGCAGCCCTGGCTACAAGCTCCACAGGTGAAAGGTGCCTCTGGGGCTGGCCAGGGGGTGCTTCCCAGGCCCCTGTGGGGCAGGGTGAGGAGGCGTCTCTCTTTGGGGTAGGGGAGGCAGCTGTGACTGCCCAGAGGACTTCCTTGGAGAGGGGAGAGGAGGCTGAGGGAACCCTCCACAAGGGAGGGTGTCTGAAAAAGGGTGAGAGGCTGCCAGCTCTGCAGGCAAGGGGGGACCTAACTGGGCTCCTGAGCCCCCCAGGGGTGCCGCAGAAAGAATGGAGGTTAAGGCAGCTGTGGACTCAAAAAGGTTGTAAACCTGAATTATCTGATTCTGTATAAGGCAGCTTTCTATGTCCCTGCTAATCTATGACTTTTTAAAAAATGTGGGAGGGAGGTAATTTGTTTTTATTTGATTATGTGTTTTTCTTTTGTGAACTGCCCTGGGATCTTTGGGGTGCTTTTGAGAGCCAGTGTGGCTTAATGGTTGGAGAGTCAAGCTGGGACTTGGGAGGTAAAGGTAAAGGGACCCCTGACCACTAGGTCCAGTCGTGTCCGACTCTGGGGTTGCGCGCTCATCTCGCTTTATTGGCTGAGGGAGCCGGCGTACAGCTTCCAGGTCATGTGGCCAGCATGACTATGCCGCTTCTGGTGAACCAGAGCAGCGCACGGAAACGCCGTTTACCTTCCCGCCGGAGTGGTACCTATTTATCTACTTGCACTTTGACGTGCTTTCGAACTACTAGGTTGGCAGGAGCTGGGACCGAGCAACGGGAGCTCACCCCATCACAGGGATTTGAACCGCCGCCGACCTTCTGATCGGCAAGCCCTAGTTTCTGTGGTTTAGACCACAGTGCCACCTGAGTCCCTGGGACTTGGGAGACCAGGGTTCAAATCCCCCACTCAGCTATGAACTTCACTAGGGGGCGGTCATTGCTTTTTCTCAGCTTATCCTACCTCGCAGGGTTGTTGTGCAGAATTAATAGGAGAGAGAACCATGCACACCTAGAGCTTCTCGAAGGAAAAGGAGGGATATAAATGCAATAAATAAATAGGTAAATGATGGTGGTTTTTTGGGGGGGGGATTCAGTCTCCGAACCTCTTTCTCTGATATCCAACACTTTTAAATTCCGCTTCTGAAAATAGTGCTCCATTCACTTCCTCTGTAACATCTTCAGTTTGTGTTTGGCCAGTTAAAAATAGCTCCCTATGCCAACTTTATGAACCACCTAAAAATGAAGGCCTTTATGGTAGACCACAAACTTGACATGAGTCAACAGTGTGATGCAGCAGCTAAAAAAGCCAATGCAATTCTGGGCTGCATCAATACCGGTAGGAGTAGAGCATCTAGATCAAGGGAAATAATGGTACCACTGTATTCCGCTCTGGTCAGACCTCACCTGGAATACTGTGTCCAGTTCTGGGCACCACAGTTCAAGAAGGATACTGACAAGCTGGAACTTGTCCAGAGGAGGGCAACCAAAATGGTCAAAGGCCTGAAGAAGAGAAGGTTAAGGGGTGATATGATAGCCATGTTCAAATATATAAAAGGATGTCATATAGAGGAGGGAGAAATGTTGTTTTCTGCTGCTCCAGAGAAGCGGACACGGAGCAATGGATTCAAACTACAAGAAAGAAGATTCCACCTAAACATTAGGAAGAACTTCCTGACAGTAAGAGCTGTTCGACAGTGGAATTTGCTGCCAAGGAGTGTGGTGGAGTCTCCTTCTTTGGAGGTCTTTAAGCAGAGGCTTGACAGCCACCTGTCAGGAATGCTTTGATGGTGTTTCCTGCTTGGCAGGGGGTTGGACTGGATGGCCCTTGGGGTCTCTTCCAACTCTAGGATTCTAGGATTCTATGATCAGCTCCAACCCATCATTGCTCCCTCCTCTCACTGGGACCAGAGCTGCATTTAAAGGCAGAACATCAAGTCAAGACTAGCCCATGATCAGGCAGGGGAGAAGAACAGAGCAGTCTAGCTTCTGGATCCATCCTCTTCTGACGGTAGACAGATGCTCCAACAGAAAGAAGCCCACGAGCAGGACCAGAACGGAGCAGCAAATCTCTCCTGGCTCCTGATTCCTCTCAGCAACTTGCATGCATGAGCTCCTGCCTCTTGTTTCTGTGTGGATGTGATAGTGTGCAATACCAGCCATGCTAAAAAATTACTGGGTGATAATCCAATTAAGCCATTCATTTCATTTCAACGAGCCCCATTTTGAGCATGGTTTTTTTTTTAATAATCTTTATTATATTGCAAATACATCAAAACAAAACCATACATAAAGAATAATATCCAATAAAACAGAAAGAAAAAGTAAAGAAGAAAAAATGCAAAGTAGACAGTAAAAGAATAAAGAAAAGTATAATATTTCAATACAATAAACACTATTTTACAGAATCATGACACAGTAATAATAGACATCCATCACTCTCACAACAATTCCTTTCACCTTTCATATTTTACCTGTATTTCAATATTATTTTCATCTTAATATATAGATTTGTATATATGTATATTTCCCCTTTTCCATTCACGAGGTCATTCTAGACACAGCCAAATTTTTACATTTGAACCTTGTCTTTCTAAATAGTCATTCAAGCAATTCCATTCCTTCTTGACTGTATTCATTGGCTTTTTTTTCTTTTGGAATATCACTATTCAGTATCCTAAAAGATATGTTTCTGGTCTTTTCCTATGTGAAGGAGCATGATTAAAGTCCGTAGAATCGTAGAGTTGGAAGGGACCCCCTAGGGTCATCTAGTCCAGCCCCCTGCAATGCAGGAATCACAGCTAAAGAATCCAACATTGTCTTTGCTGTTAGGTGCAAGGCAATAAATTATGTCGATCGTTTAAATGCCCTGCTTTCTCCCAAAGCTACACGCCATAAAAAAATTTAAGAGGAAAGAATTGTTAAGATAATAGAAGCAATTAATAAACAGAGCATCAGGATATGAAACAGCACGAGGTCAGAGCAAAGGGTTGAGAACTGCAGGAAAATCACAAAGAGCAGCATGGTTGCGAGGTTTTTAGCTGGGGCAAGCAGAATAAGATCCACTATTTGCCTATTGACTCAAAACCCAAAAATGTATTTTACTGTATATAATAAAATATATAAATATATATAAAATATATAATAAAATATATTTCTATTCTTTGAAATATATTCTTTCTTTTTTCTTTTTATTTATTTATCTCTCTCTCTGAGAGGTTGATTTTATAGGATACAAATGTTATTGACATGTAATATGTATCTATGTATGTATGTAACTTGTATATATATGTGTAGGAAAAGTTAGTGATATTGTGTATGGTTTTTTTGTACAATCAATAAATAATTTTTTTAAAAAATCTATTCTTTGTATACTGTATTGTTGTTTTATTGCTATGGCCGATGGCTGACGCAAATAAAGATTCATTCATTCATTCATTCATTCATTCATTCATTCACAAAGAGCAGCCATGGCGCCGTCTCCGTTCTCTCCATTCTTCTCCATGGGAAGATTTCACTTCCGTTCCGGGGCGAAGGAAGGAAACGAGCCCGGAAGTTCAGCCACAGACAAACAAAAATCCTTCGGTGACTCTAGCCTTTTCCTATCTCTATGCGAAGCCGTGGCTGCTGTTTCTGCGATGGGGAAGGTTTGCTACTAAATAGCGCAGCAGCAGCAGCAGCAGCAGCAGAGAAAGAGCCGGACCGGGGAGGAAGGGGTGGGCAGCAGGTGAAGAGGTGAGAGGCAGGAGATGCATTGCAAAGAGGGAGGGGGAGGACAAGAGGGGGGCCAGGTCCTTGCAAGACCCCCCCCCCGGCCATTCAGCCCTTCTTGCAAATCCCCCCCAAGTAAGATGCCACCTGTGCAGCGTCAGTGAATTTGTCTGGGTAGGGGGCGCTTTGCAAAGATAGGGGAGGGAGGGGGGCAGAGAAGGGTTGTTTCTCTGTCTTGCTAGCCCTGGCTATGGAGATGCCTGGGGAGGGGGGGGTTCTTGTTCTTCTTTCTATTTTTATTATTTATTTTATGGTTTTTATCCTGTGATTTTATCTTGTGAACCACCCTAAGACCCCCTATGGATATGGGGCGGTAAGGAAATGTAAATCGATTAAATAAGGCCAGGGCAGAGGAGGGGTGTGTGTGTGTGTGTGTGTGTGTGTGTGTGTGTGTGTGTGTGTGTGTGTTTAGAGAGGCATCTCCATGGAGAGGGGCAGGTTAGGGGGGGCCCTGACCCATGCATCTCATGCAGGGTGAGCAGGCCAGATGGGGGACCATTGACTCTACTCGGCAGAAAGCAGCTTTGCACACTCCCAGAAGGATCCGCCCTCCATGCCAGGCAAAGCAGAGATAGCTCTGCACCCTCCTGCCCCTCTCCCTGCATGTCCAAGTGGACTGTGGCATCACCACGGCCCTTTCTTCCCGGGAGACACAGAGGGAGCATCCGTCTGCCCTTGCGGTCCTCAGTTGGAGAGGCAAAAACTGGTTGCTGTGGGTGCGCCTCTTCTTCACGATCTCATCTTCCCCATCTTATTCTGCCCTAGCCAAGGTTTTGAGGGATTTGAGCTGAAAGGTTTCTTCGCCATTCTCTCCTCCTTTTCTCCTCTTTGATCCTCGGGCCCCTCCTTAACCGGATGAGCCCAAGATGATGAATCTGGGTTTGGGAAACGGTTCGCTTTGGAATTCTGCTCAAACAGCAGAAAAGAGACTGTAGTTAGGTAAATTTCTGGCTGCATTTACAAAATAAATAGGTTTTTTTTAAAAAAAAAAAATTGGAACCCCATTAAAACAGTCACAATGCCCCTGTTATTTGTGTAGGAATGTTTATATATAATACAGCAGGGTTAAACGTTTCCTTATTTGAATTTACAGAGCAGCAAGTGGATTGCTGACTCGTTTGAGTCGTTTTTAATAATTATGTCTTCTACCTTCCTGCCTTCTTGGTTGTTAATCCATTTTGTCCCTCTTAAAAGAAAAATACACATGAATCTGAATGATAACAAAATAAACTAGTTTACTGTCAGATTCATTGAGTACATACTTAGGTTACAAAAGATATAAACTATATATTAGATATTAGTGAGTCCTAAAAAGACTCCATCACAGCATTTACTACTTAACGCTTCTATCAGCAGCAGCCTAACCGACCAACGGACCAAACTGACTGTCACATAGAGGCAGTTAGTCCTTTCTTAGAATGTGGGATTTGACTGACATATCCCACAATTTGCTGTATGGCCAGTTTGTTTAAAAAGAAAAGGCGAAGGGTCTTCTGGAGGCTGACAGCTCCTTTGTTCTAATTCTGACTTTCCTCTTCCTTGACAGGAGCTCAGAGCAGCTGTCCAGATTGCTGCCGTTTATTCCAGAGCTGCTGGAGTTACTGGCAAAGATGAAAATGGAGGGAGACGCCGTGACAGGATGCGCCCCAGAGGAGGCGCCGGAGGGAGCAGGAAGAGACCTTTGTGAGGACCAAGACACTGTAGACTGCAAGCCCAAGATGGAGGACAGAAGGCATCCCCCGGAAGCAACGAGATCCCCTCAGAAAGCAACTCCTCAGCCAGTGAAAGAGGAGCCGGAAGAGGGCTTCTCCCACCAGTGGGAATCCCAGTGGCAGGACTTCCTGAGGACGGTGGAGCCGCCTTGCCAGGGCCCGGAAGCCCACCCTGAGGAGCCCACGCCGTGGGGCGACACAAAGGCCTTCCTGGCCTCTTTCGAGCAAGTGGCCGCAGCCTGCCGCTGGCCCCGGGAGGAGTGGGTGGCACGGCTCTTGCCGGCCCTCCGAGGAGAAGCTGAGCTGGTCTTTGGCTTGCTGGAGGGCAGAGACCGGGAGGACTACGGGAAGGTGAAGGCGGTCCTCTTGCGCAGAGATGCCCTCGGCCGGGAGACGCGGCGGCAGCACTTCCGGCGCTTCTGCTACGGGGAGGCCAAGGGGCCCCGGGCCGTCCACGGGCGGCTCCAGGAGCTGTGCCGCCAGTGGCTGGCCGTCGAGAGGCACTCCAAGGAGCAGATCCTGGAGCTGCTGATCCTGGAGCAGTTCCTGACCGTCCTGCCGCCCGAGATCCAGAGCTGGGTGAGGGAACAGGGCCCCGAGACCTCCTCCCAGGCAGTGGCTCTGGCGGAGGACTTTCTGCTCAGGCAGCAAGAGGCCGAACGAGACGGAAGCCAGGTGATTTCTCCGCAAAGCTCCTCCACGGTGGGACTTAAGGATCTGGGTCCAGAAAGCGTACCCTGCAGGTCTAGTTTTTGGGTACAGCTGTGCCCACGGCCTGGCCTGGCCTGACAGTCACAGTTGCCCCACAGAGTAAATAATAGGTAAAGGTAAAGGGTAAAGGGACCCCTGACCATTAGGTCCAGTTGTGGATGACTCTGGGGTTGCGGCGCTCATCTCGCATTACGTGCTTCATCTCGCACTTTGACGTGCTTTCGAACTGCTAGGTTGGCAGGAGCAGGGACCGAGCAACGGGAGCTCACCCCGTCGCAGGGATTCGAACCACCGACCTTCTGATCAGCAACCCTAGGCTCTGTGGTTTAACCCACAGCGCCACCTGGGTCCCTAGAGTAAATAATAGGACAACCCAAATCTATATACTCAAGTCTGTATTGCATTCCTATTTTCCTTCCAATATAGTTAGGAAAGCCTTATTGGTTAATATTATTTATATCCTGCCTATCTGACTGGCTTGCCTCCTGCCTCTCTGGGTGGCTTCAAACATATATAAAGACATAATAAAACATCAAACACTAAAAACTTCCCAATGCACGGCTGCCTTCAGATTTTCTTCTAAAGGTTATATAGTTACTCATCTTCTTGACACCTGATGCGAGGGTGTTCCACAGGGTGGGTGCCACTACCGAGAAGGCCCTCTCTAAATAATTATTGCACCTTTTCCTCCAAAGGAGCTCCATGCAGCGTCCATGATTCTGCTTGCCATTAATCCCCACACCAACAACCTTGCAAGGTAGATCAGGCGGAGAGGCAGAGAATGGCCCCTCAAGGTCACCCAGGGAGCTTCCTGGCCAAGTGGGGATTTGAACCCTGGTCTCTCATGTCCTAGTCTGACACTACACCACCCTGGCTTTATGATCAGCCGTGGTCACCAACCTTTTGGGACCGGGGGGCACATTTTGAATGGGCTTCCATGGGGAGTGTGGTGTGGCATAATGCAAAATTAGAAAGAATCTAGTCGCTGCTCCTTCTCTCACCCACAATCTTACGCTTGCCATGCAAAGTCACCCACGTTTTTCTGGTCCTGACTGTGGACATCACACAATATTGATTTCACACACACATGCATGCAACATGTGAAGACTGCTAACAAACATTAGTCTCTCTCACAAACACTCATAATAATAATAATAATAATAATAATAATAATAATAATAATAATTTATTATTTATACCCCACCCATCTGGCTGGGCTTCCCCAGCCACTCTGGGTGGCTTCCAACAGAATATTAAAATACAATAATCTATTAAACATTAAAGGCTTCCCTAAACAGGGCTGCCTTCAGATGTCTTCTAAAAGTCTGGTAGCTGTTGTTCTCTTTGACATCTGAAGGGAAGGCGTTCCACAGGGTGGGTGCCACCACCGAGAAGGCCCTCTGCCTGGTTCCCTGTAACCTCACTTCTCACAGTGAGGGAACCGCCAGAAGGCCCTCGGCACTGGACCTCAGTGTCCGGGCTGAACGATGGGGGTGGAGACGCTCCTTCAGGTATACTGGACCGAGGCCGTTTAGGGCTTTAAAGGTCAGCAGCAACACATATATTGTACCTCTGTCTCTCTCGCACACTGCAAATAAACCTCTTCCTTCCTCTCTCTGCCCAAGTGCATCTCTCTCAATCGCACCCACAGAGCAGGCTGGAGAAACCCATCACCCCATTGAATTTCCTACAGATTCATGGGGGTTGCCAACCTGTTGTCCAGAGAGGCCTCTGCGTTAGCCAGAAGATGCATCCACCGAGGGTCCTGCTCCTCCCTCTGGCCCATTGCCCCAGTCAGAAAGCCTCCAGGAGCTCCTTTGCTCTGTCCTGCTGGAGCCCCCCTCCAGTTGCTGTGGGTGGGCGATAACCAGACTCCAAATTCCTGGAGACACGCAGCCTGTGTCTGAGCCCCCAATGTGGCCATGGGGCTGCTGAGTCGAGATTGGGGGAGCGAAGTGGGCTTCGGGATCTAGGGGGTCCCTGTTCTGAAAGGCTTCCTTGCTGCTCTTGCAGGTGGCCTTGGAGGTGGTGGCTGTGAATTTCTCCGAGGTAGAAAATGCTCGTGGCGGTGGGGAGCAGGAGGGGCCACTGTGCGCTGAAACAAAGCAGGAAGAGGAGGAGGAGGACCAGGAAGCCAGCAAGTTGGGTAAGGGGGGGGGGCTTGCACCCGAGCTCCTGCTGGGCTGAGAAGATGCTCTTGCCGGAGAATATCCAAGCTCTTTGGGGTTTCTAAGGGTGGGAGGTGGGGACAGTGCCCTGAAAAAACACTCCCGACAGGGGGCCTCTCTCGGTGCAATTTGTACAGTGGTCCCTCGATTTACGAGTGACCTGACTTCCGTATTTTTCGAGTTACGAGGGATCAAAGCGGCCGCGCGCCTACGAATTTTTTCGACTTCCAGAAGGAAGTTGCGGCCGTTTTAGATAGAGTTTCCTCGACTTAGATGGGGGTTTTTTCGACGTACGAATTTTTTTCTCCCAATGCATTCCTATGGGGACTCGACTTACGATTTTTTCGACCTACGACGTCCCCTTCGGAACGCATTACCTTCGTAAGTCGAGGGACCACTGTATTTCTCTCTGGTGGCTCCCATTGTTATCCTCACCAACACATTAATTGCTGGTGCAAAAACTGCAAACAGATCTTATTTACGTTACAGGTAGGTAGCTGTGTTGGTCTGCCATAGTCGAAACAAAAAAATTCCTTCCAGTAGCACCTTAGAGATCAACTAAGTTTGTTCATGCCAAGAACAAACTTAGTTGGTCTCTTAAGATCTATTTAAAACAAAGCAAGCACAATACAAAGAAGGAGGCGTTCTTGCAGAGATTCATTCGCTCACTGGGAAAGCCTGTAGGAACAAATCTATCTTCAATTGTTTCAGTAATGTGCAGATAGTTGGTGCCTGTCATATCTCAGCAGGAAAGCTGCTCCACAGAACAGGAGCGGCCATACTTGAAGCCCTGCTCTGAGTAACTGGGGGGCGGGTAACTTAATTGCAGGATGGTACATACCTCAGACGTACTGCGGCAAAATTCATTAAACCAAACGTCCAGCAGTTATTTAGGTAAGAAACCTAAAGAGTGCTTGGGCCCCCTCTCAGCTCCCTTCTGTGAGCTGTTCCCCCCACTGAATGGGTCATGTTATTGTTTGTTTGTTTATTATACATTTGTATATCACCATTTCCCCCCCCCCCAGGAGCTCAAAGTGGCAAACGCTCTTATCTTCTCCCCCATTTAATCCCAACAACCATGTGAGCTGGGTTAGGCCGAGAGTGAATGACTGGCCCAATATCACCCAGTGAGCTTCATGGCCCAGTGGGGTGGGGAATTTGAACCCTGGTGTCAGAGCCTCCCCGGCTCCTTGTTTTTGGCTGAGCATTCAAGCAGACTCAGAGATAAGTCATCAAAGCTTTATTGCTAGCTAATTGGTTTACAGCTAGGAGCACATCGTAAACACATCAGTCTTCCTCACTATCAGTTGACTCAACTGCCGGAAGTTGCCTTTTCCCGGTCTTTCTAAAGCATCTCGGGAAACGGAAACATCCGGTGCTCTTCTCTTTCCTTCTTCCTGGTGTGGAGCGATGGCTCTGAGATGCTGTCGAAAGCCCTCTCAACACTTCCTCTTCCTCGGAACTCCCAGACGTTCCGCTGGAATCCGTCTCCAGAATGGGTGGCTCAAAGCTGGAGAAGCAGGAGGGCTCTCCTGTCTCCTGACACCTGGTCTCCCAAGTCCTTTGCCCCATCACGCTAACCACTACACCACACTGCCTCCCCCTAATGTTGTGATTTTCCGCCCTTTGTTTCCCCTGCTTTAAAACTCTTTGTTTCTTTTCTCTAGCACCGGGAAAGAGTCATTTGGGATTCTCTCATTTCTTACGCAGGCAAAGAATGGATGGCTGCACACGAGACGGAGACGTTCACAGCGGAAGATTCGGGCCCAGCAGGGGTGTCCCTGTGGAAAGCCGAAGAGGGGGTTCCCCAGTGCCGCTTCCAGGAAAATGCTTCCGCCCGTCAGGAGAGGCCTGAGGCCCAGCTGAGGAACTACCCCGGAGGGGATGGAGACGGATCTGTACCTTTTGGGGGAGATTACACAGCCCTCATTGTGACCACCGTCCAGGCAGGAGTGGACACAGCGAAGAAACGAAGTACCTGCAGGGCTTACGGGAAAAGCTCCAGCATGCTCAAGAGCCGCCGAGCGGGAGCGAAAGCCCACAAATGCCAGGTCTGTGGGAAGTTCTTCCTTTCCGGCTCAAAGCTCACCATCCACCAGAGGACCCACACGGGGGAGAAGCCCTACGAGTGCTCGTATTGCGGGAAGACGTTCAGGTCCAGCTCGGTCCTGTACCGCCACCAGAGGATCCACACGGGAGAGAAGCCTCACAAGTGCTCCGTCTGCGGGAGGAGGTTCGGCAGCAACTCCAACCTCAGTCGGCACCAGAGGATCCACACCGGGGAGAAGCCTTACGAGTGCGCGGAATGCGGGAAGAGCTTCATCCAGAGGGCCAACCTGAACAAGCACCACAAAATCCACCAGGGGGAGGGGAGAAGCGGGGAGGGTTTCAGCGCGAGCTGAAAGAGGAAACCGCTTAAGAGACCGGATCGCAGAGAGACACTTTTCAGAGGAATCTTTCAGAAAAGGACACAGAAATTCCTGCGTTGCAGGGGGGTGGGTTGGATGACCCTAGAGGTCCCTTCCTGCAATTCTGATCCCACGAATTCCAGAAATCCCAGAGGGCCTTTTGGAACTGCTCCCTGTTCTGGGTGCATTGGTGAGGTTTTAAGATACCGTGGGGTGAGGGGGGCACTACTGTGAGTGCGCTGGCTGCTCCCCATCATTCGCTTACAGATGCTGAGCACTTGGGAACGGCCCTGGCAAGAGTGCTGTTGCCTTTTGCATGAAGACATCTGTGCATCCGGTTGCACAGGCTCCCTATGAAGTGAGGCCTTGCTCTGAGTGCAAGGCAAGATTGTGGCCTGTATTGTACGCTATATAAATGTAAACACAAAATAATTTCAGTTGCATTCCTTAATCTTTAAAAACTTCCCTTGCTTTTTCTTCTTTTTTAATGCTGCCTTTCCTCAAAATCTCAGCCTAGGCAGCTTATAGTTTAAACATGTCCCTTTCATGTTGAGCTAAGGAGAGAGAATCACACCAATAACATAAAGAGATCGACAGGCAAAGCCAGCAGTCAATGCAATTGCATTGGAGCAAATTCAATGTTCCAATGCATTTTCAGCAGTCAATGCAAATTCATCAGTTAGGCAGAGGAAGGGCCTTAGCTCAGTGCGAGAGCATGTGCTTGGCATGCAGAAGGAGCCAAGTTCAGTCCCCAATGGCATCTCCAGGGAGGGCTGGAGGAGACCCTCTCTGAAATCGCGAGGGAGATGATACTGAGCTAGATTGAGCAGTGCTCTGACTCTACAAGGGAGTTTTCTGGATGTGAAGTTGCGCATTCTGTTGACAGGGATCTCCCAAGGTTGCTTTTTATTTATTTTTTAAGTGTGGGTTGTGTCCAACCAATTGATTCTCAGAGTATCCATCCCATTGAAATTAATGGACTTAAGTAGGTCCATTAATTTCTATGGGATGAATTCAGCATAAAGCTAAGGAGATCGCTCACTCCAGTGGAAGCATTTCTGTTTGCCTGATGGAATGATCTCTCCTCCCCACCACTACCCCAGCCAGTTTTTGGGGTGAGGGCAGGAGGAACAGCTCCATTGCACTCTCTGATGGGAGTGGGCTTCCAAGGGGGCACCTGGATGGCCAGAGCTCAAGAGGGGGGTGGACTAGAATCTTAAGTCACTAGGTGGGGTGTGGGTTGCCTCTTACAAAACAGCTCATTCTTCTCCAGAAGGGCCATTTCCATCAGTCCAGCACAAACTGAGTGATCCCATCTCTGGAGCAAGGCACCAACAAAGCCCAGGTAAATGAACCAGGCCTGGAATCACTGACCATTTTATTTTAATGGGAATTAGTTGAAATGACTGGTTTACGTATTTGTTTCCTCCAAAGGAGGACTTCAAATTCCCCAAACTTGACCAGCTCTCATACCTGGAAGATGTTGCAATTGTCTGTGGCCTGGACGATGCAGAGAAATCTTCAGGGTAGCTCTTTCAATGTGCGTTTGGATCCTTTGATGATCTGAGAATGGTCAGGCTTCTGCATAGGGGTTACTGAATCTTCCATTCTGATACACCCAAAATAGGCTGCTGACATGGACGTAGCCAGGAATTTTTTTAAAGAGGGGACAGGCTTTATGGTACAGGAGCAAAACCAAGTTATCTGCAATGCAATTGGTCAGTTAGTTAAGTATTTTAATTTATTGATTGGTCAAGTCTGGTGAGTCACTGGGTGCTTGAGTTAGGAAAACACTCCTCTTTCGTGGGAGCAATTTTTCTTTTAAAGGAGAATCCCAGGGCAAGATAGACAGATAGACAGCTTGCTGCCTAGAAGGGCATCATTTGGGAAACGCTGTGAATTGCCCCCTTTGGCAGAAATGCTCAGGCCCAGAGAACTCACAAACACACATAGTTTAGAAGTGAACTGATGGGGAGTTTATTTCCCCCTTGGGCCCTTACTGGGTTTCTCTCTTTATTCCAGCAGGTGGTGAAGGGAAGATCAGAAATGAGGGAGAACATCAGAAAGAGGCAAGCCTGAGGAAATGAAAGGGAATTGTTGCTGTCAAGATGGAACAATGAAGCAAGAGGCAAACTAGATGAGAAAGAGGATACCACAAGTGGGGATATTGAATGCTGTTGTGCTCAGGTCCTGCTTACAGGCTTCCCACTGAGGAATCTGGGTCATCCATTGTGAGAACAGGATGCTGGACTAGATGGGCCCCTGGTTGGATCCAGCAGAGCTTCCCTTACGTTTATGTTTTATTGATTTGGGTTTAGATGCATTTAGGGATGAACTTTTTTGTTTGTCAATAGTTAAGATTGTGTTTCCAAGCTTTTTAACTTGTAAACTAGGAGCGTTTTAAAGACAAGCATCCTATTACCCAATCGCATCTGTATATAACTATAGATTCGGGTAGGTTGCCGTGTTGGTCTGACGCAGTTGAAAAAAATGAAAAAATTGTCCAGTAGCACCTTAGTTGATCTCGAAGGTGCTACTGGACAATTTTTTAAAAAAATTATTTCTTTCGACTGTATATAACTATGTAATTATCACTGTATTTACTCTTACTGATTAGGTTGTTTTCCTCCTCTATATTTCCAGCTATAAACTAGAATAAACACTTTCATTCCAAATTATAAAGAGAACAATTTCTTTAAAGTGTGATCTACTTCTATAGCAGTGTCCATCTACAAATTGAACACATATTTGATCATTTATATCCGGACCATCTCACTTGCTCCTGCTCATTCTAACTTACAGTGCGTTTCCAAGAGCACAGTCTACTTTTCTGAGCCATTTTATACAAGATCGTTTTTTGAACAGTAGATGCCAGGAACATAACCAGGAATATTCTGCTTGCAGGGAATGTTTTCTACAAATCCATTTTGTTTAGTGGGAGCCATCTATGGCTAACCCATTTAGCTTGGGAACATTAAGAGCCCAGTAACATCCTGCTGCCAAAGCAGGGATCTACTCTGCTTAAGCAGTTGTAAGATACAACCCATATGGCATTCAAAAGAAGTAATGTGGAGTGTGGGTTTGGTCATAACAATACAAAGAACTTTATACATGTGGGGGAGTAGTATGAGTGCAGATTTGGAAGATGGTTGTTGATATAATCCAGCTGGTTTTGCATTTTTCACCATGTAAAAATACGCAAAGTATGTTTATTCCTATCTTTTCTGTATCATTTTAATTTTAGTATGTCTGCTGCGGAAGGGAGCACTCTTATTATTTATTATGAATGGGCATCTAATAAAAGGTTTACTTTTGAAAAATATTGGATGCCATCACAGGAAACCATTTTTAAAAAGTGGCTCCTAGAAGGAAAACATGAAATTGGTCAGACGCTATGTGTCTTAAAAACAAATTCAAAGGTGAAGCATGGAGACCAATAATCCATTATGTTTTAATTGTAGAGAACATAAACCAAACCATGAATTAAGTTTTTTAAGAAACCCCATTTGCTTTAAAAATTAACAGCGTACGTGAAGATCCAATGTCTTTATGATCCTGTCTGTTAATGTGTAATAGTTCTGTATAGATCTAGTTTGTGCAAGTAATTTCAACGAAAATAGGGATGGAAAAATTAAGTACAAATCCTTGCTCATGGATATGGGTCATAAGATGACATAGCAGAGAATGCTGCTGCCAACATCAGCTAAGCCCCTTTTGGGTCCTGAAACCTACCCCCGCCATCTCCTCCTTCCCAAGCACTATTTGCTCTGATTATAGAACTATGTGAAATCATGAGCATCACATCAGAGTTTGAGAATCTGGGCCAACAAGTCCCTATTTTTTATTTTTCTGTACACAAAAGCATCTTATGTGCGGCAAGAGGGACCTGACATTTTATAAACTTCTGCTCACTTGCTAAGCAGACCTGACATCCGTGCTGCATTGCAACTTGCTCTCCTGCTGAAGAAGCCAGGAGGAAGCGAAGACCAAGGAGGGCCAGAGACACCATGCTTCTGAATTCCATTTGCTGGAAACTGCAAGAAGGTACCGCTAGTTTAAAGGATTCCCTAACTCATACCATGGATATGGGCCATAAAATGACAATGCAGATGACAAGGCCCCTTTTAGGTGCTAGATACAACCCCCGCCATCTCCTCCTTCCCAAGCACTTATTTGCTCTGGCTATAGAACTATGTGAAATCATGAGCATCACATCAGAGTTTGAGAATCTGGGCCAACAAGTCCCTATTTTTTATTTTTCTGTACACAAAAGCATCTTATGTGCGGCAAGAGGATGTCATCTGGCTGAAGCAGCTTCTATGTTTGCCGTCCTCTTCAGGCCATCTCTGTGGGTGGACAGATGTTTAATCCAGCTGAAATGTGGGAGAGATAAGAGCGAAGACGTTTAGCGTGACTTTCTCTTGGAGTCCCCCCCCCCCAAACTGTGGCTTCTTCCTCTGGGCCTGTGACTGCCAGGACCCAAGAGGCCCCTTTTTCTGCTCTCAGGCACCTCTCCTCTCGTTCCTCGCCCCTTGTTTTAGTCCCAGGGTTTCCGCTGGCCTCTCTCCCTAGAGAAGGGGGGTCCCCCACCCCGTCCCCTTCTGCCCTCGTCCCCCACCCCCCCAGGTCACCTTGATGAAGCCGATGTCCTTGGCGTACTGGCGGAAGCATTGGCGGCACATGTTGAGGCCATACTTGCGGATCAGGCCGTGGCGGTTGGAGCACACGCGGCTGGGGAGGGAAAGAGAGGCCTGTGGGTCAGCCGGGGGGGCAGGAGGGACCCCTTTCCCTCCCTATACTCCCCCCCCCTCGGAGGAAGCGCCCCCTCAGCCCCCCTCCCACGTGGGGAAGGGGGAGAGAAAGAGAGAGGCCTGTGAGTCAGGGGGGGCAGGAGGGACCCCCCACTCCCTATACTCAGCCCCCTTCCCCCCCCCCCGGGCTTGGCTGCCCCTTCTCTCCTCTCCCCCCTCCCCTCTCTTTCCCTCCCAGGAGCACACGCGGCTAGGGGGGGGAGGGGGAAAGAGAGGCCTGTGGGTCAAGATGGGGGGGCAGGAGGGACGGGGCCCCCCTCTTCCCCCCCCTCGGAGGAAGCGCCCCCTCAGAGAAAGAGAGAGGCCTGTGAGTCAGGGGGGGCAGGAGGGACCCCCCACTCCCTGTACTCAGCCCCCCTCAGGCCCCTTTTCTCCTCTCCCCCTCCCCCCTCCTCCTAATCCCCCCTCCCTCCCTCCCTCTCTTCCCCCCCCCCGGCCTTCCACCCACCAGGACCGGGATCCCTGGCCGAACTTCCTCGGGTGGCTCCAGTAGAGCTGCTGGTGCCCCATGTTGCTCGGCGCCTGGGGAGGGAAGGAAAGGCCGCGCCGGACTGCGCACGCGCACGTGGAGGGAGGGAGGGAGGGAGGGAGGGGTTCTCCCGTGGTGCCCCGCGCCGAGGCCCCGCCCCCTCTGCGGTGACGTCACGGCGCGCCGAGCCAAGAGGCTCTTTTCGGCGCTGCTCCTCCAGCCGGGCGCGGTGGCGCGTGCCTGTAATCCAGCTACTCCTGGAGGCTGAGTCTGGCGGATCGCTTGAGCTCAGGAGTTCGGGGCTGCTGTGGGCTATGCCGATCGGGTGTCCGCACTAAGTTCGGCATCAATATGGCGAGCCCCGGGGAGCCGAGGCGCGCCAGGTTGCCCAAGGAGGGGTGAACCGGCCCAGGTCGGAGACGGAGCAGGTCAAAACTCCCGTGCCGATCAGTAGTGGGACCGCGCCTGTGAATAGCCGCTGCAGCCTTACCTGGGCAACACAGCGAAACACAGACTCTTTTGCTGAATGAAATGCATTGCAGCAACAAAATAATAATAATAATAATACTGTAATCAGAATACGGAAGGGCCATGCAGAGACCTGGGCAACACAGCGAAACACAGACTCTTTTGCTGCCAGGATTCAGAATAATCATTTAAGTCTATTAAGTGCAATTCAGAGGGAGACGCTGCAGGAAGAACAATATTAAATGCATTTATTCCATCAAGGGCAAATGAATAAATTCCATCAAGAGACGCTGCAGCGAACTCTCCCCCCCCCCCCGACGATGCCTTTGCCCCCAGGATAATGCAGAGGATCACTAGCCGCTTGCAGGAATTCCTCAGCCCGCAAGTAAAAGCGACTGGCCCCGTTGGCACAGAGATCTCAGGGTGCCGCGGCGGGGAGGGAGCGGGTTGGCCGGGAAAGGGAGTTTGCACGGCGGTTTGCAAGCCCTTTCTGTCCCCGTTGGGCTGCATTTCTAATACTGTACTGTAACTTCTCACAGAGAATCCTATGGGCGCCCTGCGCTGCGCGACCGCTCCCTCCTGGCCAGAGCGAGGAAGTGCCGCTCGGGCCGCGCGCAATTCCCCGACGCCGCCAGCAGGGGTCAGCGGAGAGCACACGGACCGGCGCTCCGGAGGAGGCAAAAGCTGCGCCCGGACAGGGAGAATCGCTCTTGCTCCAGCCTAGTGGATGCCAGTCTGCCGGGCGGACTGCGCTTTCAGGATTATTATGCATTACAAGAGGAAAAGCTGACAAACATCGTTGTGGGTTGGTCTTTTTTTAATCAGCGCGTAGAAGCACAAGAGAGGCTGAAGAAAAGGATGCAGTTCAGAAACCTGGCTGGTATGCACGAAGTATTGTTGTTGTTGTTGTTCAGTCGTGTCCGACTCTTCGTGACCCCATGGACCAGAGCACGCCAGGCACACCTATCCTTCACTGCCTCTCGCAGTTTGGCCAAACTCATGTTAGTAGCTTCGAGAACACTGTCCAACCATCTCGTCCTCTGTCGTCCCCTTCTCCTTGTGCCCTCCATCTTTCCCAACATCAGGGTCTTTTCTAGGGAGTCTTCTCTTCTCATGAGGTGGCCAAAGTCTTGGAGCCTCAGCTTCAGGATCTATCCTTCTAGTGAGCATTCAGGGCTGATTTCTTTAAGAATGGAGAGGTCTGATCTTCTTGCAGTCCATGGGACTCTCAAGAGTCTCCTCCAGCACCATAATTCAAAAGCATCAATTCTTCGGCGATCAGCCTTCTTTATGGTCCAGCTCTCACTTCCATACACCACTACTGGGAAAACCATAGCTTTAACTATACGGACCTTTGTTGGCAAGGTGATGTCTTTGCTTTTTAAGATGCTGTCTAGGCTTGTCATTGCTTTTCTCCCAAGAAGCAGGCGTCTTCTAATTTCGTGACTGATGTCACCATCTGCAGTGATCATGGAACCCAAGAAAGTGAAATCTCTCACTGCCTCCATTTCTTCCCCTTCTATTTGCCAGGAGGTGATGGGACCAGTGGCCATGATCTTAGTTTTTTTTGATGTTGAGCTTCAGACCGTATTTTGCGCTCTCCTCTTTCACCCTCATTAAAAGGTTTTTTAATTCCTCCTCACTTTCTGCCATCAAGGTTGTATCATCAGCATATCTGAGGTATGCTCGAAGTATAACATACCTATACTGGCACGAAGTATAGCCAGTGCTTTTTTCTAGAAAAAGAGGTGCCCGTACTCACCATGAAGTTGTTACAGGAAGTGTCTCACTTTTTAACCAAAAAGAGAGGTCCAGTACTGTGTACCCTTGAGTGCCCCCTGGAAGAAGAAGAAAACACTGGCTATAGCATTTGCAAAGTTACCAGTCCAGCTTCTAGCCCCATGGCCAGTGCTTCTGAAAGTCCTTTGGTCAGACATGGCTCTTGACAGCACCTGAGAGACAGTTTGTCCAACCTCCTTGCTGAGAGGTCCAGGCTGGAGCCACACCTGTAATTAAGTCCCATCTAGGTAGATGGGCTCACTAAGAAGTTCATAGAATCATAGAATCATAGAGTTGGAAGAGACCACAAGGGCCATCCAGTCCAACCCCCTGCCAAGCAGGAAACAAGTTATCCGTCTGCTTGTTATTACTGATTTGTGTTTCTAACCTACCCTTCACCATAAGGTCCCATCTCAGGTTACAGCAATCTTTGTGACATTAAAATCAGTGTAAAATAAATTGCAGTCAATAGAATAGGATGGGGCCTAAAAACATGCATGTCAGGTGTCAAAGGCGTTTTAGGATGGAGGTTGGGACTAGATGACCCTTGGGTTCCCTCCAACTCTACGGTTCTGTGATTCTATGAAGTCACTATGGCTGACGTACAGCTCCCTGTTGCTTCTGGCTTGCAGATGGAAATACGGCTTCAATCTTACCTGGGATTCCAGCAGAGGGCAATGCAGTACAACAATCTATTATGCATTGTTCCATGCAGAAGTCAAGATTTTGACATCAGCATTCCCGCATTTGAGGCTGTAAACAATATTTCAACTATAAGTAATGACTGGCACATCTCTCAGTGATCATTGTGCCATTGCTTCCAGAGGTTTTATCACCATTTGTGGGAGGCTGCGGATAGTGGGTACAGAACAATAATTCGGTGGTGAAGTCTTCTCAGTCTCAGCCCAGTATACCTGAAGGAGCGTCTCCACCCCCATCGTTCAGCCTGGACACTGAGGTCCAGCTCCGAGGACCTTCTGGCGGTTCCCTCACTGCGAGAAGCGATGTTACAGGGAACCAGGCAGAGGGCCTTCTTGGTGGTGGCGCCTTCCCTGTGGAACGCCCTCCCACCAGATGTCAAAGAAATAAACAACTATCTGACTTTTTGAAGACATCTGAAGGCAGCCCTGTTTAGGGAAGTTTTTAACGTTTGATGTATTATCGTGTTTTTAATATTCTGCTGGGAGCTGCCCAGAGTGGCTGGGGAAACCCAGTCAGATGGGCAGAGTAGAAATATATTATTATTATTATTATTATTATTATTATTAATTATTATTATTATTATTATTATGCCTTCCACAGGAGGCCCATGTTTCATGCCTCCCAGCTGTTATTAAATCATAAGAAGAGCCCTGTGGCTGGATCAGCCCAATGGCTCACCTGGTCCAACAAAGCTGTTCTCACGGTGGCCAACCCACAAGCAGGATCCTGCCGTTTATGCTGAGGGCAGCAGAACCATAGCTCGGTCAGTTAGTTAAGCATTTTTTTTTATTTACTTGAATGGGGGGGCAGCTATCCAAGACAAAATTGGATTGATGAAGTTGGACGCTATACCATCATCTACGGCTAGAGGGCGATAGCTATGGAATTAGCGTCGCTTATCCCACGGGCGGGTTCGCGCAGAAGGCGGGGGTCCTGAAAGACGATGTGGCGTCTTTCTCATCTGCCTGCTGCGCCCTGCCCCCCCACTTGGACTTCTGAGGGCGGGGGGCGAGAAGAGAGAAGCGAATTTCGCGGAACAACTCTAGGGAAAAGAAACGGATCTAGGGGCAGGGGGCAGCTGCCGCGTAGAGATTGGGAAACAGGGATTACTCAGGCAGGCAGCGCTGATGACAGCCGCGCCGCGCCGTTGCGTAAGCATGGACGCGACCGGAGAAGGAAGGCCCTCTTTGTGTTTGTTTTACTCCTTTCCCGGCGGCGCGATGCGCGCGCAGGAGGCGGGAAAGGCGCTCCGTCGCCCTGGCGGTTTTTTGGCGGCGCCTGAGGCGGCGGCGGCCGGGCGGAGATGCGGCTGCCGTGCGAGGTGTCGGTGGCGAGCCGCCTGCTCCCCTCGGCGGGGCTGCGAGGGCCGGGCCGCTCCGTCAGGGCTGTGCTGGCCCTCGGGAAGCCGCCCGGAGGAGGGGGAGGAGGAGTCTGGCTCCTGGTCAGCACCGCCCGGCACCGCCCGGGGGCCAAGTACCAGGTGAGGGAGGCAGGCAGGCAGGCAGGCCGGGCCCAGGCCCTTCTCTCTCTCTCTCGGGCATAGCTGTCAACTTCCGGATTTGAAAATAAGGGATCAGCAGCCTCACCTGTCCCAGGGACAGTCTACGGTTCTCGGGGACAGTCCACACTACGGCAGTCCCCCCAGGCTACAAATTAATTTACACCAGGCTACAAGCTAAGGCTGAACAAATTTACCCGCAAGCAAGCTAAGCCTCCACGTGTTTTGCTCAGAGGGCAAGCAAGCCCCCGAGTCCGGGTGGGTGTTACTCCAAAGTAAGCCTGTCCATGGTGACACGAGGAGGGGAAGCAGAGCAAGCTCGGGGCCCCTTCTCAAACAGGCAGACAGCGCTTGGGAAACGGGCACCGCAGGGCACAGCAGCGGCCGCCTGGGCTCAGGGATGCCGCAAGGACAGTGCAATGGCACCAAGTAGCCTCGCCATCCTGCGCTCCAGAGGCTGCGCGCGAACGGGTGAGCGAAAGAGCGAGCGTGTAGACGGCAGGCAGGCTGGCTGTCTGGTTGGGCGTGAGGGTCTGGCTGCACAAGGCATGCAAGCTCCGCCCCCAGTCGGTCTCAGACTCCTTATTGGCAGCCGAGCAACGCAGCTGAGGAGCCTCCCTGGCCGGCAGGGAGGGAGAGGAGCTGCTTCCTTTGAAATCCGGGAAATTTAAGGGATATCAACAATCTGGGATAGCAGTGGGAAACGGCATTGGAATAAAGGAGTTTCCTGCAAAAAAGGGGAGGGTTGACAGCTATGCTCCACAGTAGGAAGCATCTAGGGCAAGGGGGGGCACCTTCTTGCTTCAGCCCTGACATGTGAGCAGGATGCTGCGTTCCCCAAAGTTGTTACAATATCTGCTCGCTGCCAGGATCTTCGAAAAGTAAACACCCTGTACTCTTGGCTGCTGATTTTGCTTTCCACTGTGCAGTCATTTCTGTGTGTGTGTGTGTGTGTGTGTGTGTGTGTGTGTGTGTGTGTGTGTTCCCTCTTGCATGCTGATATCTCGACCCCTTTCCCACCGCTGTGTGGTCCCAAGTCCTTCACCTTGTTGCCATCTTCCAGTCTCCCACGACAGAATTGGTGTTGCTCAACAGTTTTGAATCTTATATACAGAGGCCCATAGCTGTCAACTTCCGGATTTGAAAATAAGGGATCAGCAGCCTCACCTGTCCCAGGGACAGTCTACGGTTCTCGGGGACAGTCCACACTACGGCAGTCCCCCCAGGCTACAAATTAATTTACACCAGGCTACAAGCTAAGGCTGAACAAATTTACCCGCAAGCAAGCTAAGCCTCCACGTGTTTTGCTCAGAGGGCAAGCAAGCCCCCGAGTCCGGGTGGGTGTTACTCCAAAGTAAGCCTGTCCATGGTGACACGAGGAGGGGAAGCAGAGCAAGCTCGGGGCCCCTTCTCAAACAGGCAGACAGCGCTTGGGAAACGGGCACCGCAGGGCACAGCAGCGGCCGCCTGGGCTCAGGGATGCCGCAAGGACAGTGCAATGGCACCAAGTAGCCTCGCCATCCTGCGCTCCAGAGGCTGCGCGCGAACGGGTGAGCGAAAGAGCGAGCGTGTAGACGGCAGGCAGGCTGGCTGGCTGGTTGGGCGTGAGGGTCTGGCTGCACAAGGCATGCAAGCTCCGCCCCCAGTCGGTCTCAGACTCCTTATTGGCAGCCGAGCAACGCAGCTGAGGAGCCTCCCTGGCCGGCAGGGAGGGAGAGGAGCTGCTTCCTTTGAAATCCGGGAAATTTAAGGGATATCAACAATCTGGGATAGCAGTGGGAAACGGCATTGGAATAAAGGAGTTTCCTGCAAAAAAGGGGAGGGTTGACAGCTATGCTCCACAGTAGGAAGCATCTAGGGCAAGGGGGGGGCACCTTCTTGCTTCAGCCCTGACATGTGAGCAGGATGCTGCGTTCCCCAAAGTTGTTACAATATCTGCTCGCTGCCAGGATCTTCGAAAAGCAAACACCCTGTACTCTTGGCTGCTGATTTTGCTTTCCACTGTGCAGTCATTTCTGTGTGTGTGTGTGTGTGTGTGTGTGTGTGTGTGTGTGTGTGTGTGTTCCCTCTTGCATGCTGATATCTCGACCCCTTTCCCACCGCTGTGTGGTCCCAAGTCCTTCACCTTGTTGTCATCTTCCAGTCTCCCACGACAGAATTGGTGTTGCTCAACAGTTTTGAATCTTATATACAGAGGCCCATAGCTGTCAACTTCCGGATTTGAAAATAAGGGATCAGCAGCCTCACCTGTCCCAGGGACAGTCTACGGTTCTCGGGGACAGTCCACACTACGGCAGTCCCCCCAGGCTACAAATTAATTTACACCAGGCTACAAGCTAAGGCTGAACAAATTTACCCGCAAGCAAGCTAAGCCTCCACGTGTTTTGCTCAGAGGGCAAGCAAGCCCCCGAGTCCGGGTGGGTGTTACTCCAAAGTAAGCCTGTCCATGGTGACACGAGGAGGGGAAGCAGAGCAAGCTCGGGGCCCCTTCTCAAACAGGCAGACAGCGCTTGGGAAACGGGCACCGCAGGGCACAGCAGCGGCCGCCTGGGCTCAGGGATGCCGCAAGGACAGTGCAATGGCACCAAGTAGTCTCGCCATCCTGCGCTCCAGAGGCTGCGCGCGAACGGGTGAGCGAAAGAGCGAGCGTATAGACGGCAGGCAGGCTGGCTGGCTGGTTGGGCGTGAGGGTCTGGCTGCACAAGGCATGCAGTCGGCCTCAGACTCCTTATTGGCAGCCGAGCAACGCAGCTGAGGAGCCTCCCTGGCCGGCAGGGAGGGAGAGGAACTGCTTCCTTTGAAATCCGGGAAATTTAAGGGATATCAACAATCTGGGATAGCAGTGGGAAACGGCATTGGAATAAAGGAGTTTCCTGCAAAAAAGGGGAGGGTTGACAGCTATGCTCCACAGTAGGAAGCATCTAGGGCAAGGGGGGGGGCACCTTCTTGCTTCAGCCCTGACATGTGAGCAGGATGCTGCGTTCCCCAAAGTTGTTACAATATCTGCTCGCTGCCAGGATCTTCGAAAAGCAAACACCCTGTACTCTTGGCTGCTGATTTTGCTTTCCACTGTGCAGTCATTTCTGTGTGTGTGTGTGTGTGTGTGTGTGTGTGTGTTCCCTCTTGCATGCTGATATCTCGACCCCTTTCCCACCGCTGTGTGGTCCCAAGTCCTTCACCTTGTTGCCATCTTCCAGTCTCCCACGACAGAATTGGTGTTGCTCAACAGTTTTGAATCTTATATACAGAGGCCCATAGCTGTCAACTTTCGGATTTGAAAATAAGGGATCAGCAGCCTCACCTGTCCCAGGGACAGTCTATGGTTCTCGGGGACAGTCCACGCTGCGGCAATCCCCCCAGGCTACAAATTAATTTACACCAGGCTACAAGCTAAGGCTGAACAAATTTACCCGCAAGCAAGCTAAGCCTCCACGTGTTTTGCTCAGAGGGCAAGCAAGCCCCCGAGTCCGGGTGGGTGTTACTCCAAAGTAAGCCTGTCCATGGTGACACGAGGAGGGGAAGCAGAGCAAGCTCGGGGCCCCTTCTCAAACAGGCAGACAGCGCTTGGGAAACGGGCACCGCAGGGCACAGCAGCGGCCGCCTGGGCTCAGGGATGCCGCAAGGACAGTGCAATGGCACCAAGTAGTCTCGCCATCCTGCGCTCCAGAGGCTGCGCGCGAACGGGTGAGCGAAAGAGCGAGCGCGTAGACGGCAGGCAGGCTGTCTGTCTGGTTGGGCGTGAGGGTCTGGCTGCACAAGGCATGCAAGCTCCGCCCCCAGTCGGTCTCAGACTCCTTATTGGCAGCCGAGCAACGCAGCTGAGGAGCCTCCCTGGCCGGCAGGGAGGGAGAGGAACTGCTTCCTTTGAAATCCGGGAAATTTAAGGGATAGCAACAATCCGGGATAGCAGCGGGAAACGGCATTGGAATAAGGGAGTTTCCCGCAAAAAAAGGGAGGGTTGACAGCTGTGCTCTCGGGGCCTCCTCGGTGGCGGCTCCTCGCTCGTGGGAAGCTTTTGCTCCCCATGGGAGGGTCACCTCTCGGGCGAAAACCATGCCCCGCTTTATAAAAAAAAAAAGTCTTTTAAATATTATTACTACCTCGTAGCAACCTGTGGGAGGGGGGAATCCCATTGCACACCCAGCGCCCTTTCTTCCCGTGCAAAGAAGGGAAAGCAAGTGAAAGAAGGAAATAAAATAGAGCAAGGAATTGCCTCTCTCCCCTCCTAAGGCAAGCTGCCTTTCTTTAAGTCTTTTAGAGGGGTTTTTTGCGGGAAGGGGGGGTTGAGAGCTTTTAATGTATTTTCCTCCCTTCCCCTCTCGGGTTTTAACATAGGTTTTTGGGAAGTCACTTTGAGTTTCTGTTGGGGCCCCAGGGAAGAGACTACTAAATTTAATAGTGTCTAATTTTATTTATTAAAATTCTATGCTGCCCTTCATCGGAGGATCACAGGGCTGCTTACAATATAAAAGCAAAAAAAAAAAAAAAAACCCAGACAAAAGCAGTAACACCCTCCTACGTGTGCATGCATGTGCAAATACACACAGTTTAAAAGGTCATAGATTGTTTAATTAGCCTGGGAGAAGAGGAATGTTTTCGCCTGGTGCCTAAAGATATGTAAAAAGGGGCCAGGTGAGCGCCCCTGGGCAGAGCATTCCTCAAGCAAGGAGCCACCACAGAAAAATCCTGTACTTGTGTTTCCGCCCTCCAGACCTCTCATGGAGGAGGCACACGAAGAAGGGCCTTCAGATCATGATTGCAGGGTCTGGGCCCATTCCCATGGGGAGAGGCAGTCCTTGAGGTATTGTGGTCCTCATAATAGCTTGGATGCTTTCAAACTGGATTGGGTAAATGCATAGGGCTATCAATGGCTACTAGCCACGATGGCTATGCTCTGCCCTCCACAGATGGAGACAGCATGCTTCCAAATACCAGTTGCTGGAAACTGCAAGAGGGAAGACCTCTGGTGAGCATCTGATTGGCCACTGTGAAAGGAGGATGCTGGGCAAGATGGGCCACTGGACTGATGATCCGGGAAGCTCTTCTTAGGTTCTCATAAGACTCTTGCCCAGAACTGCCAGAAGTCCCTCCTCTGCATGTAATGAGGACCAAGACGAGGGTGCCACTCATTTATTTTGGCTGTGAACAAGCATCCTCAGAAGAGCCTGGCTACCTCACCATAGCCAAGCAGGTGGCTATGGGAAGCCTGCAAGCAGGACCTAGGGATTAATAGAGGCCAACTCCCATTGTGCCCTGCCTGTAAGCTTCTAAGGGTCACCTGGCTGGCACCTGAGGGAGAAAAGTGCAGTGAGGGCTGCTGGGGCATTTAGGAGTTACTTGGATTTATCTGCAGCTCTGATCAGAACATGCGGGTCCCTTGAGAGGCAGAGGACAGAAACAGAGCGACATGGTAACAGACACGTTAGCAAAGCTGGAGGACGTGCCCAAGAAGGGGCAGCAAAAATTTATCAGGCTTGAAGTACCCAGATGCTCAAGGTGAAGTACCTCTTGGAGCTGAAGAACTAGATTAGGACACTGAAATTGGATACTAATTCCACTAGTGAATTGGCAATTACTTGGCCACTGTGTAAAATGCTTTAAAAATACAGATAATATGCTGTTTGGAAAGCAGAAGCCTTTCCAAAGCTGCTTTTGTCAAATGTTAGCTTTGTATATGATTATTCGGCGGCCTCCCTCTTCCTGTTCTGAACTTGTTCTTTCAATCCTTATCACATTGGTCCTGGTTTTAAAAGCCATGAAGCAGATCTGGGATATTGCAGTGGTGAATAGGGAACAGTGGATGGTTAAGGGGCCATTTGCTCTTGCTCCAGGGGAGTGGGAAGCTGTACCACCAATATTTTAAGAATAACTTTGCTGAATCAGGCTCAGCTTTTTGATGCTGGCCAATCACAGGGGGCTTTGTAAAATGAACAGATTGTGAATCCCTTCCCACATTTTTAAAGCCGGAATATCTGGTTGGCAATTTGAACATGAAGCTTGTTTTTGGATTCTCAGCAGGGAATGTTTACTCACAGGCTCATGGCTCTATTGTGCTCTCTTCCTTTTGAAAACAGCTGAGAGAGAACATAGAACATCTCTTTACTAAGTTCGTGGAGGAAGGAAAAGCCACCGTACGGCTGAAGGAGCCAGCCGTGGACATCTGTCTCAGCAAGGTATGGCGTCAGGCCAGGGGCAGCAGATGGTCTTCTAACTGCGTGTTCTCACTTGCCAAATTAGGATGGTTTCTAGGTAGCCCTTCTGGGATGACAGGAAAAGACATGCACCCTCCCCAACCTCTAACCTGTCTCTGCTGAAATGGTTAAATTTGGGGTTGATTCACAGGAGTTTGGATGCAGCAGGAAGCTTGTTAGCTTCTCCTTTGATCTTCCAAGGTTAAGAAATAGCTGTTGGGAGCTTTGTGACGTCTTGGCCATCTCACAGGGAAGAAATAATTTTTAAAAATGCATTATAATGTACAGTATGTGCTTCATTGATTTTTAAGCAGAGGTTGGATGGCCATATATTGTGGATGCTTGAGTTGTGATTCCTGCATTGAAGGGGGTTGGACTAGAGGGCCCTTGAGGTCCCTTCCAACTCTACAATTCTATTATTCTACTTAGAATCATAGAGTTGGAAGAGACCACAAGGGCCATCCAGTCCAACCCCCTGCCAAGCAGGAAACACCATCAAAGCATTCCTGACAGGTGGCTGTCAAGCCTCTGCTTAAAGACCTCCAAAGAAGGAGACTCCACCACACTCCCTGGCAGCAAATTCCACTGTCGAACAGCTCTTACTGTCAGGAATGTTTAGGTGGAATCTAATGTTTTCTAATGTTTAGGTGGAATCTTCTTTCTTGTAGTTTGAATCCATTGCTCCGTGTCTGCTTCTCTCGAAACATACTTGTTTATGTTATGTAGATATCATATTATATGTTTGTTTGTTTGTTTGTTTTATTTAATAAATACCAGTTGCTGGGGATCAGGAGTGGGGAGAGTGCTGTTCCTGGTTGCGGGTTTCCCACAGGCATCAGGTTGGCCACTGGGAGAACAGGACGCTGGACTAGATGAGCCATTGAGTTTATGGTCCCCATGTATATTTCATTTCTTAAGCTAGTGAACAGATTGGGAGCGATATCTTGCAACTTAAAATACCTTTCATCAATGTTGATGGTGGCTGGCAAGTTTTAGATTTGCATCATTTTAGAAATGAGGTAAATAAGAAGAGATTTTCTCATTGTTTTGAGAATGATTTTGAATTTTAAGCTTTGTGCTTCAGAACAATGCAGGGTTCGGTTTGTAGGACCAGATTATTCATGGTCAAGTCGTACAGTGTGACAATGCTGAAGTTTTCTTCTGCTCTCTCAATAGTTAGTCCTGTTCTTACAGGCCCCACTTAATATTAGAGCAGTATTAGCCCAGCCTCACTCGATGCCCTTGTTGACAGTGTGGTTTGTTAATTGTGGCAGATACAATGCTAGACAAAAATGCATTGTGCTTTCTTCCCTATTCGCTTTCCAAAGGCTGCCACCCTTGTGTTGGTGTCATGGTTCAGAAAGTGCCAGCGCATTGACAAAAGCGTTGAATCTGCAAATGCTGATTATCTTGGTGTTCTATTTGGCTGCAGGCAAATGTCGGCCAGCTGAAGACTTTCCTCTCTGCAATGAAGCTGGCTGACCGAGGCACCAACGAGGAAAGCTTACCACTGTCCACTTTGGCCCCACCGAAAGCTTCTGAAGTTGAGAAGCCAAAGACAAAGATGACCATAACATCCAGGAAGGATTACCCTTTAACCCAGAACTTCCCGTACACTCTGGAGCAACTCCAGGCCTCTTACTGCAAATTAGCCCGCATTGATATGCGCATACTTTGCCTGAAGAGCCTTCGGAAACTGGACTTGAGCCACAACCGTATCAAGAAGCTGCCAGCCACGATTGGGGATCTCGTGTCCCTCCAGGAGCTCAGTCTACAGGGCAACCTCCTGGAGTCCTTTGGCGTGGCCCTCTGTAATTCCACCCTCCGAAAGTCGCTCCAGTCCCTGGATCTCAGCCAGAACAAAATCAAAGCGCTTCCAGCACAGTTCTGCCAGTTGCGGGAGCTCATTCACTTGAAGTTGGATGACAACGATCTGATCAGGCTGCCATTCAAGATTGGTCAACTGAGCCAGCTCCGCTTCTTGTCCGTGGCTCGAAACAAGCTCCCCTTTTTACCCAACAGCTTTGGAAAACTCTCCCTTGAGAGCCTGGATTTATTTGGCAATCCTTTTGAGCAGCCCAAGCCCCTTGCTCCTGACATACAGCTAAAAATACCATTGACTTTGTGGGAATATTCAGCTAGAGCAACGATCAATTACAGGTAAAGGGTCTTTTTTTTAGGGGGGGGGAGGCTCTGAATCCCAGAAGCGGTGCATCCCTTTCCTTACTATTGTTTCTTACAGTCAGTAATAATCTCAACGCTTTAGGACTTTTCAGTTATAAAGTCCTAAAGTGTTGAGATTATTGTTGAGTGTAAGAAACAATTGTAATGTGAAGGAAAAGTAGGTAAAACTCATGGAAGAATTTCAGAAAGGCCTTAGGATTATGTGCTGATGTGCATTTGTGGGGTTTCCTATACAAATACAGTATTTAGTGACTTGCAGAAGATCCCAGATTCAGTCCCTGACGGCTCCAGGTAGGGTTGGGAAAGAGACCTGGCTGGCTTGAAAGTCTCTGCAAGTCAGGGTAGACCTGAGCAGAAGTTCTCAAACTGTGGACTGTGGGCCACAGGTCCCCTCCACTACTCCACTCACGTGGCCCATAGAAAGCTTGGGGAGCTCTGTTCCGCAGCCCAGGACTTTCATAATACAGTGTTTGTTTTGACAAGGATGCTGAAGAGGAACCAAGTGCATTAAGTGATCCTCTGAGACCTCCAGCAATCTTCCAGAGGTCTTCCAAAAGGGGAAAAAATGACAACTTCTTGTGTTGACAGTATTGAGCTAGAGCAGGCGTCAGCAACCTTTTTCAGCCATGGGCCAATCCACTATCCCTCAGACCATGTGGTGGGCCAGACTATATTTTGGAGGGGAAATTCCTATGCCCCACAAATAACCCAGAGATGCATTTTAAATAAAAGGACACATTCTACTCATGTAAAAGCACCAGGCAGGCCCCACAAATAACCCAGAGATGCATTTTAAATAAAAGGACACATTCTACTCGTGTAAAAACAAGCTGATTCCCGGACCGTCCGCAGGCCGGATTTAGAAGGCGATTGGGCCACATCTGGCCCACGGTCCTTAGGTTGCCTACCCCTGAACTAGAGAGATCAGACATCTGACTCACCATGGCGGCACCCTGTATTTACACGTACAGTAAATCAGAATGAATCTGTTACGGGTTTTCAGTAAGTTGTTGAGTTGGGTGTTTGGTAATTTCAGTAATGTAAAGCTAGCCATAATCAGCAGAGGAATTGTCATGCTCATTAGGCCCTTGTAGGTATTGGGAGAAATTTCTCTTCAATCCCAAAATCAGTTTAGGTCTTAACCCTCTTGGCAATGGCTCAGGGAACATTGCCATAGATCCAGATCTTGTTTTTGTTTCTGCGCGAGAAGTTAAGCCACTGTCCAGTATCACCCAAGGGGTTCTATGGCTGAATGGAGTTGGCCTGCCTCTCCAGCAACTAGTTCCCCTTCATTGCAGTGTGGTGGGATTGTGCAAGTTCACTGATGCTTGTTTGTGCAACAAGAACTTCCGGTATGTCACACCCTCAGTCATTGTCATCTGAGGCAGATGTTTACAGTTCTGTTGCATAATAGCTTCTTTCTGGAATTAACTTTGTGGCATGAGTAAGGCTACTGGCGTTTGGAAGAGAATTTGCTTCCCAGGGTGACAAGGCCAGAATCCAAGCAATGACACCATTGGATATGCATGCTTGAGGAGACTGGCCTTGCGTCTTTCAAAAATAGCCATCATCCGTGACAACACACTTCTTTAGAAACTGAGACTTACCAAAACAATTTACCGGTATGATATGCTCATTTTTTTAAAGTTGGGTTTTTTTAATGCCACTGAGCCTGCCTAAATAACATTAGTTTCACAGATGGAGAACTGGTTGCACTGTAGATATTGAGTAGACTCCTGCTCCCATCAGCCTTGCTAATCACCAGGGGTGATGGAATTTGTAGTCCTACAAAATCTGGAGGGCTATAGGTTCTCCAGCCCTGCTCTAGGTACTGCTGTTCTTAATGGGGTTTTTTAAAGTTAATATGCCAACAGTATCTTCTGTAAACAACCAAAGTGAGAGACTTCCTTTGGGTCTGATTGGGGCAGGTGAGGTGTCTCTATTTAGAACTGCCTCCCCACCCCCCGCTGCCCTCCTGTCCCTGGCCTTGCAGACATTAGCATTTTTACAGTACATTTCAGAGCACACACAACACTTTATCTCAGTTACAACCACCCCTTAAGATAGGCCTGAAAAATCCTCATGTTATCCTGTTGCCCTGGATTTGGGAGGCCAAAGGCTGAGACAATAACCGCCTTTGGGCATTATAATATCATCGCTTGGGATGGGAGCCAGGGAGGGTACTGGCTCCACCCCCTGGCTTTGTTCCATTTAACTGCCATCTCAGGGAGGGAAACTGAAGTGCTCAGCATTCTGTCCTTGCAGAAGCTCCCTCTTTGAATTGGAATCTTAACTTGGTAATTGATACAGGAGGGTCTGTGGTTTACGCAGTCGTCTTCCATGAGTTGGGACAGCAACTGGAGAACAAGGTGATGTCCTGTCTTCACTGCCAGAGGCAGTATACCTCTGAACGCCAGTTCCTGGGGCTCACAAGCAGGGAGAGTGTTGCCTTTGTGGGCTTCCCATTGGGGGCATCTGGTCCAGAACAGTGTTGGACCAGATGGGCCTTTGGCCTGATCCAGCAGCCAGGCTCTTCTAAAGGTTATTGTGGGATGGCAATGGTAGAACCGCCATGCATGTTTCTCATGCGCCCAACCATAGGATAGCTTAATGTCTTGATTGTGAGGTTATGGCAGCTTGCAAAAGGCCGGTTCTGAGTTCACGAGAACTTTCTGGCTCTCAGCACTCGCTGCATCTCTTGGGGACATTTAAGTTAACTGTGCCATGGTCATTCGTGTTGCATAGACTTACAGTTTCCCTGTTTCACGGATTATTATTATTACTAAATGTCAAGTGTCAGTCCGTCTTCCCTAAGCCAGTGCCCTCCAGTTGATCTCCCATCAGCTCCAGTGAGCATGGCTGTGCTGACCGGGGCTGAAGGATGTATTACTCCAGGCAGCTCGAGGCCACCAGGACGGGGGAAGGAAGGCGAAATGGATTTTACATCTTTAATAAAGCTACATTATTATTTTTACCAGCTAAGGAGATTCCAGGTTCAGCAGTATGGAAGTCTTGGATGGTCACTTTGGCTCAGAAGTGTGTTTGGGATGCATACATTAAACATGTTAATTTAAAATGCTTGCAGCCTTCTTTCCAAGACAGGCTTCCAGGCTCTATGAAACTGCTCAGCACAAACTGTATTCACATCCAGGTCTTGTTCTCTTTCACAGGCTCCCATACAGCTGCCACGTCCTTCCTTCTCACCTCTGTCACGATCTGGACATGTCAAAGAGCTGTCACTGTGGGCGGGCCTGCCTAACCAGCTTCATTCAGACGACCGTCACCATGAACCTCCACAGTGTGGCGCACACGGTTGTCCTTGTGGACAACATGGGGAGCACAGAGGCCCCCATCCTCCGCTACTTCTGCTCTCTGACTTGCTACTCTCAGTTCCTGGACAGACATCTGCAAAGCATCCGATGACCTGAAACCAAAAACCACATCTGGTCTGAGAAGCCTCATTCAGCAACAGCAGACAGATGCTGTCTAATATCAAAAGCAATGCTGGGACACTAGGAAGGCATTGCAGAGATCCGTTGTCTCCCAGGCCTTTCCTTTTTTCATCATCCAGGAGGAAGAAGGGAGGCAGGCTTGCATTCTAAACAGAATGCAGTTTAGCGGTTTTTTATTTAAAGCAGCTCATGTTCAAAGTGTGTCTAGAAGTTTGGCTGCAGTGGAGCCTCTCTGGACGGCATGGGACTTGTTCGGACAAGCTCCAGGTTATTTCAGCAGTCTCCAAGATCTGTTCCCTGAAATGGTTTATGCTGATTTTTTTTAAACGTTCATGCCATTGTCAAAAGGAAGTTTGTCACGTTCACACAACCAGTTGTGTTGCTATTGAAGAACTGATGCAAAACTAGCGTGCTTCAAAAGAAAATATTGTGGTGGCCAGTTCATCATATATTATAATTTGTATGCAGGAACTGGTTTTTCCAAGTACCAGATGCAGGCACAGAGTGTTTTGGGAATGGTGCCCACATGCAGAAATTGTAGTTTGAATGGACATGGGTATGTGATGCAAGAATGGGAAAGGATTGGGCCCCTGCTAGTCTGGATTTTGCCTGTAAAAATTGTGCTCTGTATGCAAGAATTATTATGGAGTGCATCATATGAAGCAGTTTTGCATTAGTTAACTTCTGAAAGCCTCTTTTTTTTCTTAAAAAGAATAAATAAATGCTTAAGAGAGTCTGAAATGGTGTGAAATGAGTCTTGCATTACTCTTAAATGGAGCTGGGCTTTAGAAAAAAACATAGATCGCACCAGCATATTTCTGTTCCCTGGTCTCTGCTCTTTAGGATGGCAAAGGATTCAAAATTCACAAAATACAATGACAGCACAGACAGAAACCTTTGGCCCATTAGAACTGAATGGCCTCTCAGGCTGCTGTACTGCTTTCCACCTGTTCCAGCCCCATGGAGATAATAATTTTATTTTATTTTTACTCTGCCAATCTGGCTGGGTTTCCCCAGTCACTCTGTGTGGCTTACAGAATATATAAAACATAATAAAGCATCAAACATTAAAAACTTCTCGATACAGGGCTGCCTTCAGATGTCTTCTAAAAGTTGAGTAGTTCTTTATCGTCTCAACATCTGCTGGGAGGGCGTTCCACAGGGCGGGCGCCAGTGAGGGAACCCCCAGAAGGCCAGAACGATGGGGGTGGAGACGCTCCTTCAGGTATACTGGGCCGAAGCTGTTTAGGGCTTCAAAGATCAGCACCAACACTTTGAATTGTGCTCGAAACGTACTGGGACCCATTGTAGGAGGGTCATTCCATATCAAGTCATCCAGCTTTTTTACCTCATGTCATCCAATTTTCTTAATGATCAAAACTAAGTTCAAATCTAAAATAAACAAGACTTCAACCACTAGAATTAATGCTTTGAAAGTTTGTTAAGTACTAACAAGAATTATTAGTACTTAACAAGTGTTTATTGTATCATGCAACAGCAAGCTATCACTGCTATGGAACACATTTTTTTAAAAGCCTGACTAGCTTTTCAGATACCTTTTAATTGAATAACTTTCTAAAGAAATGCCTGAAGTAACATATTATAGGTTGAAGTCTTGTTTATTCTGTTATATTTTACTCCACGGAGACCCATTTATCCTAAATGGAACCCAATAAGGCAGACATGTATGTACAATTTTTTTTTTAATGTGATCCCATTGAGATCCCAAGATGAAATTTTGCAGGTAGCTCTTAAAAATATTAAATAACACATTTCTTGAGAAAATTTTGAAGTACACCCATCATGTGACATACATTAAAGCCCATGAAGTTCTGAAGAGATTGGTGTTTTTAGTTTTGACGTATCTCAATCCTGGGCTGAGCTTTAAAGAGGCACAACACAAAAGGAAATCTGGTCGAGAGGGAGGAGGAAATAAGCAAGTACCAGTTCTTCCTTACAGATTCTTCTAACAACCAGATGCAAGGAAAAAGTTCTAGGAGACGCCACCTTTCCCCCTTCTTTGCACGGCTGAATACTCTGCACATGCTCTATGATACCCCATCCCCCACTGAGTTAAAAGGGGAGGCGGTGCTTGCACTTGGTTAAAGATGGAAAGGAGGGGGGGGAATTGTCGAATATTGCAGACCTTCCATGATGTGCCCCTGTATTCCAGGGACAGTCCCAGATTTACAGAAGCTGTCCCAGTTTCTGATTTGATCCGAGAATGTCCTGCAGGACATCCCTATTTTCATCAGAGAAATGTTGGAGGGTAAGGAGTTATGCAACCCTGGAGTCAAGGAGATGTGACTTTATAACCTTCAGAAGACATCTGAAGGAAGCCCTGTGGAGGGAAGCTGTTTAATGTTTATATACGGTATATATTGAGATCCAGCGCCGAGGGCCTTCTGGCGGTTCCTCGCGAGAAGCAAAGCTACAGGGAACCAGGCAGAGGGCCTTCTTGGTAGTGGCGCCCGCCCTGTGGAACGCCCTCACATCAGAGGTTAAAGGGATTAACAACTACACGACATTTAGAAAACGCCTGAAGGCAGCCCTGTTCAGGGAAGTTTTTAATCTATGATGTGTTAATGTATTTTAATGTTTGCTGGAAGCTGCCCAGAGTGGGCGGGGTACAAATAAATTATTATTATTATTATTTTATTATATATTGGAAGCTGCTCAGAGTGGGTGGGGCAACCCAGTTAGATGGGCAGCTCATCATCATCGAACAGGATGTCCCTATTTTCACTGGAGAAAATGTTGGAGGGTAAGGAGTTATGCGACCCCCAGCCAAGGAAATAGAAAACACCTGAAGGCAGCCCTGTAGGGGGGGGGGAGCTTTTTAAATGCTTAATGTTTTTATATATGTTGGAAGCTGCTTAGAGTGGCTGGGGCAACGCATTTAGATGGGCAGGTTACAAATAAAATTATTATTATTCTCGAATGGTTCGTCCCCCTTTTCGCCGGAGAAATGTTGGAGATATTCCAGTTCCGGCTGCCTCTGCCTTCCTGCTCTGCCGGGGACCAGGCTGCGCCGCCAGACCTCCCCGCCGTGCCCCGGGCACCCCCAGCGGCGCCGGCCGGTGGCTCCGGATGCGGAAGCCGCACGTGGAGGGCGGAGAGCGGCAGCGGGAGGAGGAGCCGGAGGCGGCGCCGTCGCTGCTGCAGCCCCGGCGGAGCGGAGCGGAGCGTGGCGGCTGGTGGCGCGTCCGGGGCGGGGCGGCTGGCTGCCTGGCCGGGTCCCTCCTTCCTCCGCCCGCCCACGCCCCATCCGGCCTCGGCGCGGGGACTGGCCGCTCGCCCGTTGGCCGCCTCCTCCTTCGCGCGCCCGGCCGAGAGAAAGAAGGCAGGCAGGCAGGCAGCCCCCTCCGGAGAGAGAGCGCAGCAAGCGGCGCCCACGACGATGCCGCGCGCGCGGCGGAGGGCGACGTTGGCCGCCCGGCCGCTCGGCTGATGCGCCCCGGAGGGAGGGCCGCGCCGGGCCCGGCTCGCCGCCGCCGCCGGTCGTGATCGAAGGGGCGGCCGCGCGGGAGACGCCGCCGCCACCATGAGGCTCCGCATCTACAAGCGCAAAGTGCTGGCGCTGCTGCTCGCCCTGGCCGCCGCCGCCTGCGCCCTGGCGCTCTGGGGAGGCGCCGGAGAAGCCGCCGGGGGAGCCAAGCGGGAGGACGACCGGGCACCGCCGCCGGGAGACCAGCCCGTGGCGCCGGCCGGCAGCAGCAGCAGCAGCAGCAGCATGCTTCCCGCCCGGGCGGCCGGGCAGCGGCTCCCCAACGCGTCGTCTCCGGCGTGGCTCCCCGGGGAAGAAGCGGCCGCGTCGGCGCTGCTGGGCCCCAACCGGACGCTGCACTACCGCTCGCTCGTCTACCGGCTCAACTTCGACCAGCCCGTGCGCAACGAGGAGCGCTGGCGGGCGGCGACGTCGGAGGGCGGCGGGGCCGCTTCCGCGGACGGCGTGGCGGTGGCGGTGGTGGTGCAGGTGCACGAGCGCGCCGAGCACCTCCGGCTGCTGCTGGCGTCGTTGCGCCGGGCGCCGGGCGCCGAGCGGGTGCTGCTGGTGCTCAGCCACGACGTGTGGTCGGCCGAGCTGAACGCGCTGGCCGCGTCGGTGGACTTTTGCGCCGTGCTGCAGGTCTTCTTCCCGTTCAGCCTGCAGCTGTACCCGGGCGAGTTCCCCGGCACGGACCCGCGGGACTGCGCGCGCGACGTGGGCCAGGCGGCGGCGCTGCGCCTGGGCTGCCTCAACGCGCAGTACCCGGACGCCTTCGGCCACTACCGCGAGGCGGCCTTCGCGCAGACCAAGCACCACTGGTGGTGGAAGCTGCACTTCGTGTGGGAGCGGGTGCGCGCCCTGCGACGCCACCCGGGCCTCGTGCTCTTCCTGGAGGAGGACCACTACTTGGCGCCCGACTTCTACCACGTGCTGCAGCGCCTGTGGGCCGCTCGCCAGAGGGACTGCCCCGAGTGCCAGGTGCTGTCGCTGGGCACCTACGCGCCCGTGCGGGGGCCCTTCTCCGGCCGCGCCGACAAGCTGGAGCTGAAGACGTGGAAGTCCACCGAGCACAACATGGGCATGGCCTTCGGGCGGGACACCTACGAGCAGCTGATGGGCTGCGCCGAGGCCTTCTGCACCTACGACGACTACAACTGGGACTGGACCCTGCAGCACCTGACGGTCAGCTGCCTGCCGCGCTTCTGGAAGGTGCTGGTGCCCGAGATCCCCAGGGTCTTCCACACGGGCGACTGCGGCATGCACCACAAGAGGCAGTGCCAGCCCGCCGCCCAGAGTGCCAAAGTCGATGCGCTGCTCGACGCCAACCGGCAGCACCTGTTCCCCGAGACCATGGTGGTGGGCAAGAGGTACTCGCTGGCCCCGCTGAGCCCCCACGTCAAGAACGGCGGCTGGGGAGATATTCGGGACCACGAGCTCTGCAAAAGTTACCGCAGGTTGCAGTGAGCGGGATGGAGCCTCGTCCTTCCCCCATGGGGCCTGTGGGATCTATTACAGGCATGAGCCTGAAAAGCGGGAGGGGGATGTATTGATTGGTTTCTGCTTTAATATGGACAGTGGTTATTACAGAGAGAGAGAGAGAGAGAGAGAGAGAGAGAGAGAGAGAGAGAAAGGAAAAAGAAGTGTTTCTGAGGCAGAAAGGTCCTGTAGGGGAATGTTAAAAATAAACATAAATGCTACTTGTTTACTGGAAAAATAATTGACAATTTTTACCAAGGCCTTTTTATAAAGTGTTTGTGACACTTTCAAACAACCCTGAATTCCATTTTTCTTTTGAAGTTTGGGTGTCAAAGGCAGTGGGTGGGGCGAGTGCCTAAGATGACCGAGGCCCCCTGTCTGCTACTCGCAAGCCCCCCAGTTCTGAACTGGTCGGCGCTTTCTGAACAACCCCTCACCCTCTCTCTGCCAACCACTTAACTTACTAGAGAGATCAGTCATTCAGTATTCCATAATCTTGTACATGCTTGCTTGAAATTCGGTACCTTAATACCTGCAAAAGCCTTCTATTTTATTTGCTATGTGTTTATGAGAAAATTGGAAATCCATTTCTTTTCACTTAAATGTAGAAATATGCAACTTTTTTTTTTTTTAGTTCTGCCAAAATAAAAAAAAACATGTTTTTTGTAATACAAGTCTTTCAGTGATCCGAAACAATCCCTTTTAATTTTTATAGCACCAAGTTAATGACGACACAGTGCAATGATACAAAGTAAAGCAAATTACGGTAGCAACATAACATTTGAAGAACTGAACTGAAAACAATGGCAACCATTTACCTCCTGTTACAGAAACAATTCAGGTTCCTGCGTAGGCAGCCCAGCTTAATGAATAATTAAAAATAGGGCTGGATGAAGAAAGAGAGGAGAGCATCCAAGAGCTAAAAGCCCCAAACAATATAAAGCAACAGCATATGGAGAAGAGATATACTAATTGAGAGCCTAGTCTACATCTGTGCTAAGAGGCTCAGTAACCTTCAAAAGCCTTTCTTGATGAAAGAGCACAGATTTAATTTAACTATGTATTGAATGCTAGAGCACAATCTCATCGGAAAATTCTGCACAAGTTCTTCGTAAAGTAAATGGGCCTTGTGCAAAAGAACTTCCCAGTGGATTGTGCCCTTCCTTGCCTCTGGAAAAATGCACCGAAGATGAAATCCATTTATATGCCCAAAATGTAACAAAGGCCCATTTGTGTATTGTGGTGCAGTAATACAGACAGCAGCAGCAAACACAAGATGGCAAAGTCATCTCCAAGGCATCCCTTAGACCTGCAACAAAACGCTTTATTGGTGAATTTTAGTGTGTTCCTAGATTTTACAGGACAATCCAATTAGTGGAAGCTACTGAATTCTGTCTATCTAACATAATTAACTGCTGAGTGTTTTCCAGAACTTGACTTTCTGGGATGCAAATGTGTTTCTTCAGGTTACAAGAGAGGAAAGACTTCATTAGGTTAGTCTCCCCTGCTCCATTTCAATTTTGAACATGCTAATTAATGTAGACAGAACTTCTAATTTAATGGCCTGAAGAGTGCTGATGTGTTTTCAAGCAAGTCTTAATTGAGAGTGGGTTCTGGTGAAATCTGTGGGACTTAGAAGAGGGTTACAATCCTGCTCCAACTGAGCACTTTTGAGCCCCCATGCAGATCGATGGGAACCAATTCTTCCATTTAAAATGTGCTAAGTTTTAGCTTCATGGTACCTGCCGCATCCAGGGTACTGATGCCTTTTGTTAAAACAACAGTTGGCACAAAATCTCTTCCTGTAAAATGCAGGCAGTGTCAAAAGCATCCAGCCTAGCTATGGTAGGCAAATTACCGGTAAGCAGAAGTTCTAGAATGGTCTTTGAACTGTGAAAACTAGTTTGGCTGACAGAAAACAAGAGACCTGAAACACATTTCTGCTGTAAAACGTAGAGCTGGGAATAGATCTATGTAGCTGCTTGTGGGGTGTGCTATTCTCTGTCCCAAAGGCAGTGGGACTACAACGAACAGGCCTGTCCCTCGGGGGCATGCTTACTTTGAAATCAATTCCATTAAAATGAATAGGATTAACTTCCTGTGAATGCAGTTTGCAATCTGGCTATGACACCCCGATCCAAAATAGATTGTGCTGCATACATTTCAGAAAGGTTTTGAGTTCCCCAAAAAACAGTTTTCATGCAAAGCACCCAGGGGATTTCCCAAGACAGTTGCAACACTCGGCGTTCAGGAGACTTGCATGGGTTTTGATGAACAGAGAGCAACTTGGGGTATTTATACTGGTTTTAGCATCCACCACGAAAGAAAGAAAGCTGGTTTTTGCCCAGCTGTTGCTGTTGCATTTCTATCTACCGGTACCTGTTTCAAGGGTGCTTGCAGAGTGTGAAAGGGATGCCCCAAAGGCAAGCCATACAAATTCACCCCTGAAAGTAATTGTGGCAGCACAAGTCATTGTGAAATGTGGGAGAACACTTCAAATAGTGGGTTGTTATTTCCCTATCAGTGGAGAAGAGATGGGAATGCTGGAGGAAGGGGAAGTATGAAAGGCACTATGAAACCCTGAAGTTGTGATGAGGCCTTGTGCAAGAGCATGTCTCAGTTGGCTCAGCCGAGAGATGAGTTAGCCTTCTGCCCGCACAGTCAGCCTCTTCGCTTTGCCCTTCCATGGCGCAAGACGTCACAACCAAGAAGTCTCCCTGTTTCAGTCACCAGCTTCAGAACAAGCCAGCATCCTAAACGAAACTTCAAAGTCTGGTTTAAGATCCTCATTCCAAAGCTAGTGACTATAGTCTCCCAGTTCAGAAGAATTTGGAAATTGATTAGAGACTTCCTGGTTTAATCCTGGTTGTGTGCACAGGCAAAAGCCGCGTTCCTATTTCAGTTTAACAAACCTAGATTTAGCCTGTATGTTCCCCTGACTACTCGCAGCAATGGGGTTTTTACTGTAAAGTCTGCTTGACTTTAATGAACTGCCAGTTTCTTTCTGAAATTCAGCAAAAAGCTGAATGCTCGTCTAAACCCAGGGCTCTCCAGATGTTGCTGCACTGCCACTTCCCTCATTCCTGACCTTTGGCTGGGACTGATGGAAGTTGATCTGGAGAGCACTGTATTGATAACCCCTTCCTGGAGTCCAATCCTTTCAAACCTCCCAAATGGAAGTCAACATTTTTGAGCAGATGGGACCGGTGCTTTGTTTCCGCAAGACTTGGGGTTGGGGTTCTGCACCGTCCCTTCCCTGTGCTCTTTGGAGGAAATGCAAAAAGTAAAACTTGAGGTTTTTCTCGCTGCAGAGCCAGCTGGGAGCTCAGCACATTAATCCAGTTCATACAACAAAGCATTCTGAAAGGCGACTGCACAGTGCGTTGTGTGGCTGGTAATGTACTGCACACTTCCATCCCGCATGTCTGTTTCCTTTAACACAGGGGGAGCCGGCCTGCTCGTGCCCTGCCCTTGCTTGTTCTGTGCTGACTCTGAATGCACACCCTCCCCCCCTCCGGTTTGGCCAGGCTCCTCCCAGTTAAACTGGGCTTGTGGTGTGGACGTGGCTCTTTCCTCCTCCCTTGCAAAAGCACGTTTTGACTCACGGCACTCCCTTATCTGCTGTTTCCCAGGACTGGGGTTGCTGGGGTCAAGCTCCAAACAATGGCCTGGTCCCCCGCCAACTTGGCCCATTGTTTCCATGGATGTGAGCGGAGCTGTTTGTGCGGGGCAGCTTTCTGCATCTGCTGAGAGTTCACTGCCATTTTCTTGTTCGCCATCCTCTCCCTTGGGAGTAGCTTTTTCTTGCCTTTTACCAAGCTCAAAGCCGTTCTGCTCCAGCGGCTGTGAAAAGAAAAGGGGAGAGCTGTTTGTTACAGTTGTAGGCTAAAGGTAGAGAGAAGTGTTGCTGAAAATGATCTCAGCCACCAAACAGGAACAACCTGGGCTTCCTCCCAAACAGGTCTCCCTTATAAGTCCGTACCTTCTTGCAATGTTTCCAGTAAACAGGGCTGGAGATTTTCGCAGGCCTGGCAGTGGAAGCTGACCTACAAAGCCCTGGGGACTTGCTCAGAGGCAAAGTTGCAGGAGTTCTGCCAGGTGGGCTGCCCACTGTGTGCTCCTAACAGGAAGGAGGATTCTGGCTGGGTTGTGCAAAATGCCTTGCGCTTGTCACAAAGCTGTAGTTACCCAATGCCTGGGGGCCATCTGGATCATGCACATTTCAGGGAAGGAGTCATGGTTTCAGCTTAGGAGTACAGCTTACATGGTGTACTTGGACTTTCGACAAGGAACCTCACCAAAGACACCTCAGTAGGCTCATGGAATAATTGGAGAGGTCCTTTTGCAGATCAGGAATTGGTTAAGTATCAGGAAGCAGAGAGTAGGAATAAATGGCCATTTCTCTGAATGGAGAGATGTAGGAAGTGCAGAACTGATACTGAGACCTGGGCTTTTTAACTTCTTCATAAACAATCTAGTTTCCCAGCCCAGTTTCCTGGTGATGTTAAATTGTTCAGGGATAATGAAACAAAAGGAGATTGTGAAGACCAAACTGGGTGAATGGGTGGTAAAATGGCAAACGCAATTCAGTGCAAACAAGTGTAAAACAATGCATGTAGTCTAAATTGGGGCAAAGGGGTGTTTTGAGTCTCAACACCTTGTTGTTGAGGAGGACTGCATCAAAATCCTCCAAGGACCCTACTTGCTAAGGACCCTCTTTGACAATGCCCAGAAGCAGCCAATGATTGGTAGCCCAGGTCCCCATGTCAACATTCCTCCAATCGTTCCGATGCAGCAGGATTGGCCACGCTCTGTGCTGCTCAAAAGACTTTAGACCAGCTCTCATTTTCACTGGCAAATAAAGCAATCCTCTAAGATACAGAATAAGGCACAAACTCTTGCGGTGGCTGGCAGAGTAGCCTGGAGATGAGCAACAGGTGGTTGCCAACCTCAATATTCTTGGCCTCGTGCTATCTAGGACACCAAGGTGGTCTGTGCCGCGGTGCCGGCTGCAAATGGAAAAAGCTCTTCTGCTCCAGTGCAGGACTGAGAAAAATGAGAGCACAGATAAGGGAAAACACACCACGTAGATAGCAACCAAGAGGTCTGGTGTAGGCTGGAATTGTCATCCAAGCGATATGAAGCTCTGGTCTCCTTTCAATAATTAAATGTAGAAAATCAAATATTGATATTCATTGCAGTTGGCAAGTTTTCAACAGCTAACAAACAACAGGTGCCAGATCCAAGGTAGACTTGCAATGCAGCCTCTGAGGCTTTAAATGGAAGCTGTAAGTGTGAGACACTTTTAATTTACAGTAGGGGAAGCAGAAACACCCACAGAGTCCGTAAGCAGAGCTGGGCTACAAATACGGATGTTTGCTCTATCATTGTGTGCAGGCAATTAAAGAGAGTGCACCTCACGCCCCACCCCCAGGAGCAAAGTCCAGACTGCGGCCTTGAACTTTCAAAGTCTGATCCCAGATACAGGCTGGCTGAGGCACATGATTATTGAAATAATATTTGCAAATGCAACATGCGGAGCCCACCGTGTTCAGTCTATTTCAGGAAGAGATTACAACTCATCTGCTGCCATTTTTAATCATTTATTATTTGGGATATACTATAATTTTACAAATTGTGAAGTTCTTGTAATGATTCTGCAGATTAAGTTGGGAGGAGGGGAGGGAAGTGACATCCTAGAAACCCTCATTCTGTGATGGGAATCTGACCATTTGTTACAGCAGGCTATTTGAGAAACCGCCACACAGGACCAAGTAATTCTTAAAATTATCTATGTTTTCAAGAGACTCTAAATATTAGGTGTCAGTCCAGCCAGCTGCCTCTGTTTATATTTGATTTTGGACTTCTATTCCTTCCAAGTATAGCAGACGATGACAAGTCTTCATGCTCTCCAAAAGGGCTTCAAAATCACAAAGCTTACAAGATCCACAGTAAGACGAGAAAAACCTGACTTCCGACGTGCAGTTAAGATCCTCTCCAAATGCAGTGGAACAGTGTGGTCTGTTCTGGGAGCAAGTTCATGGCCATTAGGAACATCCTCTCTTGCTTATCCTAAATCTCTCTCCGCAATTTAAATTCAATGTTGTATGTCCTGCATCGAGTTGAAGCCAAATTCTGGCCCATCTACAGATTTTTGCACAAGCATGGTAATCTCACTGAAACACAGAGCATTCCCAGCACACACATGCCAGGGTGGGGGAGCTTAATGCAGTGGAGTAGCAAGTTGCCATGTTTGCTGAACATTTAATTTGGAAGTTTTCAGAATCAATGAGCACCCTTAACGCACAGGTAAAAATATCCTTACAAGCAACAAGGTGTTGGGCAAATGGAACTGGATACAGGTAAGACAGTGACTGGTTACTCCAGTGTTGTTCATGGATGATAAGGCAGGCCTGCTGAACAATGCCTTACCTTTAATCTGATCTGACTTTTGCCCTCCGAGACATCCAACACTTCAATTAATGGCTGATGTTCCATCTCAGACGGGCTGGAACAGGACATCCTCGGAAGACTGTCCAGAAACTCATCCACATTGTCTTCAGTGACAAACCACCTTTCCTGAAGGGGAGAAACAAGTACAAGGATCAAACCTTCCCTTTGGTTACAAAACACCAGCCCTTAGGCACCCAAAAGCTGCCGCAATCCCCAGCTCTCTGCTTCTGCTTAAAGCTGGCATTCTTAAATAATGGCTGAAACCTTCAGCTGTGGCACCCTCGATCAGAAAGTCACTCACAACCAATTGGATCAGCAACAAGAAGATGTAGATTTTATCATGGGCTGACAGATTTCGTGTTAGTCAACCAAGTGATGCTTCACTTAAGGTATTTCTATCTCACTTTTCAAGCAATCTACTTATACTAAAAACCAGAATACAGTTGCCTAATTTTCAAGCAGCTCCTTTGGCCAAGCCTTTCATGGTGCTGCATGCTTGCAAGTGATAATGCTTTTCCCCTATGCTGGCAAATGGCACAAAGGCAGGCTAGGCTGGGTTGATTTTGTTTCCTTTTTCTGTGGTTAGTCTTTTTGCCAAGGCCTTCTTCCTTGTGTGCATCTGTCTGAGGGACGCCATGGAACTCCAATGAAAGAAAAGTCTTTATTGGCAGTGACACCTGAACTCTCGAATGCCCTCGCTACACAGCCTTGCATCCCTGGCACCCACACCAGAGTGGCACCAGGCTAAGGTGTTTTTGCTCACAGAAGCATTTTAACCTTGTGTACTACATTTTAATGATTAACCATTTTATCTGTTGTTTCATTATTGTGCTTATGCTGTGATACACCCAAATGTACACCGGTCTGAAGGTCAGGATGAAGATTCAATATATACAGTAACAGGCCAATTCTATGTTAGGCTGCATACATTTTTTAAGGCCTTTGAGCAAAACTCCAGATGCAAAAGTGCTGCATTACTCAACCCCAAAAGACATTCACCAATGAGAGAGAAATGGAGGCCATGCAGATTTCTCAACCTGAAGGCAGCCCTGTTTAGGGAAGTTTTTAACTTGTGATTTTGATGTATTTTAATATTTGTTGGAAGCCGCCCAGAGTGGCTGGGGAGACCCGGCCAGATGGGCGGGGTACAAATAAAAAATTATTATTATTATTATTATTTTTCTGGCAAAGCGCCAGCGCCTTGTACAACTGTGTGGTGAGGAGAAATTCAACAGGTGATGCTTTTTACACATGGGGTACATAAACTAGACCATTTGACAATAAAATCTTCAGCCGTTGAATTTTTGCTTGCCATGCAGTTGTAAAAAAAAGTAGAGCAGATCCCCTCTATGAGGAAATGTTGCAACATTTGGGACTTTTCAGTTTAGAGAAAAGGCAGGTACAGTACAAAGGCAATGGCGCCCAAAGCTGTTTTCTGGATTGCAGGTACATGCAAGGTTTGTCCTGGAGCCAAGAGGCCTGGGGCTGCCACTTCCTCAAACTCAGGGGACGGTTGGGAGAAGCCTCTGAAGAGCTCCAGCTAGAAGAAAACAGAAAATGGAATGGATCCCCCAAGGAGCTTTTTGGATCCGGCCTTTAAAGCTAAAGTAAAATGTCCAGGTTCACAGATTGAGGTTGAATCCTGACAAGACAGAAGTACTGTTTTGGGGGGACAGGGTGCGAGCGGGTGTGGGGGACTCCCTGGTCCTGAACAGGGTAACTGCCCCTGAAGGACCAGGTGCGCAGCCTGGGAGTCATTTTGGACTCACAGCTGTCCATGGAGGCGCAGGTCAATTCTGTGTCCAGGGCGGCTGTCTACCAGCTCCATCTTGTGCGCAGGCTGAGACCCCCCTGCCCACAGACTTTGTCTCACCAGAGTGGTGCATGCTCTAGTTATCTCCCGCTTGGACTACTGCAATGTGCTCTACGTGGGGCTACCTTTGAAGGTGACCCGGAAACTACAACTATTCCAGAATGCGGCAGCTAGACTGTATACCTGAAGGAGCGTCTCCACCCCCACCGTTCAGCCCGGACACTGAGATCCAGTGCCGAGGGCCTTCTGGCGGTTCCCTCACTGCGAGAAGCAAAGCTACAGGGAACCAGGCAGAGGGCCTTCTCGGTAGTGGCGCCCGCCCTGTGGAACGCCCTCCCAGCAGAGGTCAAAAAGATAAACAACTATCTGACATTCAGAAAATACCTGAAGGCAGCCCTGTTTAGGGAAGTTTTTAACCTGTGATATTTTAATGTATTTTAATATCTGTTGGAGGCCGCCCAGAGTGGCTGGGGAGACCCGGCCAGATGGGTGGGGTACAAATAAAAAATTATTATTATTATTATTATTATTATTATTATTATTGGTCCACATGCTGTCCTGGTTCATACATACATAATGCTGAACTGTAGTTTAATAGCGATAACAGTTTTATTATCTATACCCTGCCCATCTGGCTGGGTTTCCCCAGCTACTCTGGGCAGTGGTTTACTGTCACATGCACCAACCTGAGGGCCTGTGTGCCTCCCCTTCCCTCTCCTCCTCCAGTACAACCAAGAGGAGGAAATCAGAAGTGATTGCTTCCATCTGCAGATAACCATAGTGACTCATGTCCAAAGCTAGGGAAAACTGTGATGAATGCTAACTACCGGTATATTTCAGAGGAACAAGCCGCCTTCAAAATGCAGTTTATTAACTATAGTTAACACTAATCATGGTCCTCAGTTTGGACAAAATAAGTAATTACAGTTGGCTGAAAACAGAAGAAAGAGCTTCCCATTTCCTTGTGGCTTCTCCAGAGGAGAGTGAGGTGCCAGAGGCTCCCCCAGACTCATTCTCATAACCTTACATCACTGTCACCACTGTTTCAGAGTTAACAAAACCCACATATGCGCCCTTGAAACATGTCACTCTCAAGAAGCTTCGAATATATTAAATTACATTTCTATTTTAAAATATTTATAGGATGACTTTATGAGCAGAACTCATTCAATGTGGCTTACAGCCTTATAAAAACACAACTTTCAACAGGAATAAGATAAATAAAAAACTTCCAATAGAACCACAATGTTAAGAAAGCCTGCAATAGTAAATACATGTCCATCCCAGAAATAACACACAAATCCGTCAACCAACAGAAGGTCAATGGCAAGATGGAATATCACTCATAGGTAAGTCACTGAACTCAACCGGGCGTATTGAGAATATTGCACAAAACCACAATAACACTGTATGTCTAGGACTTAACACTATATGTCAGCACTATGTCATGTTGTTCATTGGGCATTAAATAAAAACAACTAATAAAGCACATTTTGGGTTCACAGTAGTCTTTGGAGCAATTGCCAATGGTAAGAAATAAAGCTAACAGACCCATTTTTGCCCCTTTATCAACAATACCCAGGGCTAAGTTATTAGAATTGAAAGTTTCTCTCTAGCAGACTTCAGGCATTTTAAAAGTAGGTCATGCACTGGATCTAAATTAAGTTAAGGTGCCTTTATGGTGAATTCAGGAAACAGGTTCAAAAGAAACTTAGATCTCAGAGCCTCTCTGCCTTTTTTCAAATCCTGCTGCAGAGGAGATCAGCTAAAGTCGGAGTCTCTACGGCAATGCAAGATGAAAGCCACAAAGGGGGGCGGCGGGGGGAGTCTCCTATGTATAAGGTATTAGCAATGGCCAGAAATAAGACATCTCCAGAAAGGCTTTCAGCAGCTTAATCAAGAGGTTAATAACTTTGGTGACACACGTTTCCTATACCAGGAAGGCAGCAAATTAAACCTAAATATTAATGGCCTCTAGAAAATGATGGTGCTTTTTATCAGCAGTTAAATCAGTAACAATTTTGATGGATAGGTTTTTCTTTTCTTTTCAAAATGTATTCTCTATTCTTTATTCTAGTTTCTGTGATGCATCAAGACGGCAAAATGACTTGAAATGGCCCTGGGTTTATTTCCTCCTGTCATTCCCATTTTCGAATACCATGTTACAATAAATATTCTAATCCCAGTTCTATATTCCTTACCCCTCTGCTTTGACAAATAATGCTTAGATAAATAGAAACTTCCAAAGCAAAGGTCAACAACGGCACCAAAGCAAACATCTATAAACCACTGAAAATTAGTACATAACAGCATGCGGGGGCTCCTTTCTTTACTTTTAGCACTGCTTTCTTTACGCCAATGTTTCAAAACTCTGTTTTGCATCTTACAATGTTTTTGAACAGTTTTACGTGCTAATGGGGTGTACTTTTAGCGAGTTATTTGTTGGCTGCTCTGAGCATTTTCAAACAGAAAGGCAGGATAAAAAGAGCTTTGAAATAAACTGAACAAATAAAATCTGGTGACAAATGTGGAAATGTGGACTTAATTTCATCAGATATTTATAAAGGATAGGAAATGGAATAACTGACTACTTTGCTCCACATTAGGGAGGACACTAGCTAGACAAATATATTTATTTCGGGGAAAGGGCATGGCATTCAGAGAGGTGTGTTTTTTGCTTTGTCACTGTCTAAGAGTTGCTCCTTGTTACACTAATTTGCTATAGAAAAAAGAAGAGGGGGAAATAACTGCTTTATACAGGTCTGCAGGAAACCTTTATGAGTTGTGCATGATTGCCCCATCCCAGTGTTGCCAAAGAGAGAGCTGTCCATTTGTTTCTCCTCTCTGCTTCCTGTTCCTTAACCATTTACTTACTTTTTAAGAGGACCTCTCCTCTGATCTCACGACAGCTAGGCTTACAAAGGACTTTAATGCTACTGTCTATCTGAAGTATAGACTAGCCTAGAGCAAAGCTAGCACCAAATACTTCCATCCTAGCAACCCACTGTAAATCCATTCAGATTACTAAAGCTGGTTTGGGAAACTGGGCATTAAAATGGAATTAACATTGTGGACGTAGTTTTATGGGGAAAGTGTGTATTATTAACTAAGGGGGGGTTTATTGCTCCCACCCTGGCTTCCAAATGGCTTGGAACCCATTTGTCTATTACATCACTGCTGAAATACAAATAGATGGAAGGAACATATTTTTTTGATCAATCTGAATATCTTTTAGCTGACATTCTAAAGGTTTGGTTTGCATAAGATCCTGGATGGTTCAGTTGGTTACAGTCTGGTGCTGATTATGCCAAGATTGCAGGTTTGCTTCCCCGTATAGGACAGCTGCATATTACTGCATTGCAGCAGGTTGGACTAGATGACCCTCAGGGTCCCTTCCAACACTTCAATTCTATGATTCTATGGTTGTGCCCTGAGGCGTAAGTAAGCCTGCTTCAGCTGCAGCTTGAAGGGTAAACACACAGGCATTCCTCCCAGGTGAAGAAGAGTGAGATACGGTCTCCGGTCTGTTAGTGCCACCATGTGTAAGCGAAAAGGAATCCTGCTTTAAAACATTTATGTAGGTTGCTTCTCACAGCACTAAAAACCAACCCCTGATTCTCGGGGGAAACATACAGAGCGAGGAACTTCACTGCCTATCGGCTGGTGGTGATGACGAGAGCAACAATTCCCCCCCCCCCTCTGAAAAGCAAACCGCGTTTCACCATGGCAATCCCCTTAAACGTCCATGTGCCCAAACCAATTCTACTTGGCATTTCTCCACTCATTTGGAAAACATCAAGAACTGGCAATTTTCCGCTGTTGCCTGCAAAACATGAAACTAACTGCTCAGTTTTGGAAAGGAACAACTAGGCAAACATGTAATCTGTGGATTGACAGAGCAAAGGATCCCAGAAGAACCCTTGCACCACAGAAAAATACCAAGGCATGGGGAAACCCAAAAGGTTTCACGGTAACATGTGCGCCATTTTAGAACATGCAAGATACAAATAAATGAGTATAAAACTATTTATGTGCTTATTACTAATGATATCAGCTTGGAAATACTGGAAACCACAACTGTATGTTACTCACAAAACTGTGGTCTTAGGAGAAAGGTCGTTTTTCTTTTCTGTGGATTATATTTTACATAAAGTTTTCCATGTAGATTAGCACAAACTTTTATTTTAGTCTGTATTTCTTAGCTTATGTGCAGTCATGATTATTGTATCATACAGTAATGCAGGGGGCAGCAAATTACAAGAGCAGGTGCAGGCAAAAATCACGGTGCAGGAGAAACCGTGAAGCCAGCCAGTGCCTCTACCTAGCTCCATCCTTATTTCAGACATTGTGATACATCGGTACATCGCGATGTTGGAAACCAGGTATTGCCCAGCCCAGGTATCTGTCTCCACAGTCATGAGTAGATTTGAAGCTTCCACTTCCATTTTCTATTAACCACAGCTTAGTGTTATGTCCAAACACAAAATGTAATTAATCTTATTTATGGTTTACTGAAACAAGTCAGCTTCATAAACCATGTTTTGAATATGGTTTGTTTTATTAAACCAGACATCATCAACCTTTGAAGCCTGTTGTGAGCACCAAATAGAAACAGCAACCAAGGACAGAGCTCAATCCATCCTACTGACTAGCACAAGAGAATGTTTCTTTCAAGTTTAATTTCAGTGGGTGGAGGAGACCCTGTAGGCACAAGGGAAGATCTCTGTGGGTGCTGGTGAACATAAGAGGACCCTCCTGGATCAGGCCAATGATCCATGTAGTCCACCTTCCTGTTCACACAGTGTCCAACCAGATGCATATGAGAAGCCTGCAATCAGTTAATATATCAGTTTCTTGTAGGGCAGTAGTTCCCAATTGGAGGTCCGCAGACCCCAGGGGGTCTACATAACCCACCCGGGGGGGGGGGGTCTGTGGCACCATTCACATTTTAAAAAAACCCTACCATAGAGAAATCAAATTTTTCAGAAGTAGGGGCTCCATGGCTTGCCTTTTGAAAAAACAGGGGGTCTGCAGTACTTAGCTAATTGGGAACCACTGTTGTGGGGAGTAGAATCCCTTCCCTTCTTGATTCATACACATATCAACACATGATTAGCACAAGAATTATGGAATAATGAGACAACAATCCAGACTAATTTTCCCAAGAGTCATTCTAATATTGAGCAAGTTGTTCCCAACTGTGCATTAAATAATTAAGTGTTATTAATCCTTTCTTGCAAGGGTTGGCATTCATTTTGACTACCTCCAAGTATGTTCTTCAACTACAGTCGGCAGCTATTGGACAGGATTTACAGTCAAAATAAATTAAAAAATTCTCCAGTAGCACCTTAGAGACCAACTAAGTTTGTTCTGGGTATAAGCTTTCATGTGCATGCACACTTCTTCAGGATTTAGTGTTCGGGAACTAATGGTGCTGACTAGGGCTGATGGGAATTGTAGTTCAAACTAGGTTGGGGAAGGATGACTTAAAAAGCCACCAATATATTCTCAAGCATGGCTCTATCGGTTAACCAGCTGCTGCAATGTCAGTGTATAATCTGAATATATTTTTTCTCCTAAGCATTCTCCTATGAAAGTACCGGTATTTTCAGTTGCCAGCTGGAGGTCATGCAAGAACTAATTCCACTGGTTAATTCCAAAAGAATCTAGAAATGTGGGCAGGCTAGAAACGGGAAGACCAGAGCTGCTGTTAAAATTGTTTATACTGTAACAAGAAGATGTCTGGTTTCTTGGACCAAGACGTGGATAATCTTGAATCTCTCTCTGTGAGAATGTCACTAAATAAACCCGTTTTTCTCATTTTATTCTAAACAATGCACCTTTGCCTGAAGGCTTCATTTCTGGAATTTATGCTTTCCTGCATGCCTATTTCTTATATCTTATATCTCTCTATCTTCCCTAGAGGAAAAAATGGTCAATTGTTGTCCATACTGCAGGTTGTCCATGGGCTACAAAAGGCAAAGACCCATGAGCACAGCTGAACCAACGCTGGCTGTACAGATCTTGCTCACTGGGACACACCTTCAGCCTCCAGGTTCTGTGTGATGGAAAACTTATTTGCTTTTGCTGTACTACTTGGCTGAAAAATCTGAAGAAATGAAACCAGTCATCTGCAATTGAACCTTCTCCCATTTTTAGTCCTCACACCCAGCCAGCGGCAATGCCTGACATAAGGAGTTAATGGTTTCTGCAAACCATTAGATTAATGACCTTTCACCAGCCTCTGAGAGAAATGCCACCGTTATTTTTTATCTCCTTGCCATCAATGATCCATACTGAATGAGATAATATAATTTAAAAATTTTTAATCAAAAGGGCATTTGATCTGTTAAAACCCTATTTAACAAACTGCTGGCCTTTAAGTAACTTCTGAACGAAAGGTCACATTACCTCTCTAAGAGATGCAACCCTTGCAGAAATAGCAGTGGGGAAAGTCCATCTGTATCAAGGGCTCTCTTTCTTTAAAAACTGCCATGGTTTTCCAAACCGAGGGTGTGTAGTTTAAGATGGGAGCAGAAGGTCAACACAACTAGCACTCCACCACAATACAAGATCCTCCACAGTGGTGGGTTGAACTCCAGCACAGGAGGGAAATTACTCAAGGCCACAACTGAAACACCTGAGAAAGAATAAAGATTTATCTGTTGCCAGGAGACAGAAGCCCCAACACCATCCCAAAAAAGTAACATGCTGCAGAGCCAGCGTGGTGTAGTGGTTGAGAGCGGTAGACTCGTAATCTGGGGAACCATGTTCGCTTCCCCGCTCCTCCCTATGCAGCTGCTGGGTGACCTTGGGCTAGTCACACTTCTCTGAAGTCTCTTAGCCCCACTCACCTCACAGAGTGTTTGTTGTGGGGGAGGAACGGAAAGGAGAATGTGAGCCGCTTTGAGACTCCTTCGGGTAGTGATAAAGCGGGATATCAAACCCAAACATCTTCTTCTCCATCTGGTTTGAGAACCAGAGCAAAATCACATGGGAGTTTGGTGTCTGTTTACAGGTCACTATATACTTATAAGCTCTTCTTCAACATGTTTCTGTTTAACAGCAGGGCCTTGATTTGATCAGTTGACTCTCAACTAAACCAAAAGCAAGCAGCAGCTAGTCTGGATTGCACCCCACTTTAAAGTTGAGGTTTGCACTCTGAACCTAGATGTTCAGAAGCTGTATGTGGACAAAAGTGTCTTTGCAGAAGTTTGCTTGGTGCGCTGGGTGCACCTGTTCCTAGAAAAGTCAGATCTGGCCAGGATACCTCACGTTCTGCGTTGCAACTGAACTAGCTTTTGTTTGAAAGCTTCAGCTGGCCCAGTATGCTGCGGCCAGACTGCTGACTGGAGCCAGTTATCAGGAACGTGTGGCTCCACTATTAGAAGAGTTTCACTGGCAGTCGGCCCCTTTTCCAGACCCAAATCCAAGTGCTGGTTAGGACTTTAAACTTCTATTTCAAGAGTGAGAAAGCTTTCTAGCCCAGGCCAAGCTTGACAGGTGAAAAGGTCCTGCAAAACACCCCTATATAAAGTACAGTTTATTTTAGTCACCACTAGCATACAGGACTCAGTAGCTTCAAAACGTCATTTGTACTGGCATATAATTAATATTTATGTGAGTTTGAATAATTAATTATATGTCAATGCAAATGATATTTTGAAGCTACTGAGTCCTGACATACACGGGTTCTGCCTTGCCAGAATGCAACTGTAGCTCTAATAGTATCTCATGTTGATGAGAGCTGACTCAATGCTCCGATTAAGTGGTAAAAAAAAATGTGTGTTTTTTATTCAACAGGGAAAAACATATATTCCCAGTGTCAGCAAGAAGACCAAACCTATATCCTCTCTCTTCTCCTCTCTGCAATTTTAATACTGTACGAGGTTTTTTTTCCCCAATGCAAAGAAACATTCTAGGCAACAGAACTCCAGAGAATCAGATTCATGAGCATTCGGTCTGGAATGTTTATTCACAAAGGTGGAAGTTATAACAAGAAATGCTGTCTTCAAGGAGCAGAACTGCAAATTAAGCTAGTTTGAGTATTGAAACAGATAGGAAGCATACTTTACTTTGCCTCTTCAGTTTCTGAACAAACATGATGATGAAACTGCAAACGGCCACACATTTGTTTACCAAACAGGTGTCAGAAGGAGGATGACAGTTTCAGTCCCCTGCTGACATCAAACAAGAGAAACTTTATAGCATATTACATCAGTAGCAAAGCAAGTTCAGGGGACAAGTTCTACTGTGTAGGGTTAGGCAGACACTACTCACTTCAGTACTACCGGTATCAGGTGCTTGTGTTTTGACAGCGCCTTCTCCAGTTCAGCCCAAAGTAGGTCAGATGCAGCCTTGATGTGAAGCCCTGAACAGTTTGGGACTTAAGATTCCTGAATGACTTTTTCTCTCTCGTACAAGCCTACTTAACTACTGCCAACCATTCTCAGAGATCCTTCTCTCAAGCCTTTGGAGGCAAGGAGAATGGGAAGAGAGCAGTGGGTTGCCATACTAAAAGGGTGTAGGTTTTGACCTTTAAAGCCCTATGTGGTCTAGGACCCTCGTACCTAAGGGACCGCCTCTCCTGGTATGCCCCGTGTAGGACCTTAAGGTCCTCAAATAATAACATTTTGGAGGTCCCGAGCCACAAGGATGCTAGGCTGGCCACAACTAGGGCCAGGGCCTTCTCAGTACTGGCCCCGACTTGGTGGAACAGTCTGTCACAAGAGACCAGGGCCCTGCGGGATTTGGCATCTTTCCGCAGGGCCTGCAAGACGGAGCTGTTCCGCCTGGCCTTTGGGTTGGTTTTAGTTTAACCCTGATGTTTCATTCCTTTATGGTTTGATTGGTGGGGTACTTAAAAATGAGGCTGCATTTTAAACTTTAAATCGTATTTTAACCTGCATTTTAATTGATTGTTTTGTATGTTTTGTTGTGATTTTATGGGTGTTAGCCGCTCTGAGCCCGGTCTTGGCTGGGAAGAGCGGGGTATAAATAAAATTTTATTATTATTATTATTACTATGGAGGTTATTTTCTTTTTATCACTGTGGTTGGGAAGGAAAATGTTCCCAACACCCCAATAGCTATGAGCAATAAGAAAACAACTGCAGCACTTCAACTTAACATCAAATGCATCTAGCTGGCCTTCAGGTAGAGGACTAACTGGGGCCTCACTTGCTTAAAGTTAATATGTGCTTTACTACCCTCACAAATCCTAAGAATGGAAGAAGAACCTTGCTGGATCAGGTCAAAGACTCATCGGGTCCAGCATCCTGTTGTTCACAGTGGTCAACAAGATGCCTCAGGGAAGCCCAGCAGCAAAACATGAGCACAACATATTGAAAATGAATAAAAATTATTCACAAAAAAACAACAACCCCAACATGAGCACAACAGCACTCCTTCTCACTGCCTTGGCAGCAGGCATAAGAAATAGCCTTATACTCCACGTATTTGTCTAGTCTCCTTTTAATGCTATCCAAATTGTTGGCCATCTTGTGGAAGCAAATTCCATCGTTTAACTATGCACAGTGTGAACCCTGAGACCTTTCTGTTGCTGACACATTTAACAAGGAGCCTAGTGGGGAAAGTGTTGTCTGTAAATCAAGGAGACCCACATTCAAATCCTGCTCAGCCATGAGGGTCACTGGTGATGTGGGGCCTATCACATTATTAGTCTCAGCATAAGAAGTGTGCATGCACACGAAAGCTCATACCAAGAACAAACTTAGTTGGTCTCTAAGGTGCTACTGGAAGGAATTTTTTTATTTTGTTTTTACTTCAAAGTGTAGTTGCGAGAATAAATTTATGGGATAACAAGTGAGTGCGCAATGCCCCAAGGAGAAGAAGAGCAGAATAAAAATGAAATAAGGGCCTCAAAAATATACCCGATTCTGCTACACCCTGAGGGTAAGAGTGATATGAAATGTAGTTTTACCTGCAAGGAATCACCATTTGGGCCGAAATACATCTTTCTCCAAAGTCCAGTGGTCTCGAGAGACTTGGTGAGGGCAATAACAGCATTATCAAGGGACACATCAAGTCCAAACTCAGGGGGACTCAGTCTATTTTCCGGAGGAAACTGCAAGAGGAATGTGTAAGAAGCAAAGTCTTTGCTGGCAAAACTAACTTTGTAGCAATTTGTTCCTACTTCCCCCCTGAGGCTCTGGGGAACAATGCCTGGGACCTGCAAGATCAGCCTCAGAGAGTTTTCATCCTGAGTGCATTGGAAAGGGGGACAGCTGGCGGCTGTGCTTGCAGGGGGCACTGGAGAGTCAAGGCAGCTAGTAGGGCTTTTGGCAGAATCTGGATCAACGGTGGGGCTCTCTGTGCGCAGCAGAGGAGAACCAGAGGTTATGTTTGCAGGACACAGAGAGACAGGTGCAGAAATCTGCACGATGCTAGTGGTACTGGGGCATGCTGGTGGCGCAGGAAGCTCGCTTCTTGTCGAGGGCAACGGATCCTCACCTACATTAGAGCAGTCCAGACCCGACAGGGTTGCCACAGAATGGTCCAGCACGTCACAGCGGGACACACGTGGAGGAGTCACGATGCCAGCGGGGCACGGCGAGGGCACCACGTCGCTGGTGACATGGATGCTTTCGTTCAGATCCATGTCGGCGCAGAGATGCCCCTGGCTTACTCCCGCAACAGGGCCGGGTAGCTCCACTGTACTGCCCACGCACGGATCTTCACGCGGCGCAGCAGGCAAACCTGCGGCGACGCCACTGCCGCCGCCTGTGCACGTCGGGACCGTCGGACGCGTGTCCTCGCAGCGCGCGGAAGCCGCCGGGTCGCTTTCCGCGGGAGCCTCCGGGCTGCTGGCACCGACGCTCCGAGGGCGGTCGGAATCGTTATTACCCGGACACGTGGAGGAGCCGGGCTCGGGAGCGGCCGGAGCTCTTTCCGCGGCGCACCCCGGACTCGCCTCCACGTGGGCGGCAAGGGGCGCTTGCTCCGCGTTGTTCGTGGCTCGGATCGGGGCGCAGCCCGGCTGCGGTTCTCCGGGGGCAGCCGAGCCGCCGGTTTCCGAAATTGGTGGCGGCTCCTCCTCTTCCTCCCTTCCTTCTTCCTCCTCCTCCTCTTGCTGGCTGCAGCCGGGGCTCCCCTGCTCGGTCTTGGCCGGCGGCGGCGGCGGCAGGACGGGCAGCACGACCACCAGCTGCCTCTTGGCCTTGTTGAAGGTGGCCTTGCCGGCGGCCTCGTCCACGGCGTAGGGCAGCGGCAGGCGCAGGCTGTAGGCGGCGGGGCGGCGCGACTCCAGCTGCAGCTCCCGCCCGCGGACCTCGAGCTGCGCCTGGGCGGCCGAGCTGAGGCAGGGCAGCTCCACCGTCACCACCAGCTCGCGGGGGACCGGGCTGGGCGCCGAGTCGCGGCTGCAGCGGTAGTCCTGCAGGTCCACGTACGAGCGCTGCCGGAGGGTCCAGCGCGGCGTGGTGGCCTCCGGGGCCGGCTCGGGCGCGGGCCGCGGGGACTCGGCCGGGCGAGGCGGGTAGGCGTAGGGCGTGGGGAACGGCGGCAGCGGCGACGACGACGAGCAGCCCTCTTCCTCTCGGGTTCCCCCGGGCAGCGGGGTCCGGAGCAGCGTGGCCTGCGGGACCCCCTTGTACTTGGTTCCCCGCAGCGGCACGGCGTTGGCGCGGTCCAGGCCGGGGTGGAAGTGGCTCTCCACCGCCTCCAGGGCCGTGTCGCTCACCAGGCGGCGGAAGCGGGCCGAGCGCGCGGCCAGGCGGAGCGCGTCCGGGTGGAAGAGCACGTCGTAGACCAGGCGCGGCGGCCCTCGCGGCTCCCCGGGTTGGCGTCGGCCGCCCAGCTCCTCCCGGGCCGGCGCCAGGCAGTGCGGCAGCGACCAGCGGCTCCCGCCGGGTTCCGGCCGCGACTCGGGCCTCGCCACCAGCCCGTTGCCGCACACGTTGACGTAGCAGCGGCGGGAGCCGGCCTGGCTGGTCCGCAGCACCCAGCCGGGCTCCGGGTGCAGGAAGCGCGCCTCCACGCCCCGCTGCCGCTCCAGGGCAGACACCTCCGCCTCGTACACGGCCCGCTGCGCAGGGTCGCTCAGCTCGGCCGCGTAGTCGGCGAACAGCTTGCGGAAGCCCTCGTCCTGGAAGGCCTTGGTCAGGCGATCCACCTCGTCCCCCGTCAGCTCCAGGTCTTCCAGGCTCGAGCGGCCCGCCATGCCGGCCCTCGGAAAGCGCCCGGGGAAGGAGGGCGAAGCGCGGCCGCCGACCCGCACACGGCCGTTGCTATGGCAGCGGCCCTAACAAGATGATGGCGGCGAGGACCGTCGCCATGGAGACGGGGGCCGGCAAAATGGCGGAGGCCGCCGTTGCTATAGAAACGACCCCGGCAAAATGGCGGCGACGAGTCCCGTCGCCATGGAGACGGCGGCAAGCAAAATGGCGGCCTCCGCTCGACCGGGATGCCGGAGGCCGCAGTCGCTGTAGAAGCGTTCCTAACTTAGGTGCCAGGTATTTTCGCACCGCCCAATGAAATATATTAAGGTGACGCACACCCCGCAAGTGTTTCTCGTGTCTGTCTGAGCGGCCCGGAGATTCCCGTCGCTTTGTTCTGAAAGCAGCAACGGAGCTGCCGTTCCTAGAGCGGAAGGGAACTATGAAAGAGAGGAGCTTCCGTCCCCCGTCTCGCTTTCCGTGTGCGGGTCTGTCCTTCCTGGCAAAGGCGCTGGAGGCGGGGAACTGGGGAGGAGCTGTCAGATCGTAGGAGCCAAGTCCTAAGGGCCAATGTCCCTTCCTCTCCCCCCCCATAAAATATTTGAGGGGGGCTTCCCCCCAAGTTGATGGCCATTGCCTTTCAAATAGGGTGAGCCAGATCAAGAGGAAGAAACGAAGCGGGTACTGGGGCAAAGCGGTGCAAATGGAACTTTCCACCCTGAGCAGCTAAAAAGCACTGGAGAAACATTTTCTCTTGCCTTGAACGGCCCCTGGCCTGATCCTGCAGGCTCTTCTGTTCAAATAAACCAGAATGAACACTGTTTCCCCAGCATCTGTCTTGGGAGACCATGGAAGAGTGTGTCTTTGGGAGTGAGATCCAGTTGTTGGAAGGTAACAGCGCCAGCTGTGGGTGTGGATACCGACAGGGGAGAGACAGGTGTTGTTGCATCTGGGACAGAGGAAGTGGTCCAGTTGTGCTGCTGCAGCTGCAGAAAGGCTTTTCTTCTCCCTGTGCTCCTCCCATGTGCAAATGTTCCCGTCTGGCTGCAGCCTCTGTTCACAAATGTGACTTATCCCTCCATCTGAAGGGAGTTTCTTTGCATGCCCAGTTTTCCTTGACCCAACTCAAGGAAGAACATGCATGATCTGAAAATGGACCCTCCATGCACCCCTGGGACTCCCTTCTCCCCATTGCACCATCAGGGGGAAGAGAGGGGAGACTCACTGGATTCCAGGAGGGGCACCAAGGAAGCTTTTGCAAAGGAAAGAGAATAAACCAGCCTCCTCTCTGCATGCAGAAAGGGATGTGGGAAGGAGGGAATTTAGCCATGGAGGACATTCACCCCCTTCACTTCCTCTCCTCTCTAGGAATCCTGCTCTGCTCCTTTTAACCCTTGCAAAGCCCAGGGCACCGAGCCCACCCCTCCCTCTCCCTGCCTGCAGTTTCCCCGCTTCTGCGCCTGCGCTTAGGGGTTCCATCTGAAAGGAGTGTTCCACAAGAGCACTTTCAGATCCATCCCAATGTCCTCTTCTTTTGTCCCATTACTCCTCTCCCTCTTCCTTTTCTTCTTCTACTTCCGCTTGTCACATTTCCTCTAATTCTCCAAAGTCTTTTTTATTATTAATTTTTCATTAATCTCCAAATGATACAATACCAAATCTTGCCACATTATAATACAAATAATAAAAACCAAGGTTTTTTTGTTTTGTTTCTTGTTCCTGCGTTTCTCTCTCTTATTTATTCCCAATATCATACCGATCTTAATCCTTTATCTTATCTTGACAGCCACTGGTATGCGGCTTTCATCGTATTTAACAGATCTATATGTAAATTAACATGCAAGATGAAAATTTTGTTCTTCTTCTTGTTGTCCATCAATTGTTTTGGTCCAATCCCTCCTCAGAGGAACCTCTTTCATTCCACCGTCTTATCTTCCAGGACTCTGGGCTGTCTTCCAGTTTTCCTTTGTTTAGGTAAAATTAAGACACAGCGGTCTTTCATGTCTTTTAACGAACTTATATTTTCCCAAACCGAAGAATCTTCCATAAGAGACCATACCGTGGGATATATTTCACAGTTAATAAGTATTTGGCTCCTCTACAATCCAAGCTTGCTCCCCCCGGGCCCTAAGGGAAGCTTACAAAGATCAAAGAGTCACCTTCACTTTTATAAATCCACAGACGACAAAAGTCCATGCAAGCAAATGTGGTTTCCTGTGTGAAATATTCCCCAGTTGTAATCTGTCAGTTGTCTTCAGCCCCCTTTGAGAGGGGCCCCTATTTTTCTAATGTGCCATCATTTGCGTCATTTTATCACCCCCAGCCGAAAACATATTTAATCCTGTATTTGAACAAAGTCTCTTCATATCTTCAAACAAGTTGATACCTTGCCAGTTCTGATTAGAGCCCTCCACAAAGGACCGCGCCATTAAACATCAAATTCTCAAGTTCTTTATAAAGTTTCACTTGCATTCCATTTAATTAATTGAATCTTTCTCAATGAGGCTTGCCAAATCATGAAATGGCTGTCAGTATTGCAGTGTTTCATTCTTTCATTGCACAGTGTGACATGGTGCCTTTAATTGCCTAATGTATTCTTGTGTGAGAACAGGAGTTATTTATATATCTCCTCCCTCTCCCCTCTGGGCGTTGCCCTCCTCCCCTCTGGTGCTTGCATCTGGCTTTTGCTGAAGGATAGCATCTGGCTTTTGCATGAGTCAGCTCCTCGCTCTGTTGACCTAATATTTTCTTTTGTAAATAAATCTTGAGGCTGCATTCCAATCACAGTCTGCATCTGCTGTACTCTGGTACTACAGGCTAAGTTCCTCACCATTCAGACAAGTGAGGGAGGGAGTTGGCCCAACAGTAGCAAGTATAAAAAAAGGTGAGACGCTCTGTAGCATCAGGATTAAATATTCTGTAGCAGAGCGACGAAAGTCCTTTCAAAGTCCGAATTCAAATCTTGGTTGAAAAACAGGAATGCTCCCGTTCATGGCGTTGGCATTGGAGAGTTTCCAATTCGTGCAATGCTAAACACCCAGAGCCCCTGCCCCTGCATTCCATTGTAGCGAGCAGCAGATATTGGACAACCCCCGGGTGAAGGCACGTCCGCCCCATCCCTGCGGGGTTCAACAGGGATAAGTACCCCCAGATTCACCTTGTTTAATTGCACGACTGGGGTCCGGTGTCCTGGGAAAGCAGCCAAACGCCATAGGCCATCACACCGGAAGTCTTTTTTATATTTTCTCTCTGATAGTATAGGCTGACAGTGAAAAGGAAGTCTCTCAGAAGGGGGTGGACCTTCATTGGGGGGGTTTAAGAAGAAGTTGGATGGCCATCTGTCATGGATTCTTGAAAGGAGATTTCTGGAGGGGGTTGGACTAGATCTTGAATCTATAATTCTATAATTCACCCTGCTGTGAGATCTTAAATTGACTTTTTAACATGTGAAATTTTATACACATTCCATGTGCTGATATGCTTTCAACCCTGTATGAATTATGTGGTGGGCCAAGACTGAATCTTTTCCCACATTCCAAACACTAAGACATTTTCTCTCTTGTATGAATTCCTTGATGGGAAGTGAGACTATACTTCCGACTGAAGCCCTTTCCACATTCCAAGCAGTGATAAGGTTTCTCCCCCGTATGAATTCTTTGATGGTAAGAGAGATGGTTGCCGTGACTGAAGCTTTTCCCACATTCGAAGCACTGATAGGGTTTCTTCCCTGTATGAATTCTGTGATGGGAAGTGAGACTGTTGCTGTGACTGAAGCTCTTTCCACATTCCACACACTGATATGGTTTCTCCCCTGTATGAATTCTTTGGTGGGAAGTAAGACCTTCCTTCCAACTGAAGCCCTTTCCACATTCCAAGCAGTGATATGGTTTCTCCCCTGTATGAATTCTTTGATGAGAAATGAGATAGGCGCTTTTACTGAAACTTTTTCCACAATTGAAGCATTGATAGGGTTTTTCCCCTGTATGAATTCTTTGATGGGAAGTGAGATCACCACTCCGACGAAAGCTCTTTCCACATTCGAAGCATTGATAGGGTTTCTCCCCTGTATGAATTCTTTGATGAGAAGTGAGACTAAACTTCCGACTGAAGCTCTTTCCACATTCCAAGCAGTGATAGGGTTTCTCCCCTGTATGAATTCTTTGATGATTAGTGAGATGGATGCTTTGCCTGAAGCTTTTCCCACATTGCACACACTGATAGGGTTTCTCCCCCGTATGAATTCTTTGATGGGAAGAGAGTTGGTTGCCGTCACTGAAGCTTTGCCCACATTCCAAGCACTGATAGGGTTTCTCCCCTGTATGAATTCTTTGATGGGAAGTGAGACTGGAGTTCTCCCGGAAGCTTTTCCCACATTCCAAGCACTGATAGGGTTTCTCCCCTGTATGAATTCTGTGATGGAAAGTGAGGTGACCCTTCCGATTGAAGCTCTTTCCACATTCCAAGCATTGATAGGGTTTCTCCCCTGTATGAACTCTTTGGTGGGAAGTGAGCTTGGAGTTCTCCCGGAAGCTTTTCCCACATTCCAAGCACTGATAGGGTTTCTCCCCTGTATGAATTCTGTGATGCAAAGTGAGACTGTTTTTGTGACTGAAGCTCTTTCCACATTCCAAGCACTGATAGGGTTTCTCCCCTGTATGAATTCTTTGGTGGGAAGTAAGACCTTCCTTCCAACTGAAGCCCTTTCCACATTCCAAGCAGTGATAGGATTTCTCCCCTGTATGAATTCTTTGATGAGAAGTGAGATTGGCGCTTGTACTGAAGCTTTTCCCACATTCGAAGCATTGATAGGGTTTTTCCCCTGTATGAATTCTTTGATGGGAAGTGAGATCACCACTCAGACGAAAGCTCTTTCCACATTCCAAGCAGTGAAAGGGTTTCTCCCCTGTATGAAGTCTTTGATGAGAAGTGAGATTCACCCACTGACTGAAGCTCTTCCCACATTCTGAGCACTGATAGGGTTTCTCCCCTGTATGAATTCTGTGATGGGAACTGAGGTGACCCTTCCGATTGAAGCTCTTTCCGCATTCCAAGCACTGATAGGGTTTCTCCCCTGTATGAACTCTTTGATGGGAAGTGAGATTATGGCGGCCACTGAAGCTCTTACCACATTCCACGCACTGATAGGGTTTCTCCCCTGTATGAACTCTTTGATGGGAAGTTAGATTCTGGGGGTGACTGAAGCTCTTTCCACATTCCAAGCACTGATAAGGTTTCTCCCCTGTATGAACTATTTGATGGAAAGTGAGACTGTGTCTTTGACTGAACCTCTTTCCGCATTCCAAGCACTGATGGGGTTTCTCCCTGGTGTGAATTCTTTGATGGGAAGTGAGATTCGGCCTCTGACTGAAGCTCTTCCCACATTCTAAGCACTGATAGGGTTTCTCCCCTGTATGAACTCTTTGATGGCAAGTTAGAGCGTAGCTCTGACGGAAACTCTTCCCACATTCTAAGCACTGATAGGGTTTCTCCCCTGTATGAATTCTTTGATGGGAAGTGAGAGTCACCCACTGACTGAAGCTCTTCCCACATTGTCTGCACTGATGCAATTTCTCCCTACTCTTTCTTTTGTGTGACGTCTGGCTATCTCTCTGAACGAAGCTCGTTCTTTGATGGGATGTGGACTGGGAGCTCTGACGGATGTTCTCTCCACACTCTGAATATTTATTTGACTTCTCTGATATGTGGATTCTGTTGTGGCCCCCCTTGTTCTTCCCTTCCAATTCACCATCATCTGCAATGAAGAGAGAAGCTAATTAGAGCCTCAGGGAGAAATGGAGCTCTAGATTAGTGAACAAAGTTAATGAATGCTTGTGACAGATAGATGTGAGGCCTTCCTATAGAATCATAGAATCCTAGAGTTGGAAGAGACCACAAGGGCCATCCAGTCCAACCCCCTGCCAAGCAGGAAACACCATCAAAGCATTCCTGACAGGTGGCTGTCAAGCCTCTGCTTAAAGACCTCCAAAGAAGGAGACTCCACCACACTCCTTGGCAGCAAATTCCACTGTCGAACAGCTCTTACTGTCAGGAAGTTCTTCCTAATGTTTAGGTGGAATCTTCATTCTTGTAGTTTGAATCCATTGCTCCGTGTCCGCTTCTCTGGAGCAGCAGAAAACAACCTTTTCTCCCTCTTCTATATGACATCCTTTTATATATTTGAACATGGCTATCATATCACCCCTTACCCTTCTCTTCTCCAGGCTAAACATACCCAGCTCCCTAAGCCGTTCCTCATAAGGCATCGTTTCCAGGCCTTTGACCATTTTGGTTGCCCTCCTCTGGACACGTTCCAGCTTGTCAGTATCCTGTGGTGCCCAGAACTGGACACAGTATTCCAGGTGAGGTCTGACCAGAGCGGAATACAGTGGTACCATTACTTCCCTTGATCTAGATGCTATACTCCTATTGATGCAGCCCAGAAATGCATTGGCTTTTTTAGCTGCTGCATCACACTGTTGACTCATGTCAAGTTTATGGTCTACCAAGACTCCTAGATCCTTTTCACATGTACTGCTCTCAAGCCAAGTGTCACCCATCCTGTATTTGTGCCTTTCATTTTTTTTGCCCAAGTGTAGTACTTTACATTTCTCCCTGTTAAAATTCATCTTGTTTGCTTTGGCCCAGTTCTCTAATCTGTTAAGGTCATTTTGAAGTGTGATCCTGTCCTCTGGGGTATTAGCCACCCCTCCCAATTTGGTGTCATCTGCAAACTTGATCAGGATGCCCTCAAGCCCATCATCCAAGTCATTGATAAAGATGTTGAATAAGATGGCCAGGGAGCTGTGATGTATTCCTAGCTCAAATTGCCTGCAGATGACAAAGGCGAAGGCAGGTGGAGGAGCCCGAAAATGTGTTCCCCTTCTCCATCTCCATCTGCCTGCCTGCCTCCCCCCACCCCCAAACTGATTAAGCCCCAATACCTCTCTGGCTCCATCCCTCCATGTCCCCATCTCCACTCCCCTGGAACTCACCAGATCTCTCAGAGATCCCTGGGAGGGAACGCTCAGAGGTTGTGGGGAGGGATGCAGGAGACAACCTGACCAGGTCAACCGTCCATCTTCCCCCTTCCATCCTCGCTAGCTTTGCAGGATCCGTCTCTTTCATCCTTCCTGAGGAGTCAAGGAGCCAAAACAAGCTGCAGGGTCCTGGGAGAGAGAAAGAAGCAAAGGGAGCCTCAGAGGCCCTGCAGGGATTGTCCTGCCCTAGATATTTCCCTGCGCCTGGAGAAGCCCAAATGGGGCAGCCCCCTCCCAACGGAAGCCCCATTTCTAAACCTCTCCTGTGATTCAAATTTCCTCTGTTTGCTCCTCACCCCACTTCGTAAGGCTGGCATGGTCTGCACAGTAGTGACCTGAGAGTAGATCCCTTTGAACTCAGTGTGGTTAATGGACAGAACTTGGTGCCAAAACCAGTCACCGTCCTGTCCCCATGCCTTAAAACTACAACCCCAGAGCATGGGCAGAAAATAGACGAGTAGCTATTACATGTAGGTGCCCCCATGCTAGGTGCTTGGTATGGAGAGCCCTGTTGACGCTCTTTTGGCTCTCTCATTGCAAGCCAGGCAGATGTTGTGGCCATAGTTGCCTCTGTCTGGGGTTGCATGGGGACCAACTCTGTATGTGGAAGCAGGGGGAGCTGGTGATGCCACATTTCTGAATAATCTTGAGACTAATACACCCCTCCTCCTTAGCTATTCCCTGTGTTCCCTTTGCAAGTCTTCAGTCTCAAATGTGGCCCCCACCCTGGCATGGAAGCCATCAAAGTATAGATCTTCCACGTGTCCTATATCTGTTGTGTTCTTAAGAACACCAGGCATGTAGCAACTTTAAAAACTCCAGAGGTGAGCTTATAAGATTTGCGAATTTGCTGAGATGGCAAAATTAATGGCAACAATTAGAGGCTGTTCTAACCAAAAAATCTACAAAGAGTGGAACTGTGTAAAGGAATATATGGAAAGAATTGGGATTAGAGTTCAAAGTGCGCAATAATATAAGATGATATTATAACATATATGGAATAAGAAATACAAATGCTAGTTAACACAACGAAAAAATAACATTATGTAGAGAAGAGAAGGGTGAAGGGAAGTAACGCGTCGAGGGGAGGGAGGTAAAGAGCAACATCTGGAAATTTGTTAAAGATATAAATGTGATTTAAGAGGTCAAGAACAAGGAGTTAAAAGAAGGATGCTAACATTAAGGAATAGAAAACAAGAGATTTCAGAATAATTTGGTACAAAGGAAAATATGGAACAAAGGTATTGGTACAAAAATATTGGTACAAAGGAAAATATTCTTGCTTATATTCTTCCACCCAAAGGAAGAAAAAAACAACCACCATAAAAACTCCAGAGGTGAGCTTTACGCTCCTCTTGTGATAAGATGCCCAAAGGATTAGGGTAGCTTGATAGAACTAGCCTCTTTTGAGATAGCACCAATTTCCATTTCTTGTTTATCAAACCCCACAGACTCTCTGCTATTTTTTCCCCAGAAGCTTTTACAAGTACCTATCAAGGTAGATCTGAAATTTGCTTTCACATTAGTTCGTCTACTTCAGGCATCCCCAAACTGCAGCCCTCCAGATGTTTTGGCCTACAACTCCCATGATCCCTAGCTAACAGGACCAGTGGTCAGGGATGATGGGAAGTGTAGTCCAAAACATCTGGAGGGCCAAAGTTTGGGGGTGCCTGGTCTACTTCTTTAACCTGAATAGGAGAGAGACATGTGTTGTTGCATCTGGGACAGAGGAAGTGGTCCAGTTGTGGTGCTGCAGATGCAGAAGGGCTTTTCTTCTCCCTGTGCTCCTCCCATGTGCAAATGTTCCCCTCTGGCTGCAGCCTCTGCTAACAAATGTGGCTTATCCCTCCATCTGAGTTTCTTTCCATGCCCAGTTTTCCTTGACCCAAAGCCCCCTCCCCAAAAAGGAAGGCAGCATCTGGAGCCAAAGGAACAACAGAGCTGCAGGCCTCCTGAGTACTCGCCCCCTCCCTGGCATGGGAGAGAGGACAAGGGAGAACCCTCTGCCCCCTGACTTGGGGGTCTCCCCCCACCATGCATGATCAGAACAGGGACCCCCATTCACCCTCCCTGCACCCCTGGGACCCCCTTCTCCCCATTGCACCCTCGGGGGGAAGAGAGAGAGGGGAGACTCACCGGATTCCAGGAGGGGCACCGAGGAAACTTTTGCAAAGGAGAGAGAATAAACCAGCCTCCTCGCTGCATGCAGGAAGGGATGGAGCCATGGAGGACCTTGCCCCCTCCCCCTTCACTTCCTGTCCTCTCTAGGAATCCAGCTCTGCTCCTTTTAACCCTTGCAAAGCCGATGCGCCGAGCCCGCCCCTCCCTCTCCCTGCCTGCACTTTTCCCGCTTCTGCGCCTGCGCTCCAGGGGCTGCCCCCCCTCCCCTCCCTCTTTCTACATCTGTGCCAAGGACTCTGCCCCAAGGAGCCTACATCTAACCAGACTAACCGCAAGGGAGAGGGGGGTGGCCATGGGGGGGTTACCTTGGCTCTCCCCCTCCCCCTAGAGGCTCCTGGGTCCCAAGGAAAGGCTGGGATGGAGAAGAGGCGAAAGTCTGCCTAGTGGCAGAAGGTGCCTTGGGCTCAGAAATGGCTCCATCAAGACACCCTCTAAAAAGAACCCCTCCAGCTCAGCGAGTGGGGGGGGAAGGATGGGGGGGGGGCTTTCCAGCCAGGAGATCCCTCCCCTCCCGAAAATAACCCCCACCCCACCCCCGTCATGTGGATTTTCCTGCTTCTGCAGCCTCTTTTCATCCCAGGAAAAAGAGACAGATAAGGAAGTTTCCCAGGCAAGGAATGAAACGCACACGCGATCCAGGATGTGCAGGATCCGTCTCTTTCATCCTTCCTGAGGAGTCAAGGAGCCAAAACAAGCTGCAGGGTCCTGGGAATTTGCTGCCAAGGAGTGTGGTGGAGTCTCCTTCTTTGGAGGTCTTTAAGCAGAGGCTTGACAGCCACCTGTCAGGAATGCTTTGATGGTGTTTCCTGCTTGGCAGGGGGTTGGACTGGATGGCCCTTGGGGTCTCTTCCAACTCTAGGATTCTATGATTCTATGAGAGAGGAAGAAGCAAAGGGAGCCTCAGAGGCCTTGCAGGGAATCTCCTGCCCTAGATATTCTCCTGCGCCTGGAGAAGCCCAAATGGGGCAGCCCCTTCCCAAGAGAAGCCCCGTTCTGAAAATCTCCAGCGGTTTAAATTTCATTTTTTTGCTCCTCACCCCACTTCGTAAGGCTGGCATGGTCTGCACAGTAGTGACCTGAGAGTAGATCCCCTTGAATCCAGTGGGGCTTATGGACAGAACTTTGTGCCAAAACCAGTCACCGCCCTGTCCCCAAGCCTGAAAACTGCAACCCCAGAGTAGCTATTACATGTAGGTGCCCCAATGCTAGGTGCTTTGTATGGAGAGCCCAGTTGACGCTCTTTGAGCTCTCTCATTGCAAGCCAGGCAGATGTTGTGGCCATATTTGTGTTGTAAGAATATCAAGGTCATATATAATATATAATAATTGTAATATATAATAATTGTTCATAAGTGTGCCAAGCAAAACGAGGCCACATGTCTGACTCAGTACAGGAAGAGAAGCCTCACACCATTTTGACTCCCAGCTGACCAAGTGTTTTCTCTACAAGGAGAATCTCTGCTAGATAATCTCTGGCATTCTGATGCCCTGATGGGCCATTTCCCTCACAAAGGACCCACCACCAAAAATGGATTGGGCCCGGGCTAGAACAAAGGACAGTCCTTAGCCCTGCCCAGCCAGGGCAGGAAACCATGAACACTTTAGTTTTGCTGAAACGTGTGTCTGGGAGGGGTTCAAGGAGAGATGACACAGGGGTGAGAATTCTCAGGTTACCTCCTCTGACCCTCCCAATTTGTGATGTATCCGTGATGCATGTATGATGTATTGGGGGGAGGTCTTCAACTCCAGCGTGGGGAATTTCACATTTCTATATAAGAGCAGGCAGGCCTTTGTTCTGGGCTCCTTCTTTTTCTCCTGCGTGAGAGGAAGGACCCTGTTGCAACAGAATAATAAAGTCTTTGCTTCTCAATCTCATCTGATTGGCCTCTGTAATTTACTCCTATCGATGGAGAACCTGCAAAGGGCTCTTGTGTTACCCCATAAGGGAATAAGGACAGATTTGTGTTGTTGTTCAGTCGTGTCCGACTCTTTGTGACCCCATGGACCAGAGCACGCCAGGCACGCCTATCCTTCACTGCCTCTCGTAGTTTGGCCAAAATCATGTTAGTAGCTTCAAGAACACTGTCCAACCATCTCGTCCTCTGTTGAACCCTTCTCCTTGTGCCCTCCATCTTTCCCAACATCAGGGTCTTTTCTAGGGAGTCTTCTCTTCTCATGAGGTGGCCAAAGTATTGTGTAACATCATGCAAATTACACAGTAAACATAAAACAGGCATCAATTAATTAAAATACAGCTTAAAATTAATTCAGACAAAATCTGGACAAATGGCAGTTACCAGGTGAAGATTGAGAGCCGTTAATACTTGCCAGGACCAACTGTTTTCACTGATCATATAAGGACCTGTGAAAAGGCTGGGGGGCGTCCTTCATGCTTATTCTTATACAAAGAAAAATAGGTCAGATTGCCCCCTGGCCAAAGGCCTGGCAGAACAGCTCCGTCTTGCAGGCCCTGGGGAAAGATGTCAAATCCCGCAGGGCCCTGGTCTCTTGTGGGAGATCGTTCCACCAGGCCGGGGCCACGGCCAAAAAGGCCCTGGCTCTGGTTGAGGTCAGTCTAATTTCCCTGGGGCCCGGGATCTTCAGTGTTGTTGTTTGCAGACTGTAAGGTCCTCCGTGGGGCATAGCAGGAGAGGCGGTCTCATAGGTACGAGGGCCCTAGGCCGTATAGGGCTTTGAAGGTTAAAACCAGCACCTTAAGCCTGATCCTGTACTCCACCAGGAGCCAGTGCAGCTGGTAGAGGGGTGAATGTGATCCCGCGGCGAAGCCCTTCTCCAGAGGAAAACGCTTGCAAGGAACTTTTCAAATGCAACCACGTTATTTCCCCATCTCCTTCAAACCTCATGTATCAAGGGCAGCCTTCCTGGTCATTAACATTTTAAAGTCATTCAGACTTCCACTGTGAACAAAAGTACTTCCCACAAGGCTGCTTCGTGGAGAACAGCTGAGGGCGGGAATTGCTAAAGCACGTGTAAGGTATTAATGGAACGTCAAATGGGTTTGAACTTTCAGCAGTATGCAGTTTAATTCAGAAGTGGAAGTGTAGCAGCAAGAGCTAAGCCAATTATTTTAATTTTACTACCGCTATCCTTTGAGGCTAATGAAATTGCCTTGTAAGATGAAAAGAGCAACAGCTCCTGGGCATGAACTGCAGGGCCACAGACTTCCTTACTCACTTGGTCACAATGGCATGTTGCTCATGCTTGGTTTTGAGTATAAAAACACTATTTTAGTATAAAGACACTTAAGCATTTGGAGTAAGAAATGCAGAGGGTATGATTGATAGCTGCCATCAACACTGGTTCCATAAAGGAATAGGATGGCTAAAAATGGTGAACAAGCCTTAGGATATGTAAAATGAACCACGGAAAGAAGAAGGAAAGTAATTGACATTATAAAGTCTGTAAAATGTTTACTTGAAATTGTAAAACAGAAAATATAAATTATATATATAAAAAATGGTCAACAAGCCACAGGCACACATTTCCATATGTTGTGGTGGTGTGACCTCATCAAATCTTTCTGGAGTGCTGTCTTCAAAGAAATAAACTTGATATTATTGATATTACTCAAGCCCCTTTGGAGTGGTTCCCCCATCCCCCCAAATTCAGAAAGGGCGTCCACAAATAGTTGAACTATTATGGCAGCAGAAGGCAAAGGGGCACACATTTCTCAAGTCAGGATCCAGCCACATTTTTTTTTTGTCTGAATAAAAATCACTTAGGGGAAAAGTTGTTGGGCCGTTGCACCATCGCTGCTTCAAGACTTATGCAAGTATGCCACAACCCTACTCCATCCATTATTTGAAAGTTTATTTGCAAGACGTTCAATATCTGTAATAGCAGCATACAATAAAATCCATGATTCCAAAAGTGGTGCCTCCATGGTATTAAGGTCAGAATACTTGATCTACTGTTATTTCCTGAGATTCAAATATCTTGAAGTTTGCTGGGGGGGAAGGGAAAAAAATCAAATTACCATAACTACATTGGTGCTTCTTGAAACTAACTTCTTACCTTCTTTCTTCAGCCTTAATGCTTGCTTTTTAAAAGTTTGTAAAATAAGCACTAGCAACTTCAAAGGAGTTTGCCACACTAAGATATCACTGTTCCTATGGTTACATAGAATTAAACCCTCACATTTGATTAAAGCTACGTGAATATTCTAGATCCAAGATTAGTGCACTTGATGGGGACACAAAGAACCCACTTCACACAGATTTGTAATGCTTTGTCCCAGGCACTGAGGATTAAGTTCTGTTTAATACAACAAAAAAGGAACCCTTTACACTTCACATGGAAGGCTACCGAGATTGCCTCAGATCAGTGAGTCTTAATGCTTCCAGATTTAATTCCCTTAAAATTCAGCTTGGCTGTCTTCCAGATGGCCGGGGTCGCATAAAGTTTACTAGCTTAGTTATAAAGGAAAGGTTTTAAAAGCCAGAGCTTGGGCTGAAAATCACAAATGTACCTAAGAGAATTACTGCCACTTACGTAGAGTAAGATTTCAGGGTTGTGTTACAAATATGTGGGAAGGGGGGGGTATACAAATTTTGTAATGCCCATCCTTAACTGAGTGCACTAGCTAGGGTGGCACTGCCACCTTTCAGCATTGTCTGTGGTAAGGGTACAAAAAAAGCATATAGTCTTTTATATTCCACGAAGAGTCGGACACGACTAAACGACAGCAACAATTCTAATATATCTTGTATCTACATTTTATATAGACTATATTTTATATTCCTCTTTTATAGCCTACATTCTGTGAGTAAAAACATGCGAATGAAAAATCCTCTTACTAAAAATGCACAACCAAACGCATCACTGAGAATTCTACACAGATGTATTCACAAGGCAGACTGGTCCAAATTCATGTTGCTACCCAGGCATCCCCAACCTGCAGCCCTCCAGATGCTTTGGCCTACAACTCCCATGATCCCAACTAACAGGACCAGTGGTCAGGGATGATGGGAATTGTAGTCCAAAACATCTGGAGGGCCGAAGGTTGGGGGTGCCTGTTGTTACCCAAGGGCAAGAGATCCAAAACAGGAACGGAGATTTATTTGTTTAACAGACTGTATTTACCACTTACTAGAACAAAAAAAAGCCCCCAAAGCAGTTTAACAACAAAACAGTTAAAAAACCAAAAACACCAACAGAAAACAAGTATTAAAAGCAAGTGGCATAAAAGTTTAAAACAAACTTAAAACTGGTGAACAGCTAACGTGCTCCTGTTAAACTGAAATGCTAGAATTATATGCCTAGACAGGGCTTGCCAAAACAAAGTTCTTAGCAGGCACGGAGAACAATTCACTGAAGGCACCTGCCAAATATTAACGGGCAGGAAGTTCTCAAGAATGGGTGGTGCAACACTAGAGGACCCATTGCCTACAAAAGCAGGACAAGGAACTTGTAAAAGCACAAGTTCTGCAGAGCAAAATAGCAGAGTGGGCACATTCTTGGGTCATTTCCTTTTGGTATATAGAGGGTAGACAAGCTTCATAATTCCCTCCCTGGAAAGGTTTATCTAAATCTCAATCTTCCCTTGAATAGTATTAAAACCCTTCTATTCAGACCCAGGTGGCGCTGTGGGTTAAACCACAGAGCCTAGGGCTTGCCGATCAGAAGGTCAGCGGTTCGAATCCCCGCGACGGGGTGAGCTCCCGTTGCTCGGTCCCTGGTCCTGCCAACCTAGCAGTTCGAAAGCACGTCAAAGTGCAAGTAGATAAATAGGAACCGCTCCGGCGGGAAGGTAAATGGCGTTTCCGTGCGCTGCTCTGGTTCGCCAGAAGTGGCTTTGTCATGCTGGCCACATGACCCGGAAGCTGTCTAAGGACAAACACCGGCTCCCTTGGCCAATAAAGCAAGATGAGCGCCGCAACCCCAGAATCGTCCGTGACTGGACCTAATGGTCACAGGTCCCTTTACCTTTACCTTTATTCAGACACATTGTTAGCCACTATGGGGCTGAAATTCTTGGTTATCGATTTTTCCTTGTGAGTACAGTAAGCCTGCAACTTACACAGGGGTTACATTCTGTGGAACGCACCAAAAGCCAAAATCTCATACAGTTAAGACACACTAGGTTCAATGGGGGGGGATGCCCAAAGTCTTCTTACCCAGACGTCTGGCCACTTCGTAATTTTTTACATCCCCCCCCCCGCACATAAAGCTGAATACGCACAAATTAAATGTGCCTAAGTTGCGGGCTTACTGTAGTCATGCTTTATATATTGAAAAGTTTATTTTTACCCCAGTCAAACACCAAACTCTTTGTTCCACGAAACAAAAGAGTTTACAACAGATGGCAGCCCAAATAACGGGGAAATTTGTATTGTAAAAGCAGGGGGCCAAAATATCTCTCACACTTACTATGTGATATGAAAAAATAAGACCTTACCTGTCCTCCACTGTTTTGTTAGATGGGTAGAATACTTTGAATGAAAAGCCACTTCTTGGGAAAGATCCCTGGAATGAGGGGGTAAGAAAGGATTTTAGTTTTTAAGCTCGTCATCTGGATTTCTTAAGAACTTCTGGAGGGCTGTAGCTCAGCGGTACATCATCTACTTTGCATGCAGAAGGTTCAGTCCTCTCCATCTCTATAAAGGCTTGGGAATACCCCATCTGAAACCTAGAGAGCCACTGCTAGTCAACATAGACAACACAGACCAAATCTGACTCAATGTAAAACCAGCTTCCTGTGTTATTGTTGCCACGGCAATAGAACCTTGATAAAATAGATTTAATGAGGAGGAAATGCCCCATGGCTGGGCTATCACCTCACCTAGTGCAGGATGTCCCAGGAACTCTCTACACTTGCCTTTTGTTTTTAAACGACAATTGTGTTCCTGCCTGCATCTTTCCAAAAAGACCCAATTTAGATTCTGGAAAGGCTGAATCAGTAGCTTTCCCTATAACACAAGGCATCTCCAATTTGTTCAGCTTTACGGGGACACCCCTAAGAGGCTGATCCACGCCACTCTTTTCAAAGCCACATTGTTCTAGCACCAGACTAAAGTAGAATCTGAAGCTCCAAATTCACAAAACAGTGCATTGCTTGCATAAGAGTAAGTACTAGTCACCACCACCTGGCATTTAATTTAAGAATACCGTTTCCCCTATTTTAAGACGTAGTCATAAAATAAGCCATAGCAGGATTTTTTCACATTTGCAAAATATAAGCCATACCCTGAAAATAAGCCATAGTGATAGGCACAGTTCTGGAGGACGCCAAAAGCCCCCACAAAGCCCTCGGAGACCCCCCTCGCCGCACCAAGCAGCACCTGCCCTCCGGAGCCAGTGGGGATGGCAGAGGGGACGGGGGCTTTGAAAGCAAAGGAGAGTCTGCTGGACCGCGTCCTCTCTTTCTCTCCCCGCGCTCACCAGGCCCCTCCGGAGAATGCCCTCCTCCCCTCCTGCTGAGGGGAGAGCCGGAGGCTGCGAGGTGCAGAGCAGGCAACTCAACCGTTGTCGCCTCAGCGGCCCCGCCACCAACTCGGAGGAGAGCAATTGAGAGAGAGAGAGCAGCCCTTCAGAGGAGCTCCCTCTCTCGCCAACCGCCACTCCCTCCTCTCGGAACATCCCAGGGCCGGGGAGAGAGGACTGGAAGTCAACGCCAGCGACGCACACACCTCCCTTCCCTCAGACTCCCTCTCACAGTGCTTGGTGGTGGCTGTTGGTTGTCCTTTTCTTTCACTCCCCCTGCAGGGAGCCAGCAAGCCAGTGAGAGGCAGGCACAGACGCTTCTCACCCAAGTTTTGGCCCACCTGCTCCTCGCGCGCAGGGAGCCAGTGAGTGAGAGGCGCGCTGCTCCTGACGTAAGAAAAATAAGACATCCCCTGAAAATAAGACATACTGTGGTTTTTTGAGGGGGGGGAAATAAGACGGTGTCTTAAATAGGGGAAACACGGTAATAATGGAAGGAAGGAAGGAAGGAAGGAAGGAAGGAAGGAAGGAAGGAAGGAAGGAAGGAAGGAAGGAGACTCAGGTACAATAACTTTCAGTTAACTTCCCCATTTTTTTTGTTTTGGAAAAACTACATAAATGTTTGCATTACATATCCATCAGAATTAGCGGCGCTAAGTAGGAAGAATCCCAACTAAGTGTGTACTAACAACACATTAAACATTTTAATTTTTTTGCTAGAGACTGCTTTTCATCATGCTTATAGAAGGAAGAAATGAAGGGAAGGGAAGGGTGGACAGAGAGATAAGGATCTTACGGGATTTATGCAGAGGCAATCAGTGTTGGTCACAGTGAACGGGTCATATTTGTCAGCAAAGACAATGAGATCCGGCAGAGGGTAGGTTCTCAATGTGTAGTCATAGGCCCAGTAGACAGGACTAACATTAAGGGGCAATGGCGTCAGATGCCCTTGTGATAAAATAGTCTTTACAAACTGCAAGGCAAAGAACAAGGGCACACAAATTACTTTGGTTTCCATTTGAAAGCAAAAACCTGTCTTTCAACCTCCTATATAAATCACAAAACCATCTTCCTTTCCTGATGATTAGCATGTTAAAAATAGCACCTATGCGCTTCATTTCGAGTTCTAAATCTGGTAAACTAAGTCAGAATTGAGACTCATTCAGATCTCTGCAGTCTTGAAGGGTTGTGCAGTCACTTGGGGAACACTCCTGTGGCCCAATGAAATTCCCATGTCACCAACAGCATCTGAAGTGATATCTGAGGACCATGCTTTGGAGAAGCTATCCTTTTCCAGAGCAGAACAGCTGCAAGGCCTCTTGTATGGAAGATGAACCATTTGGAATCCAATTTAGTCATCAGAATCCATCCACACATTCCATTAACTCTATTAAAAAGTTTCTACAGTATATGCAGAAGAAAGAAGATGGAATTTCAGCTCCTCTCTCTCTTCAATGACAACTACTTCTCCCTCAGTAGAACTCTTGTATACGTGTCCCATATTATTTGCACAGAAATGCACTGGAACAGAAAAGAACTTCGGGTGTGCGAAGATTAAAGTAAGGCGGCCACTTTAAACATACTGCATTCTTCAGGACACCCAAAGTTCCCCTTCTGCTCCTGCAGATTTGGGAGGGCACACGGGGGGGGGGGCAGTAGAGAAGGGAAAGTCTCATTGTTTGAGCAGAAATCTGCTTGCACAGTGTTGAATATCACCCAGCGTACAAGTGGGAGTCCACTCCGCTGGTAATCAGATACCACTGCATGGTTTTCTCTGGGTGAGATCCAAATGTGGCAGTCCACTTGCACAGCCCACTTATTTAAAACGGCCCGGTGATCCTTGGATGAAGGGTAGTATAGGAGTTGAATAAAAAATAAAAACAATGAAGAAATCTGCTTGCATATACTGTAAGGAGTTCTGTTTTCTCTTCTTCCCTCTCCAGTCCTCCCCATATCCTTCAAATCTGCTTCAGAAAGTTCCTCTCCATCCTTCAGAGCAGGTGGAGGCCGGTGGGGGGGGGGGATGCAGAGGTAAGGAAAGGAATGAGAAGCAGGTGCCTGATCATATTACACTGGATCTCTTCCTCAATTTCTTACTCTATTACTAAAAATAATAATGAGAGCCAATGTGGTGTAGTGGTTAAGAGTGGTAGACTCATAATCTGGTGAACCGGGTTCGCTTCCCCGCTCCTCCACATGCAGCTGCTGGGTGACCTTGGGCTAGTCACACTTCTCGGAAGTCTCTCAGCCCCACTCACCTCACAGAGTGTTTGTTGTGGGGGAGGAAGGGAAAGGAGAATGTGAGCCGCTTTGAGACTCCTTCGGGTAGGGATAAAGCGAGATATCAAATCCAAACTCTTCTTCTTCTTCTTCATCACAGGTGTCAGGAAACTTTTTCAGCGGGGGGCCGGTCCCCTGTCCCTCAGATCTTGTGGGGGGACGGACTATCCTTTTTTGGGGGGGGTTAATGAACAAATTCCTATGCCCCACAAATAACCCAGAGATGCATTTTAAATAAAAGGACACATTCTACTCATGTAAAAACACGCTGATTCCCGGACCGTCCGCGGGCCAAATTTAGAAGGAGATTGGGCCGGATTTGGCCCCCGGGCCTTAGTTTGCCTACCCATGTGCTAGAATAACAGTAACGACCTATCCTGCAGAAGCTTATCCCCAAATGTTTCATACTTTTTTGCCTTACGTGATTAGAAATATCCAAGTTGCTGTTAGGAAAACGGACACAGTTCCGACACATCTTATTTACCAGGTCTTCTCTAAAGATTATGATTTCCTGACTGCAGTACTGGACTCTGGAAGGAAGAAGCACAATTTTATTTTTTCAGGGTGATTAAACAGGCATCCAGGAGAGACCACCAGCAAGGCAGAAACACACACAGCCTTCTCCCTGGATATCCAGCGTATTAACCCCACACAAATATGTAGTATTATGTATAGTATTACTCAGACACATATTAAAGGTCTCAATTTAAAACATCCCTTTTAAATTGGGACATTTACCTGCAAGGGTTTGTAGTGAAGACTGAAAATGGCACCTGCTGTTTGAACTCTTCAGTAATGTTTTCAGGAAGTGGCGGCCTGAAATAAATTTGTGTGGTATGTATTAGAAATAAATGTGCGTATTCTCATAGTTGGGTGTTTGAATAAATCACCTTGATTGTCAAGTCACAAGCATACCTTGGCAAAATTGAGCCTGGGCCAGGGTCTTCAGAGCCAGGAACAAACACAAATCGACTGCTATAAATAGTTGAATACATACACTACATTTAGCATAACTGATAGGTAAAAATCAAAGCATCAGAAAGGTAAATGGCAACATTACTCAAATACAACCAGAGTTTTAGAAGTGGATGGCAGGCCACATAAACCTCCAGTTATGACAGGTGAATGAAAGGCTTTTTGGGGATTTTGGGGAGTGGCGCTGTGGTCTAAACCACAGAGCCTAGGGTTTGCTGATCAGAAGGTCGGTGGTTCGAATCCCCGCGACGGGGTGAGCTCCCGTTGCTCGGTCCCTGCTCCTGCCAACCTAGCAGTTCGAAAGCACATCAAAGTGCAAGTAGATAAATAGGTACCGCTTCGGCGGGAAGGTAAACGGCGTTTCCGTGCACTGCTCTGCACGGCTTAGTCATGCTGGCCACATGACCCGGAAGCTGTCTGCGGACAAACGCTGGCTCCCTCGGCCTATAGAGCGAGATGAGCGCAGCAACCCCAGAGTCGTTTGCGACTGGACTGAACTGTCAGGGGTCCCTTTACCTAGTAGTTTCTAGCTAGCAAAGATGCCCGCCCCCATTGTCTCCCAAGACAGACGGGATGCCAACAGCAACAAACTGTTTAAGTGTGGCTGAACAAAGGAGAATGAACTTTTTAGTAGCTGTTATCAACATTCTGTATACAATACTTGGTGTGAATGGACCCAATTTTTCCTCCTTTCTTTAAGTGGGACTAAACTCTGCAGGGTGGGATGTTTTCTAACTTACAAATCTGAAGCACATCTTCTTCAGTAAGATTTTTCACCAAGCAAATAAAAACACAGCACATACCTCTTATGGATACTGGGGTATTCACATATGATATTTGCAAGGGCTTTCAGTGAACCTAGAGGCACAACCGTAAAAGCTTTCCTATGAAACTGCATAGTTATTCCTACATTTTCTCATCTTATCCACAGGTAACCAATATACATCTTACACTGACAGCTGAACAACAGTTACACAAAACACCTCTCCCCCCCCCCACCTTAAGTAACAAAACCAGTTGGTTATATTGTAAATGGCTTTGTGGAAGCTATTTCTCACAATGCAAAGATCACTAAGGCAGTATTTTTATTACTGAACCTAAGCAAGTTTAAATTGAGATATGAATTACAGCTGGGCAAAACCGTAGCTCCATTTCAGCCACTTCTGGGTGAAAAGGCACACTAAGAACACTGGGGGGGGGGGGCTCTGCATATTCTAATAAACATGGCATTCTCTAGGATATGAGCCTGCTGCCATGGTGCCCCCCTCCCGCTTTACTTCAATCACTGTTGAAATGGGTAAACTCTTCTAATGGAAACAGCTCAGTTGCCACCACATTCCACCAGCTTCATTCAAAGCATGTGAAGTTTGCACAATTCATTCATTCATTCATTTAGATTTTTGATGGAACCCCTTATATGGGATTTTGTATATAAATTTTCCCTCGGATCTTTTTGCTGGCCCATGTAGGACCAGCAGGGATAGTTGGCCCTGGTGAATATTTGACGTTTTCTCCCCTTATGATCTTGATTTATGGGCTACCACTAAAACGAGGCTGCATTTTAAGCTGTATTTTAACCTATATTTTAATCAACTGTTTGTTTGTTTTTAAAATGTTTTTACTGAATTTAATATTTGGCGTTAGCCGCCCTGAGTCCGGTCTTGGCTGGGGAGGGCGGGGCATAAATAAATTATTATAATTATTATAATTATTATTATTATTAGCCTTAACCCTCCCATTCACAACAAGTTCCCACCATGGATTTCTCTACAGAACTGTCTCTCAAATGTTTAAATAACACACAAACAGAAAAAACCCACAAACAATTCACAATATGCACTAAAGCAGCTGACTCCAAAGTACCTTTTAGTGACTGGATTTGGTTTTTTCCATAGGGGGCAGAGGAAAAGTTCCCACAGAAGAAGAAGCAAGTTGGAGGCATGGAGGAGTAACCTGGTTAGAGGAACAAGGAACATTACTGACTTTTGGTTTGGTAGCACGCATCTTTTTTATTTTTACATATTGGTTCACATTTCAACCGAAACCTTTAAGCAGTTGACAAATATGGGTCAACAGAGCTACCTGAAAACATAATACGCAGCTTCTCCAAAACTTCTGCTTGGTCCAGCCAAACGTCCGAAAGGAACACAAACATGGCGTCCTCATTTTCTTCTTCCAGCTGCTTCAGTTTCGCAGAAGATTTTACAGAGGTCGAAGAAGGCCCTCCAAAGAAGTTTGTGTTTCCATAATATGCCCTACAGCATGAACAGCAAATGCCAAAAGGCTGCATTTAAGCTCATTTCCTCTCCCAGATCACGTCCTCAGTTTGTCACTTGTTGCTTGCAAGGAGTATGGCTTTAAATAATAATAATAATAATTTATTATTTATACCCCGCCCATCTGGCTGGGTTTCCCTGGCCACTCTGGGCGGCTTCCAACAAAATATTAAAATACAATAATCCATCAAACATTAAAAGCTTCCCTAAACAGGGCTGCCTTCAGATGTCTTCTAAAGGTCTGGTAGTTGTTGTTCTCTTTGACATCTGAAGGGAGGGCGTTCCACAGGACGGGTGCCACCACCGAGAAGGCCCTCTGCCTGGTTCCCTGTAACTTGGCTTCTCGTAGTGAGGGAACCGCCAGAAGGCCCTCGGAGCTGGACCTCAGTGTCCGGGCTGAACGGTGGGGGTGGAGACGCTCCTTCAGGTATACTGGACCGAGGCCTTTTAGGGCATCACTGACTCCCCAACCCAGCTCACTATGTCCCTCACCTGCATAAGGTTTCTGAAATGCAATTTTTTGTTGATAATAATCCACATTACAAAATCCATCCCAACATCAGTTCCTCAACAGATTAAATAAACTGTATGCTGTTACACCTAAGATTTTCCTTCAGAATAGTGGAGCAGAATGAAAATTTATAGTTTTATAGTTTTATACCTAGTTGTTGTAGAAGGCTCCGTAGGGGGGAAGCCAAATGCATTGACGTGAAAGATTTCATCTTCATACCAGCCTAGGAAATAAGATTAGCATGTTGGTTTTTTCCAAATTCAAAAAAATCATGGTATGCTTTCAACCTATCACTCCCATTGATACTACAGTGGTACCTTGGGTTAAGTACTTAATTCGTTCCGGAGGTCCGTTCTTAACCTGAAGCACCACTTTAGCTAATGGGGCCTCCTGCTGCCACTGCGCCGCCAGAGCACAATTTCTGTTCTTAGCGGAGTTCTTAACCTGAAGCGTACTTAACCCGAGGTACCACTGTACACCCTGCACCGAAGATGTCAGGCTCTCTCTTAACATATTTTACATTATTTTTCTCCCAGGCCCTCAAAGGTGTAAATAATACACGAAAAAGAAAAACCACAAGCCAATCTCCTACTGACTCATAAATGCAATAAAGGAGCTGATCCCCAAGTACCTTTTAGCGAGTAAATTTGGTTTTTTCCATATGGGACAGAGGAAAATTCCCACACAAGAAGCAAGTTGAAAGCATGGAGGAATAACCTGGTTAGAGGAATGCCTTACTCAAGGAGGCCCACCTAGAGGTCTGCTTACGATGACTGCAGGGCCAGATAAAAACATTTCTGTTTTCCTGGATGTTTAAGAACAGCTAGTGTGTTTTTATTTATTTATTTAGAGCCCTTTGATTTTACCATCTATTTAAATGGGAAATTTCTAGATCTTTTAGGACTGGTGTTATATCGGAGGCAGCTCCCAGTCACCAGTCTAGGTGCCTTTGACACCCAAAATAGATATTTTAGGGCCCACTCTGGATTATAATCCATTTTAATTGTTTTAAATATTGCATTTTTAAATTGTTATAACACACCCTAGGATCTCATGATGAAGGGCAGGTTTAAAAAAATCTAACTAATAAATAATAATAATAATAATAATAATAACAACACATATGGTAATTTGCTGATGCAATCTGTACTCTGCTGGAGTATATGGATTGTGTACACAACTTCCATATGAATAGGTTCTGTTCATAGCCTTAGAACAACACCTAGGCAGTGTCCTCTGGTACAATTCTCTTCGCTCTACCCACCTTTATTTGTTCAGATCCCTGGATTTATCATGCAAACAGAGCCAGTAGTTATATCAGCTGAACAAGTCTAACCTTACTGAAAAGAGTCAACCTTGAGAAGAAGAAAAATGATCTGGCTTACCTTCTGTTAAAACAAAACATGACTCTGTGTATAAGCCACTGTGGAACTGGTACAAAACAGTTAAGGAAGATGTTCTTGCTACGGAGGCAGCACTATGGAAATGATGCTAATTATTCTAATCAAGGACAGATCCTGAAGCTGAGGCTCCAATACTTTGGCCACCTTATGAGAAGAGAAGACTCCCTGGAAAAGACCCTGATGTTGGGAAAGATGGAGGGCACAAGGAGAAGGGGACGACAGAGGACGAGATGGTTGGACAGTGGGGTCACGAAGAGTCGGACATGACTAAACGACTAAACAACAACAACAATTCTAATCAAAGCAAATGAACAAGGCAAGGCTGTGAATATTATTTGCACCTTCATTTCTCCACATGGAAGCCAACAGTCTAAATTTTTCCATGTGTTGGTTAAAATAGATTCACAATGATTAAACTACAGTTAGGAAAAAAGAATTGGGGGGCAAGTAGAAAGTCCACAAAGAAATGCAAAAGGGGAAATATGAGTTTATCTCACTGTTCAGTCCCTTTTCTTACTTATGATGCACGTAAAAGGATATTGCTTTACTAATGTCCAGCTGGACAACTCCTGTTGGATCTTCCAAGAAAAATTTTCCCTTAAAAATATGGATAAAAGTAATTAGGGCCAAGCCATTCAGCTTCAAAACACTCCCCTTGAGGTCATGCCACTGTAAAAGAACTACACTTCTGCTTATATTAGTTGAATATTTTGGACCATTCCCCCGGTCACATTTTAACACAAATCACTGAACAACAGTGTCATTTAAAGAGCCGCTGACGCAGCACGGCTTACCTCTTTCAGCTGGGTTATCATCCCCAGAACAATAACTTCCTTAACTTTAGCTGAGTTCCCCAAGAGAGTTTCTATAGTTTTCAGCTAGAATCGGGGACAAATAAATTAAATTAGTTAAGGCCTGCGTTCCCCAGATTCAAAAATTTGCTCCATGGCCCTTAGAGCTACTTCCCCCCCTTTGAATGTCAGCCCCTGCTGCCCTACTGCAAACGGCTTTCAGCGGTTTTTAAAGACTCCTTAGTTTGCTCTCAGGAAAAATGGGAGCTGCTGTTGAGAAACTCATGTCCAAAGCCTCAAAAAAGGGCTTTGTGTTGAAGGTACAGGATATAAATTCTGTAAATATTTAAATAAGTAAGTAAGTAAATGAAAACATTTTAAATTTTACCTGGAATTTACTTCTGCTTTCCTCTGCAGGCGCGCCAATAGCAGATGGTGTGAACAGTTCGTGCCTATGCGTTCTCTGCACAGTGGGAAATACAAACCAGGCAGCAAGGGAAAGCACCATGCAGTTATGGTTAAAACATTTCCCCCCGTGCAATGATGCCCTCAAGCTATTATCCGAGTCTACTATGGTTGGGATATGTGCTTTACAAGCTTGGTGGTAAAACGAAACGATCTTCCACAGCTACAAAGTTAATTATTTGGAAGAAGAAGAGGAGTTTGGATTTGATATCCTGCTTTATCACTACCCGAAGGAGTCTCAAAGCGGCTCACATTCTCCTTTCCCTTCCTCTGTGGGGTGAGTGGGGCTGAGAGACTTCGGAGAAGGGTGACTAGCCCAAGGTCACCCAGCAGCTGCATGTGGAGGAGCGGAGATGCGAACCCGGTTCACCAGATTACGAGTCCACCGCTCTTAACCACTACACCACACTGGAAGGAAACTGCAGCTGCTTGCTTAACGTACAATTAACTCGTGGAATTTGCTGCCACAGCATGTGGTGGCAGCCACTATTATATATAGTTTTAAAATGGGAATAAGCCAAATTCGTGAAGGAGGGCGCTGTCAGCAGCTGTCAACCATGGCAGCTAAGTGGAACCTCCTGGTCCAGGGGTAGCATACCTTGCAATATCATAAAAAATTCCTTCCAGTAGCACCTTAGGGACCAACTAAGTTTGTTCTTGGTATGAGCTTTCGTGTGCATGCAGTATCAGTTGCTGGAGGGCAAACAGCACAGAAAGCCTACTGCTCTCAAGTCCTTCTGTGGGCACTGGAAGAATCTGAGTGGCCACTGTGGGCATAACATGCTGGGCTACATCAGTCCTTGGGTCCAATTCAGCAGGGCTCTTGTCATGTTCCTATGGCAGTAATATGTATCTGACGGAGTATTTCCCTGCTTTATCTCACCTGCTGCAAGATGATGTAGCGCTCACGAAACAGTTCTGCTTTATCCCTGGCAGAGCCGAATAAATTTGGAGCAGAATGGCTGGTCATTGAGAGGCTGAAATCAATTTTTACAGAGACTTGTGTAAAGGTGGATTTTAAGTGAGCACAAAAAGTGTGCATGCATAATAATAATAATAATAATAATAAAATAATACCCCGCCCATCTGGCTTCCCCAGCTGCTCTGAGCGGCTTACAAAATATATAAAACATAATAAAGCATCAAACATTAAAAACGTCCTGATACAGGGCTGCCTTCAGATGTCTTCTAAAAGTTGTATAGTTCTTCTATCTCCTTAACATTTGAAGGGTGTTCCACAGGGAGGGCACCACTACCAAGAAGGCCCTCTGCCTGGTTCCCTGTAACTTCGCTTCTCGCAGTGAGGGAACCACCAGAAGACCTTGGAGCTGGACCTCGGTGTCCAGGCTGGATGATGGTGGTGGAGACGCTTCTTCAGGTATACTGGGCAAAGCCCGTTTAGGGCTTTCAAGATCAGCACCAACACTTTGAATTGTGCTCGGAAACACACTGGGAGCCAATGAAGATCCTTTAGGATCAAAAATATATGGTCCCAGCGGCTGCTCCCAGTCACCAGTCTAGCTGCCACATTCTGGATTAGTTGCAGTTTCCGGGTGACCTTCAAAGGTAGCCCCACGGAGAGCTGCAGATAACTAGAGCATGCACCACTCTGGCGAGACACTCTGCAGGCAGGTAGGGTCTCAGCCGGCGTACCAGGTGGAGCTGGTAGACAGCTGCCCCGGACACAGAATTGACCTGCACCTCCATGCTAAAATAGGGAACTAGGAAACCTTTGCATATTATAAGTCAAACCTGGTCTGAGGAAATGGGGAAACAATTGTTGGGATGAAAGCTCTTCAGAAACTGCAAAGCAAGAACTTACGGGAGAAACTTCTTTCTTTCAGAATTGTAAACGTATCTGGGGATATCAAACGCTCCAATAATGTTGAAAATATGTTCCCTGGGGGTTAAAACAAAGAAAGGCACAGAAAGGCACATACATATGCATGCATTTTAAAGGAAAAAAATCACTTTAAAAACAATTTGATTCATTATCCTACTGTATCTTATTCATGTATTTTCACATTTACAAGAAAACCACTTTACATTTGCTTGAACAGCGAGAATATAGCTACTTTGATTTTCAATTTATTCTAGAAGACGCAAATAAAATGGCTTCCCTCGGGGTTCAAACACTCCCCTGGAACAGCTCAAGGAGTTCAGAAGCTTTCCCTTATGCTTTTGAGTAACCAGTTTGTTGTGTCATGAGAACATCAAAAAAGCCTATTTTCTCACAGTAAAAACCATTTGCCTACATACGAAGCATACAAGCTGAATATTAGCACAACAACACTCTGATTCCCAGCAAGTGACCAGGGGCATGCCACCTCTGAGGCAATACAGGTACCCTGAATAGTAGCCATTGACAGCAGTATCCTCCATGAATTTGTCTAAGACTCTACAGCTAAATTACCCATAGTTTATGGTTCGGATTATAAACTTAGTGCTCTCCTACCTGCTCTCGTATTGATTTTACACACAAGTAGAACATCTGAAGAGGACTTAAGTCAAAGAGCATTGCAAACTTACTGGGCTGTATCCAACTAAGTCAGAGGTGGAATCTACACACATATAGAGACTTCCGGTCGGCGCGCCGGAGATGGCGGTCGGGGGGACAAGTCGCTCCTGACTTTCCCCCGTCAGACCGGGTAAAGGGGTGCTCGCGCCAGCGCCGCGACCCCCAAAACCCCCGGGAAGGGCGTCCCGGGACCTGGAGGACCCGCAAGAGCCCGGATGCCGGTCCCGGTCCCAGGGAGCTCTCAGCGGAGCTCTCTGGTGATCGGACGGCGGAGCTCCAGGGTCCGCTTACAGCCCCGTCTGGCGAAGCTGCAAGACTGCCACGACCGAGCGCGCTGATTCCTCCTAATTCTTCAATTCGGAACTGTAAGTAACCTACAAGAAAAAACTTTTAAATTTTTGATCCATTCGGAACTTGGCTTGTGGGCGAAAATACGGAGGTCCGTCCCTTGCCATTGTGTAACAACGACAGGGCATTGTTGCACAGACTGAGAAGTTATGCCTGGAATTTGACACTTTGTTTCGGAGATTTAACCCTTGCGATCCCCCCCCGGTCCTAGGGGGCAGACGAAGTAAATTTAATTGATAAGAGCAGGAGAAGTATTTTGGAGCCTTGGAACTTTTGAAAAATTTCTAAAAGTTTGGAAAAGTCAGAAAAGTTAGAAAAGAACTGTTTGCTAAAAATGGCGGTGAAACAGGATGTGGATTTGATAACATTGCTGGAGAAACTGAAAGAACTTAGAATGGATTACAAAGCTGGAGTGAAAGTACTGAGAGCTGAACTGGCTGCTGCTGGGAACAGCACTGTGACTGAGATAAAGCAAAGCATAAACAAAGGTCTGACTGGTCAGGACTCACAATTCAATTCTATGAACAGTGTCCTTGATGTGCCCAAACAAAGGAAGCCTACCCAGAAGACAACCAGCTGCAAAAGACTTATACACTTCAAACCAAGAGCTGTCACCATCATCAGGAAAAAGAGAATTACTAGGAGAATAGACAACAAATCACAGCTCAGCGTTAACCAGCGGAGAGGAAGACGTGACAATTTGGACCAAAAGTGGAAGGGAAGGCCAAAAATCTTTATGGACACTGTTTTGGATGTCACCCTGCAGCAAAGACACTGGGTTCCAAAGTGGGATCCTGCTGGAATAGGATGAACATTTATATAAAGTAACTGTTTTGTGGATTACTGGTTTCTGAATTCGGATTTGGAGGACATGATTATAGTATGATTTTAGAAAAATAATGATATAAGATTGATAATGAAGATAGTGATATAAGATTGATAATGATATAAGATTGAAAAATGAAGATTGATAAATAATGACATAAAATTGATAGGTATTATGCACGATAAGTTAAGATAAGTAATTTTGATGCTGAAATAGTCTGCGCCGGAGACTGGGGGGGGGAGCAGGAATTTGTTTAAAGTAAAAGATTATAAAAGATGTGAGTGGTTGGTAAGCGATTTGAAATTAATGAATTATGGAAATGTTAAAGATGTGGAAGTAGAAACCTGGTAAGAATGTAAATAATGATAAATGAAAACAATGAGGGGGGGCGTGAGGAAGTCATCAGAGAATGTATAAAATGTATGTGATCTGGCCTGAATCGGGGCTGGACAAAAATTGGAAAATCTAATAAAAATTATTATAAAAAAAAAAAGGAATCTACACACATATAAAAACTGTCCTGAAAATGCTTTTTTAAAAAGTGTTTTAAAAAAAATACATTGAATTTTCCTTGAGGCTCATCATCGCCATCTAGTGTCACCTTGTATATTGCACTTAAAACTTTTTATTTGCGGCTGTATAGCTGAGTCCCTGGTTTCCTATCTGCTATCTTTTCAAACTGCATTTTCTTACTCTACTAAATTGTTTTCATTGCCATACACTATCCCACTTTGTCATGTCTACTGCTGAGTATTTATACAGCCTGTTTCACTTATTTTCTTGTTATAGTATTTTTCCAACATGGACTGGTCATGTTGTGCGGATGCCTGATTATCGTCTTCCAAAGCAACTATTCTATTCCGAACTTAAAAATGGAAAGCATAATGCTGGTGGTCAACAAAAGAGATTTAAAGACTCTCTCAAGGCAAATCTTAAAAAAATGTAGTATAAACACCAGCAATTGGGAAACACTGGCCTGTGAGCGCTCCAATTGGAGAACAGCCTTTACCAAGGGTGTTTTGGGCTTTGAAGACACTCGAACTCAGGACGCAAGGGAGAAACGTGCTAAGAGGAAGGCACGCTTGGCAAACCCTCACCATGATCAACTCCCGCCCGGAAACCAATGTCCCCACTGTAGAAGGACGTGTGGATGCAGAATTGGCCTCCACAGTCACTTACGGACTCATTGCAAAAACTGTGTTTATGGAAGACAATCTTACTTGGCTATGAGTGATCACCAAAGAAAGAACAAGATTACAATCCCTCAGAGTCTAAAGAAGGGGCTAGCGTTAATGAGTTTCAAATCTGAAATATCAGCAGGGAGGGCTACAAATGGCAATTTGATTGCGGAAATGTTCCCAGTGGTTTGTTTACTCCTCTATGTGAATTGATGCTGACTTACATGGTCTCATCTAAGGACTGGCTGCACTCCAGGACTGCTGCTTCCACCATGGCCCTTTCAATCATGTTACATGACACTGAAGAGAACAATTCAAAAGATTAAAATGGTAACCTACGTATCTGCAGGCTACAGAAGCATTTTACAAAGCATTTAAAAATACCTTTGCTTCAAGAGAAATCATAATAGAATTACAATCTTATTAGCAATGAGAAGCTAACAGAGCTGGACTGGCACATAATGCTCTATTTGCTTGTTGCGCATGCAGCCTTCTGACCCACAGTTCTGCCCCTGCCATCTATTGTGCCAATTATTAGATCCATAGAACTGTAACACACTTGATATCATTAGCCCCATAGCCACACAAGGATGCCACAAAACTCTTGAATCCAACTTTCTTTTCTCTTCAAAGCATTTAAGATAACCAAAACTCTACTTACAAGGCTGCTTTTCAACAGCATCAATTATATTTTCTATCATATCTTCAAGCTCCACTTCATTAACTGCCTGAAGAGCTTCTGTGAGATACTTGGTAGCTTCTCTGATTAAATAATAAAGGAGAACAGAATTAGTCAAGATGTGATTGAAACGATCGTAAAAATGCACATGACGATGGCATACGGACGTAAACCTGAACACGACAACCGCCCCCATTGAATCATTAGTTTGAGTCATACCTTGGTTATGACCGAGGGCCTTCTCAGTGGTGGCGCCCGCCCTGTGGAGCGCCCTCCCATCAGAGGTCAAAGGGATCAACAACTATATGACCTTTAGAAAATACCTGAAGGCAGCCCTCTTTAGGGAAGCTTTTAATCTGTGGTGTGTTGATGTATTTCAATGTTTACTGGAAGCCGCCCAGAGTGGCTGGGGAGACCCGGCCAGATGGGCGGGGAAGAAATAATAAATTATTATTATTATTATTATTATTACCTTGGTTCTTGAACGTAATCCGTTCCGAAAGTCCATTCGACTTCTGAAAACGTTCGGAAACCAAGGCACAGCTTCCAATTGGCTGCGGGAGCTTCCTGCACTCAACTGGAAGCTGCGAAAGTCGCGTCGGATGTTTGGCTTCCAAAAAAGTTCGTAAACCAGAACACTCACTTCCGGGTTTGCAGCATTTGGTAGCCAAAATGCACGAGTACCAAGGCGTTCAGGAACCGAGGTGTATAATGCTTCTTTGGAGCCTAATTTCAGCAGAGGGATGGGACCTGCGGGCAGGGCCAGATTTAGGTTTGTAAAGGCGGTACCTAAGCTACTGAAGGTAATGGGGCCCTTTATATGTCCAGCTGTCAACAACAAATTGCCGCTGCTTTTTGTGTTGAATATATGCTATATGGTCATTTATGGATCTAATATGTATCTAAAGTCATTTGCGCATAACAAAATATGTATTTTATCAAAGGAATTGTTGAACTGAAATGCAATTTAGAAGTATATTAATAGTGAAATACCATTAAGTATATCAATAGTGAATTATTAAGCTCTAAGTTAAAGTGATTTTTTTTATTCATAACAAACTTAATGCAAACACATTGGCATTTGGCAGTAACAAAAGTTCCTTTAGAAACACAATTTACAAAGACTCATAATCTAGTCTCTAGAAACTGGCTATAACATGAAATAATAATTGTAGGTTTTATTTGTTTTTTATATTTTATATTTTGGAAATGTACATCCAGGTTTGTTTTTTTCCTTTAAATTTGTTTAAGAGCTTGTTTAGCTTATACGTAAATCTGGCACTACCTGCGGGTGCCCAAGGAAGGGCTTTGTGGGAGCCTGTGCCCTGGTGACCTGATTTGGAGCGAGACTTCTTTCAGAGACTTCATTCAGCTGCTTTGCCAAGTAGTCATCGGGTGGACCTCTCTCCTCTTTCCTAAATTTGCCTAGCTCTTTTTTTCTGAAAGCTTTCTAACCTAGTACTGTACGTAGAAACCTTTCTCACATCTTGCAGCACTTAATTCCCCACGGCTGATGGCGGCCCTTCCAGATGTAAGGTTTAGGTAGTGCAGTCGAAATAAAAAGTAAAAAATTGTCCAGGAGCACCTTACAGAGCAGGCATAGGCAAACTCCAGCCCTCCAGATGTTTGGGACTACAATTCCCATCATCCTTAGCTAACAGGACCAGTGGTCAGGGATGATGGGAACTGTAGTCCCAAACATCTGGAGGGGCCAGAGTTTGCCTGTGCCTGTTACAGACCAACTAAGTTTGTTCTGGTATAAGCTTTCGTGTGCATGCACACTTCTCCAGAAAGCTTATACCAGAACAAACTTAGTTGGTCTATATATAAGGTGCTACTGGACAATATATTTTTTTAATTATTATTTTTCTTCTTCCAGATGTTGTGAGACTCCACCCCCATCAGGCAGCATGGCCAAGGGTTAGAGCTGGTCAGAGGTGAAATCCGGAGAGCTACGTGTGAGCCGCCCCCAGCTATCCATTTCACACGAGGAGACCCCCCCCCCAAGTCATCAGGAGATGGCGAAAAAGGGCGGTCCGTTCTTTGCACAACCCCTTTCTCATCTCTTTTGTCAGTTGGCCACCTGATCAGCCACGGGAGGGGGGGGCGCCCGCGTGTGCCTGGGGCTGCGTTCACACGTACACGTGTACACGCACCCCTTCCTGCAAGGCACGTGGTTCCCACCCACCCCCGGGGTGTTTCTGCCAGAGAGGGTCCCCCCTTCTTTGCCGGCTCCCGCTACTCACGCGCGGAGCAGCAAGCCGTGCATCTTGAAGGCGGCGCCCACTTTGCCCCGCAGCTTCTCCGCAGCCATCTTGAGCGGGTTTCCCGCCACCGCCGAGGCCGCCGCCTCCTCGTCCCGCCCAGCAGCCCGGCCCCTTCGGGAGGAGGGGAGGCTTGCTAGGCTGGACGGGACAGACGGAGCGTCATCCTCTGAAATAATTAAATATAAATAATAAAAATAAAAGGGAGGTGAGCAGCACCCGGGGCAGAAAAGCATATGCATTTCCAAGATCTGCATGTATTATAGATCCAGTTACAGGTAGGTAGCCGTGTTGGTCTGCCCTAGCCGAAACAAAATAAAAAAATTCCTTCCAGCAGCACCTTAGAGACCAACTAAGTTTGTTCTTGGTATGAGCTTTCGTGTGCATGCACACTTCTTCAGATCGTTTTAAAACAGTTCTATACAATTTAAAATTACTGAAATAAGATGGGGCCTAAAATTGTTTATTATTGATTTGTTTATAGAAGGATTTATATCCCGCTATGTCGTCAAAAATATACCTAAGTGGTTTGCAGCACTCCCCTATGTGTGCACGAAAGCTCATACCAAGAAAAAACTGATTCCTGATTCTGCCTGGGTCCTGGCACCACCTTCCCAGCGATCTTTGTAGAAATAGTTTCTCCTTTCAAAAGCACACAGGCATCTCCATCACAGGGGAAAGAGTGGCAGGCTCTGAGCAGCCTCAGTTTCCCCCACCTGTGAAGGTGGACCAGCTGGGAAACTGGCTGTCGTGTTCACACACACACACACACACACACACACACACACGCAAACAAAAAGGCAGCACCAAAGGGAGGATATTATTGTGACTTGATTGCATTATATCAATATTTTTAAATGGATTTGTCATCCTTTGTCCTATTTATATTTATATGCTGCTGTCTTTTATGTTAGAGATTGCAATGATGCTGTTTGTGATTATTGTGAAATACTTTGAGCTCAACATTTGTTTTTGGACGAGCGAAATACAAATATGAAATCAAATCAAACCCTGCCTTTAAGGTGTACTGCTTTAAGAAACTGTACTGTTTTTTTTAAGGTGTACTGCTTTAAGAAAAAATGTTATGAAAATGATGTATAGATGGTCCATTATACCGGTTAAATTAGCCAAACTTTACAAATGTTGGAAATGCAAAGGAAAAGAGGGTACCTTTTATCAAATGTGGGGGGAATGTAAGAAAGTGAAAAGCTTTGGGGACAAGATATATGATGAGATTAAGAAAAGGTTGAAAAATACAGTGGTCCCTCGACTTACGAATGACCCGACTTCTGTATTTTTCGAGTTGCGAGTGAAAAAAGTGGCCGCGTGCTTACGATTTTTTTCGACCTCCGAATGGAAACCGTTGCCGTTTTAGATGTGGTTTCCTCGACTTACGAAGTTTAGATGCGGTTTTTTTCGACGTACGATTTTTTTCAGATATTTTCCTCCCAATGCATTCCTATGGGGACTCGACTTACGATTTTTTCGATCTACGAATGCCCATTCGGAACGGATTACATTTGTAAGTCGAGGGTCCACTGTACATATATTAAAAAACCGGAAGCTTTCTTATTGGGAATTGTAGGTACAGACCTTAACAGACAAGATGTTCAGCTTTTTCATTCTGCAACAACAGCGGCGAGAATCTTAATAGCACAGAAGTGGAAACCAGAGGAATTACCGACAAAGGAAGAATGGCTCTGGAAGTGAATGGAGGATGTGGAACTGGCTCAAATGATGGGAAGAATCCGAGAACAGCAAGACCAGAAGTTCATCAAAGACTGGACTAAATTCATAAATTATTTGAAAGACAATTGTAGTCAACTAAATACGTTGAAAGGAGTGCAAGAAACTTTGTAAGTAAAGACATAAAAATCATTGTAGAGATGAATTTTTAGAGATGTACTTTGGATGTTATAGTTTAAAAGCAATGGTTAAGTAGTGAAAATGCAGAAATTGGGAATGAAAAATAGAAAATTGTCAGGAAGGTTTGAAGAAAGTCATGGCCGTAAAAAGCCAAAATGTTATAATATAAGAGGAGAAACTGTAATGAAATGTATTATTGTTGTAAAACGAATAAAAATGATTTGGCCAAAAAAATCAAATCAAATCATCTAATAATAATTTCAAGCCGGGCATTTTTGCTTCCAATATGCGATGCTGGCAAGAGAGAAAGGTCCTCCCTAACTTAGAGTGTGGAGGTGAAACCAGCAAATGCAGGGGGTTAGACTGGATGACCCTCGGGGTTCCTTCCAGCTCTACAATTCCATGCAAGAAGGGAGGGAGGCTGGAGAGAAGAGGCTGCAGGTCAGGCTACTGCTCCATTGCCTTGTTACCCTTTAAGCAGGCTTCAGTCAGAGCTGCCAGGTGGAGACAGGCTGCGGAGGAGAGGGCAGAGTGCGCCACGAGGAGTTATGACACCTGCCTTCCCAACAGGGACTGAATCTCCTGCCTGCCGGCCCCCAAGATGCTGGAGATCCGAAAGGAAAGCATCCGGCAGGGACTGGCAGAGGCTCTGTCCACCTTCATCCTGATGGTGAGCAGGACAGGGGTGGCAAAGGAGGGGGCATGCACACCCCTCCGTCTTGTTCTACTTTGTTAGGTTAGGTTATTGTATAGTTTGTCTTTTGCGTTTTAAGGGGAAAGGGTCAGGGCTGCCTGGGAGTGGGCCCCAGCCAACAGAATGGCTGTGGCAGGTTCCACGGGGTGGGTGGGTGGGTGGGTGGGTGGGTATGGGACACCCAATATCAGTGATCGCGGGCAGCAGGAGGAGTCACACTAAGACCAGACCATGGCATTACCGAGGAGGCAGGCTTAGTCGTTGTTTGAGGACTATCCCTGCCTCTGGGTCTGGTCCTGAACGGAAGGATTCTGGAATCAGCAAGGGATATCCGCATGGCATGAAGGTGCTGCTGTGCAATGCCAGGTCCATGATGAATAAAACCACTGCCATCCACGACCTGATTGTGGAGGGAGGACTTGACCTGGCATGGGTGACAGAGACTTGGTTGGATGAGGCAGATGGGCCTGTCCTTGCCGCTGCTTGTCCACCAGCTTTCTCTTACGCACAGCAACCCAGGTCATGTGGGCGGGGAGGGGGGTTGCAGTGATTTTTAGGAAGTCATTAGCTTGCACCAGGCTATTGGGAAGACCTTCTGGACCATCTAGAGGGGTTGGGAGCTGGGGGCACTGTTATACAGTGGTTCTGCTCCTTCCTCCTGGGCCGTGTTCAGAAAGTGGTGGGGGGGGGATGAGTGTTCAGACCCCTGGGCTCTCACTTGTGGGGTGCCTCAGGGTTCCGTCCTCTCCCCCATGCTTTTTAACATGAAGCCACTGGGAGAGATCATCAGGGGGTTTGGGCTGGGTGTTCATAAGTATGCAGATGACACCCAGCTCTACCTCTCTTTCAAACCAGAACCAGTGAAGGCGGTGAAGGTCCTGTGAGAGTGTCTGGAGGCGGTTGGAGGATGGATGCTGGCTAACGGATTGAGGTTGAATCCTGTCAAGACAGAAGTACTGTTCTTGGGGGACAGGGGGCGGGCTGGGTATGGAGGACTCCCTGATCCTGAATGAGGTAACTGTGCCCCTGAAGGACCAGGTGCGCAGCATGCGAGTCATTTTGGACTCACAGCTTTCCATGGAGGCGCAGGTTAATTCTGTGTCCAGGGCGGCTGTCTACCAGCTCCATCTGGTGAGCAGGCTGAGACCCTACCTATCTGTCTCACCAGAGTGGTGCATGCTCTGGTTATCTCCCGCTTGGACTACTGCAATGCACTCTACGTGGGGCTACCTTTGAAGGTGACCTGGAAACTACAACTAATTCAGAATGCAGCAGCTAGACTGGTGACGGGGAGTGGCCACCGAGACCATATAACACCGGTCCTGAAAGATCTTCATTGGCTCCCAGTTCGTTTCTGAGCACAATTCAAAGTGTTGGTGCTGACCTTGAAAGCCCTAAATGGCCTCGGCCCAGTATACCTGAAGGAGCGTCTCCACCCCCATCATCCAGCCTGGACACTGAGATCTAGTGCCGAGGGCCTTCTGGCGGTTCCCTCGCTGCGAGAAGTGAGGTTACAGGGAACCAGGCAGAGGGTCTTCTCAGTAGTGGTTCCTACCCTGTGGAACGCCCTCCCAGCAGATGTCAAGGCAATATTTTTAAAAGACAACTGAAGACGGCCCTATTTAGGGAAGTTTTTAATGATTAATGCTGTATTGTTTTAATATTTGATTGGAAGCCGCCCAGAGTGGCTGGGGAAACTTCGCCAGATGGGCGGGGTACAAATAATAAATTATTATTATTATTATTATTATTATTATTATTATTATTATTATGTTTGATGCTGTCTTGTTTTTAATATTTGGTTGGAAGAAAAGTTTATATTATTATAAAAAGAAGCAGCAAAGGACCCCTGGTTGGTTAAGTCCAGTCAAAGGCGACTTTGGGGGGGCGGCACTCATCTCATTTCCACAGACAGCTTTCCAGGCCAGCATGACTCAACCCTTCTGGTGCATGGAGGACCATGATGAAAGCCAGAGCACAAGGAAATGCCGTTTACCTTCCCGCCACAACGGTACCTACTTATCTACTTGCGCTAGTGTGCTTTTGACCCTGTTAGGTGCAGAGGTCTAGTTCCCTCCCCCCACCGCCACCACCTTCGCTCCAAGGGGCTCTGATACTGCCCTCCCGCCCCTGTGCCCCTTTCCCACAGCTGTGAGCTGGGCCCCCCACCAAACACCCCACAGAACTCTTCTCTGAACACTTCACCCCCAACGTAGCAAAGAATAGCCAGCTTAGCCTAGCAGTTACTGTGGCTCAATCTTTGCACATTCACCAATTGATTAACAGCAGTTCAATACCCTGCGGATGCTGTCTGGCTTTTTAAAAAATAAAAAAGGAGCAAAGAACGAGGCGCTTGGTGGAATACAACTGATTTATTAGAAATAAAACAAGGGTTCCAAGGTAACTTTGTGTACATAAGTATAGTGTTTCAAGTTTCCCTTTTTCGCTTCTTTATTCCTTCTGTAACAATGGGCATTCTTATGCTGTTCCTCTCCTCCTGATCCAACCAACCCTGGTTGACAATTCCCTCTCGCTCTCCAACCTCCAAGGGTCTCTCCTGAAGAGGCCAGGGCCCAGCTTGGCTGCTTGGAGTCCTTGCAGGCTTGTTCCCATCTGACCACAGGAGTGTGTAGCTGGGGTTGTTTGCATCTGTTTTGAGTCGTTGCTGTGTTTTGTGTGGAAATTGTTGGGTTTGGTTGTGTATTTTTTGATGTTTCCTTTCTTGCTTATGACTACTTTCTTTTATAAGATCTATTAAACTAGTATACTGCCTTCAGCTGAAAATCTCAGGACGGTTTCCAGTATTAAAATGCAAAATAAAACACAGAATAAGGAATAAAAACCAGAAAAAAGGAAGCAAACCAATAGCCCACCTCCCATAATTGCATTTAAAAGGGCATTGAATATTACACCAGCCAATCACCACTCACCCCCAGCATTCCAAACTGGCGCCGCCCCCTCCCGAGCAGCTAACATTACCTTCAATATTTTCTAATACTGTACTTACTCTGATTACATTACTTACTTGGTTAGAGGTGTATACAACTTTAAATACACCCAAATCATAAGTAGCCACAAATACAGGCACAGCTTCCAAGGAGAGACAGTGCAGTATATTGGCTAGAGGGTAAGACCTGGATGAAGCTGGTTGCGGATTGGGGGCGGGGGGGGGGGGTCAGGGACCGAGGGGGAAAGCTGTTTCCTGGTCCTGGTGAATCTCTCAGCGGCCTTTCACACCAGCGACCAGGACAGAGGAGTTGGGAGTCGGGGGCAATGGGAAAGATCAGGGTGATGTGCTGGCACTTTCTGCCTCTGAGCCTGGCCTACCTCGCAGGGCTGTTGTGAATGAATGTGATAATGTGAACCCCTATAAATCATTGAATATGCCTCTAATAGAATAGTTATGGTAACTTGTTGCTTTAAAAGAAACTGATGGTTTTGGCAAGATGGCGTCTCACACTGAGATAGAAGAACAAGCAACTATATCAATCAAAGACGCAATTCATAACCTAGAACATAATTTGATACATGGTGCAAATGGCTACACATAACACAGGTTCCCATGCATTGCATACTAACAGAATGTAAGAGATGATTAAGATCAAGGTTTATTTAGCAATGCTTCTTGCGCATGCGTATTAAATTGAGAATGAGGTAATGATGGACATGAGGTAATGAAATATGATTGGTTAAATTGAAATCCTTTGTTTGAAATGTTATAAATACCCCTGGCCAGACCTTTGGGCGGGGTTACAGGTTGGCGAAAAGATTCGACCGTAACCCTTCTTGCTTTGCAGTAAAGAAAACAAAATGGACTCCAAACTTCTCTCAAGCCTTTCCAGCCAGTGCAACATTGTGAGGGGGAAGCGCCATGCAATGACCAAGAGAGGGAAGGAGGCTCTTGGGGGCTCCATCCCTTGGCCGTTTCCATGCCAACCAGGGATGCCCCCCTCCCCCAGGTTGCCAGTCACCCCCCCCCCCGTGAGCTTCTCCAGGTGGGGCTTGGTGCTGCTGGAGCCTCCTCCTCCCTCCTCTTCCTCCTCCCTCCCGCATCAGCCCCTGACCACCTGCGCCTGCACACCTGTCCGCACAGCCAAAGGGGGGGGGGGAAGCATCAGGTGAACGTCTTTTGCCTCTTCTCGCGACCCGTAGCTCAGACTCCACACCACGAATGGAGAGCACGCACTACGACTCCCAGAAGGCAATGGGAGAGCCGGCTCCTCCTCCTCCTCCTGCTCCCCTTCTCCCCCCGCCCTTTCCGAGTCCTCCCCATTGGCCGGCTTTTCTGTATCTGGGCGAAGCCCGGGCCCCGTCAGCCAATGGGAGCCGAGGGTCGGGCGCGGGGGGCGTGGCTGGGCGGAGAGACGTTGGGCTTGGCGGTTGCTCCAAGATGGCTGCAGTGAGGCCCGTCTCTTTACCTCAGGATGCTGAGCGGTGGCCAAGGCTGCCGTGGTTCCTGAGCATGTGCAGAGAGCCGCTCCCCGGGCGAGCTGGCCTTGGCCCTGCCAGCCTCTGCAGGGTCCGGGGAGCGTCGCCTGAGGCGGAAACGTGGCTGCTTCATGCTCTAGTCCAAGCAAGGGCTGCTGCCGGCCTGCGCAGTTCCCCAGAGGCCGGGAGGCGTCCTGGCCAGGATCCCCAAGAGAGCCAGAGCCTGCCTCTTCGCCCCTCGAGTCCAAGCAAGGGCTGCTGCCGGCCTGCGCAGTTCCCCAGAGGCCGGGAGGCGTCCTGGCCAGGATCCCCAAGAGAGCCAGAGCCTGCCTCTTCGCCCCTCGAGTCCAAGCAAGGGCTGCTGCCGGCCTGCGCAGTTCCCCAGAGGCCGGGAGGCGTCCTGGCCAGGATCCCCAAGAGAGCCAGAGCCTGCCTCTTCGCCCCTCGAGTCCAAGCAAGGGCTGCTGCCGGCCTGCGCAGTTCCCCAGAGGCCGGGAGGCGTCCTGGCCAGGATCCCCAAGAGAGCCAGAGCCTGCCTCTTCGCCCCTCGAGTCCAAGCAAGGGCTGCTGCCGGCCTGCGCAGTTCCCCAGAGGCCGGGAGGCGTCCTGGCCAGGATCCCCAAGAGAGCCAGAGCCTGCCTCTTCGCCCCTCGAGTCCAAGCAAGGGCTGCTGCCGGCCTGCGCAGTTCCCCAGAGGCCGGGAGGCGTCCTGGCCAGGATCCCCAAGAGAGCCAGAGCCTGCCTCTTCGCCCCTCGAGTCCAAGCAAGGGCTGCTGCCGGCCTGCGCAGTTCCCCAGAGGCCGGGAGGCGTCCTGGCCAGGATCCCCAAGAGAGCCAGAGCCTGCCTCTTCGCCCCTCGAGTCCAAGCAAGGGCTGCTGCCGGCCTGCGCAGTTCCCCAGAGGCCGGGAGGCGTCCTGGCCAGGATCCCCAAGAGAGCCAGAGCCTGCCTCTTCGCCCCTCGAGTCCAAGCAAGGGCTGCTGCCGGCCTGCGCAGTTCCCCAGAGGCCGGGAGGCGTCCTGGCCAGGATCCCCAAGAGAGCCAGAGCCTGCCTCTTCGCCCCTCGAGTCCAAGCAAGGGCTGCTGCCGGCCTGCGCAGTTCCCCAGAGGCCGGGAGGCGTCCTGGCCAGGATCCCCAAGAGAGCCAGAGCCTGCCTCTTCGCCCCTCGAGTCCAAGCAAGGGCTGCTGCCGGCCTGCGCAGTTCCCCAGAGGCCGGGAGGCGTCCTGGCCAGGATCCCCAAGAGAGCCAGAGCCTGCCTCTTCGCCCCTCGAGTCCAAGCAAGGGCTGCTGCCGGCCTGCGCAGTTCCCCAGAGGCCGGGAGGCGTCCTGGCCAGGATCCCCAAGAGAGCCAGAGCCTGCCTCTTCGCCCCTCCCTCCCACTTCTGCCCTCGGGAGCTGGGCCCAGCTTGCAGGTTGGGTCCTCCTAAGGGCCCCCTGCCTTTTCGTGCCTTTCAGGGGGCTGGGCTAGATGACCCTTGGGATTCCTGCCAGCTCTGCAGCTCTATGATTGTAACATCTTCCGGGCTCTAAGGGGGCGCACACCTTGCATCTCCAGCTTCAAAGAGCTGCTCACGCTAACGCCGTCTGCTCATCTTCTGGCTGCACGCAACTCTTCCTGCACCACCTCCCCCCAACGGGGTCTTGAGCAGGGACTGCTGACCTGGACCCTGTGCCTTGGATTTCTGCCTTTTTCTTGGGCCAAGTGCTAGTGCAGTGCACCAGAAGAAAAGGGCAACAAAGGCTTACAGTCCAGAGAGGAGGAAAAACAAGCCCCTTCAGGTACTACCCCTTTCTTGCTTGGTGTACAGTGAAGTTATAGAATGACTTGGGTGGAGGGGGGATTGCAGAAGACACTTCCGGGGGGGGGGGGGGAGAGAAGTGCCCATTTGTCCCAGGTGAGCTTATGAGGAGGGCCTTGCTGTCTTGCCCTTCTCTCTGGTGTGGCCTGCTGACATGGGATGTGGCCTGCTGCCTGGGATGGGGACGCTTGGAAGGGGAGGAGCTCCGTTTAGTGAGTTTGTAGTGATTTTGGACTTTTTTGGGGGGTGGGATTGAGGGAGAGAGAATGAAGCTAGCTATATTCTTTGTTTCTCAAGTGGTGGTGGGAGTGTATCCCAACCTCAAGGAAGCCATTATAATTGCATCCAAATAATTTCAAGAAGCTAAAATCTATTTCAAAAGTTTAATTTTAACCGTATTGGCAGAAGATAAGTGACTGGATTTTAGTTCATGAACAGTGTCAGAATAGAGCTATCAAAGAGAGATCAGCAGCATGTTGTATATAAATGCATCATGAGGAAGGGAGCAGTTTACTATATAAGGAACAGCATATGCAAGTGATTGCATAAATGTGTATCTGAAGAAGTGCATGCACACGAAAGCTTATACTAAGAACAAACTTAGTTGGTCTCCAAGGTGCTACTGTACAATTTTTTAAAAATTTTTTTTATATTTTGACTGCGTCAGACCAACCTACCTGAATCATGTGCTATTTTGTTTTCCATGTAATCATTATCTGTATATACTGTTCCTTTCTCTCAATATTTGCATATACTGTCCTCTTCCCCGAGATTCATTTATATATACGGTAATATGTTGTTGATTTCTGTTTGGTATTATTATGCTCACATCTTTTATGAACTCACTTGCACACTTCGGCTGATGTATTTACACTAAACCTTTCCAAATGGATTTTAGTCTCCCAATTTGGTTGCTCCCCTCTGAACCTTCAGCATCTAGAAGAGTTGATGTGCAGAGAACAACGTCTTGGATGTAACTTGCTGCCAATACTTGGCAATTGGCTGTAATTACCTTAATTGAATTTACTGTGAGTTTATAGATGACTGCTAAAGATATGCAGTCTGGTGGCAGTCTGGATGGTACAACAGAGAAGTGTCCCAGGGTATGGTCTTGAGGGAGCCAGTGTGGTGTAGTGGTTAAGAGTGGTGGACTCGTAATCTGGTGAACCGGGTTCGCGCTCCTCCACATGCAGCTGCTGGGTGACCATGAGCTACCAGTAGTCACACTTCTCTGAAGTCTTTCAGCCTCACTCACCTCACAGGGGGTTTGTTGTGGGGGAGGAAGGGAAAGGAGATTGTGAGCCGCTTTGAGATTCCTTGGGGCAGGCATAGACAAACTTCTGCCCTCTAGATGTTTCGTCCTACAACTCCCATGATCCCTAGCTAACGGGACTAGTAGTCAGGGATGATGGGAATTGTAGTCCAAAACATCTGGAGGACCAAAGTTTGCCTATGCCTGCCTTAAAGGTAAAGGTGTAAAGGGACCCCTGACCATTAGGTCCAGTCGTGTCCAACTCTGGGGTTGCAGCGCTCATCTCGCGTTACTGGCCGAGGGAACCGGCGTACAGCTTCCGGGTCATGTGGCCAGCATGACTGAACCGCTTCTGGTGAACCAGAGCAGCGCACAGAAACGACGTTTACCTTCCTGTTGGAGCAGTACCTATTTATCTGCTTGCACTTTGACATGCTTTTAAACTGCTAGGTGGGCAGGAGCAGGGACCGAGCAACAGGAGCTCACCCCATCACGGGGATTCGACCCGCCAACCTTCTGATAAGCAAGCCCTAGGTTCTGTGGTTTAACCCACAGCACCACCCGTGTCCCTATGTCTGCCTTAGGGTAGTGATAAAGCGGGATATCAAATCCAAACTCTTCTTCTACCCAGATTTCTCTCATATCCCCCAGATACTAGTACCTGCTTGTAAGAGCCCCAGATAGCTTTTCAAAAATGTGTGAATGTAAAGCTTAGTCTCTCTGTGTCCATAATAAGAGTCTGAAGAGCATGCATTGAGTATATAGCCTCCAGGAGTTGCTTATATAATCAAGGCTAATACAAAAAAATGTGGCTCATTATCTCCGTGACTGAACTAGTTACAGGGCCTTTAAAAAAAGAACTTTTTAAATAAGGTCTGTTTAAGAGTAATAACAAAGTGGATTTACAGAAATGCCGGCTTCAGTAGTCTCCCGGTCAGTGTTCCGCTGCTTCTGAACTTTCTATTTTGATTTTTCAGGCTGTAAAATGTAGAATGGAACAAAACTTTTGCCCTTGCTTTCCTTGAATGAAATTGCATTCAGTTTCTGATGAAGAGCAGCCACCTGTCTAGGTCCCAGGTATGATCTTTGAATGGTTGTTAAATTTAACTTGTTGAATCAGGACCTGATTCAGATTCACTCTGTGCGTATGGCACATGCACCCTTGTCTCAGCAATTTTGGAACAACGGGTTATAAAATGAGATTGGGGGTCTGTTTGTAACTTTGGGGTGAGGGCTAGAAGTGAAAGAGTTCCAATGATAACTTAGGGATACAACCTTTCCAGGTCCTTTAGGGGGGCTGGAAAAATCATGGCGTGCTTTTAGGCACCATCACCTCATTTTCGCAGGTTGTCAGCCAGCCTTTAGGTACTCCTCCTAGAGCTAGAGAAATGGCTTAAAGCTGCCATTTAGCAACATTTGAGCTCTAACTGCTCACATTTAGATGTTTATTTGCTTACATTTAGCCTTCTCTTCCATCATGGAGCCCAAGGTAGCGTACCTGCACCTGTGCTTCTCAGGCAGTCTCCCACCCAGCCCTAACCAGACCTAGACCTGCTCAGCTTCCGATAGGTCATGACATCATGTTCCTTCTGGCCCTACCCTGGGAGTAGATCAAACAGTGAATAATTTCTTTGAACGCACTGACTTCCTGACAAATTAGATCCGGGCGTTTGAGTTTCATTTGCCTGTCTAGCCAACTCCCAATTTGCCCTTCCTTACTCAGAGGTATCAGAGAAGGTGAGACAGAGTTTTGTTGGCATGCTTTGACCTGCTTTTATATTCTGACTGTTTTTACTGAAAAGGGGGGGGGGGGATCGAGTATAATTTTAACAACTCAACCCAGTTGACAGCAAGTCCAACGTGCTCTCTGCTCCCATGATATATATATATTTGTCAGCCCCAGAGACGGTTCCTGTTTGTGTGAAAGTGTGTTCTCTCTATTGACCCTTAGAAGGAGAAGTTAGTGCCATGTCAAGAAACTTATGTCTCTTGAAGGTACTGTAGATGAATTTTCGATGCCTTAATTTTCTCCATGTTTCATCTCCAAGAAGTTCTCTTCTGCAGGCAGATGATTCAGTAGATCAGCCCTGGTTGATCAGCTTGCAGTTTCTTTGTATCGTGCTAATTGCTGCCACCCACCCACTTCTTGGGTGCTGGCTGGGTCCTTCAAAGCCAGAGAGAAGCTTGGCTATGCCAAAGCAGCCACCCCACATTGATATGTAGTGAATTTCATACTATAGGACAGTGGTGGCTAACCTTGGCACTCCAGATGTTTTGGAACTACAACTCCCATCACCCCTAGCTAACAGCACTGGTCCTGTTAGCTAGGGATGATGGGAGTTGTAGTCCCAAAACATCTGGAGTGCCAAGGTTAGCCACCACTGCTATAGGATGTTCCACCTCCAAATGACAGAAGTAAGGGAACTTTCTCTAATTGCCTTGTGAAGAGTGTAGGAGCAAGGCAGCCAAAATTAGGCTTGTCCTCCTCTCTGGTCCTCTCCCTGGTCTTTGGTTCTGTGTTGTGATTGTTAACTTCACAAGTGTAAAAGAAATGGTAGGAAGAAGGATAAGCTAGTTGCTCATGGAATCATAAAACCTTATTAAGTACCTCCAAAGCCATTAAAAATATGCTTGGTATACAGAATAATTGAGCTTATTCTTTTAAAAATGTTGAGAATAGTCAGACGGCTGATGTGATGACTGGGGTATATAAAAAGACTATTAATCTTTGGTTTATGGTGTAACCATGAAGGATTCTTCGAACCAAGCACAGTGGGGCGGGGCTGGCACGCATCCGCCTGCGAGGGTGGGGCACCCAACGCGGATGTGGGGGGAAGTAGCGATGGCACCCTGCCAGGATTGCACTGCCAGGGGTGGGGCGCTCCCCCCGCACTCCTCTTCCTCCGCCAGTGACCAAGCATTTGGCCCCTGTCTCCTGACGGGAAGAGTAAGTCCAAGGTGCAGGGTTCTTGGTGTTGGGCAGGATTATCCATGGGCCTCCTCAAGGCTGGGCTGGTTTGTTTTTGTTCATTAAGAGTTTTTCCGGCCCTGGGTTAAGAGGTAAGCAAGCAGGGGAAAGGGGTTGTAGTGGCTGTTCCCCATTGCTCCCCCACTTTGTTTTGGAGTGGCCTCTTCTTCCTCTGGGCTGCCATCTTCTTCTTTTCATCTTCCTTCCTTCCTTGCCTCATCCCGCAGTTCATCACTACAGCTGTGCTATTCATCGGAATCCTCGCCATCCACGACCTGAAGAATGCGGGTGTTGGGCTGCTGGTTGCGTCATCGGCATGTCCTTGGGGATGAACAGAGACTTGCCACCAAGGATCTTCACAGCCATTGCTGGATGGGGGGCTGGAGGTGTTCTCTACCCTAGAATCATAGGAGTTGGAAGGGACATCATCTAGTTCACCCCCCTGCAATGCAGAAATCTCAGCTAAAGCATCCAGGACAGGTGGCCAGCCAACCTCTGCTTTAAAACCTCCAAGGAAGGAGAGTCCACCACCTTCCGAGAGAGTTTGTTCTACTCCTGAACAGTTCTTACTGTCAGAAAGGTCTTCTGACGTTTCCATTGGAATCTGCTTTCTTGTAACTTGAAGCCATTGGTTCATGTCCTGCCCTCCAGAGCCGGAGAAACCAAGATTGGTCCATCTTCCCTGTGAAAGCCCTTTAGATATTTGAAGATGACTATCATGTCTCCTCTTTCCCAGGTTAAACATACCCAGTTCCTTCAACCATTCCTCACAAAGCTTGGTTTCCAGACCCTTGATCATCCTGGTCTCCCTCTTCTGCACACCTTCCAGCTTGTCAATATCCTCCTGAAATTGTGCTGCCCAGAACTGGACAAAGTACTCCAGGTGTGGTCTGACCAAGGCAGAATAGAGTGGTCCTATTCCTTTGATCGGGACACTATACTTCTGTTGATGCAGCCTAGAATAGCATTAGCCTTCTTTGCTGCTGCATCACCGTTGACTCAAGTTAAGTTTGTGGTCTACTAAGACCCCTAGATCTTGTTCACAAGGCAGGTGTCTCCTAGGTGAATATTGCAGATCCCCACCCTTTCTTCCTCCTTCATTTGCATGGATTGATGACTGAACCTTTTTCTCATTATTCCTGGCTTGCTCTGCCCGTCAGGTGCAGGGTGGGCAACAACCACCTATTTAAATATAGATCAATTGAAACAAATTGGTTGATAGCTCTTGTGGATGCGAAGGTAGGTCTGAACCTCCTCGCCCAACGTTAGGTGAAATTTCAGAAGTTAGGTCGTGCATTGAGCTGTCATATTTGTTAAGGACTGGAGTAAGAGTACAAAAGGTGCTTTTGATGTGCACCCTTCCTCCTCTCCAAGGAATTCAAGGTGGTGTACCTAGGAATTCTCCCTTTTAAAAGTACAAAATGAGAGTATAAAAGAGCTGCGGGTGGAAACAGGTCTCCTGAACTTGATGCAATGCTTGGAAGCAGGAGGGGCAAATAAATTGAATCTGAATCCTGTTTTGTGTAGTTGGGGATGCAGACTGCCAGATCTGGATGAGGTTGCACCCCCCCAAAGGAACAGTTAGGGGTACAGTTTGATTCAACACTGTCAGCCGAGGCTCAGGTGGTCTTGATGACAAGGAGCACTCTCCCATTCCCCTAGCTCAGCTGGAACCCCTTTGGCACAGCTGTCCCTTGGCCATTGCGCTCCAGGCTCTGGTAACTTCCAGACTGGATTGCTGCAAGACGCTTTACTTGGGGCTGCCCTTGAAGACAGCTCAGCCAGGGATGATGGGAGTTGCACTGCAACCACCTCTGGAGGGGCCGCCCTTGCATTCAAGGCTGATTTGTGATGGACGTAACTGAGGGCCAGTACAGGCAAGGGATGGGGAAGATGCAGGCAGAAACCATTTGGTGTGGGTCCGATGGATGCACAATCACGCCCCCCCCCACGCTGCCGCCGACCTGGAAGCGGCCCCAACATGGGGCAGGACGGGCATGTGAGTGCTCCACCGACACCCGTGGGGGTCAGGAAGGGAACCTCTGCTCCAAATGGTTGCCACCTGTAGACGCCATCCAGCAACAAGAGGGTCTCAGCTCCTTTTGAATACTGCCACCAGGTCTACAAAGAACCACGTGGGCCCCAGTGGTGCTGTCAGAGAAGCAGCTGAGCTCAATTTCTGCTCTTGGCTTCTCTTAGAACCGAATGAAACCAGCTTCCCCCCCCCCCGCCCCTCAGCGCATCAAATCATTGGTGGTGGGTTCCAGTGGTCGCACTGATGTTGGGAAGCCTCCTTGGAATTTTCATCTACAACATCTTCCTTGACTTTCACCATCGCCCTCGGCTGGATGGGAACAGGAAGCCAGACTGCGAGGGCGGCGGGAGCGTCGAGCAGAGACGGTGAAATCTGGACTCCCGTCAACCGGATGCCATGACCACAGTGCCCAAGAGTGTGTAAGCAGGCATCAATCTATGTTCTCAGCACTTTGGGGGGGGGGAATAAGGGAAGGCTGGAAGGTGTAAGTTCATTCCTGCCCTGTGCTCTTCCCAGTGAGCTGCATCTCATGTAAGAGCCTTGCAAAAATCCCTTTCGGCAGGGATGCTCGAGGGGTGTGATGTGGGACACTGCCCTTGAAAAGCACACTATCGCTTTAGTACTTTCAGTTAAAATAGACGGGGTGACCCAACGTCTTCCTAGTAGACAGAAGGAGCCCCAAGCACCCCCCGCTGTGCACTGAACTAGACAGGTGCAAGAGGAGTGCACTATAAAGGCCTAACATTTGGAACAAGACTCCAGCTCAGTAGATAGAGCACGAGACTCGTAATCTCAGGGTCGTGGGTTTGAGCCCCATGTTGCGCAAAAGATTCCTGCATTGCAGGGGGTTGAACTGGATGACCCTCGGGGTCCCGTCCGACTCTACAATTCAATGGTAAGCAAAGTATACATGAATATAATATAATAATGTGCTAGGGTACAGGACTATTTAACTGAGTCTCAACGTGGCTGTTTGAATGACTTGTCCAAAGATACTCATATCATTATAAAACCAGCTGAGAAGGGTGGGGCCATTGTCCTTATGAAGAGACAAGATTATCTAGATGAGGCCAAGGCCAACTTTCAGACTCTCGGTTTTACCTTAAAACTGCGACTCGAGAGCCACACTTCTCCAAACAGCACTCCAACATGCAGACACGATGGCCTTCCTCAACAAACATCCCCGCATACTGGTCTTCTATTGTCTGCCTAAAATACCTAAGAATTGACGCTTCTCCCCTGGGGCAGACCCATAGTTTCGGGCTCAGGGTCCATTTTGGAGCCCGTTGCGCAATCCTTAGACTCGTTCTTACCAAAATATGCTAAAGACACCCTGGCAGATATTCAAGATACAGCACATTTCATCCAACAAGTACCTGAGGCCACTATTTTCGCTTCTCTGCGTGTGGCTTCACTGTACACGTAATATTCCTCTGGAAGAAAGACGCCATCTTATTCAACAATTGTGGGAATCCAGGCAGGATCCGCATCCGCCCTCAGAGTTTTTGCTAGATTTATTAGATAGAGGGGTTTTTGAGGGTGGGGGGGGGATACTTTCGTTTTTTAGATCACTTTTATTTTCATTCTGAAGGTGTCTGGGGCTGCTGTTCAGGGAGAAAAACTGTGGCTCTTTTCCCCCCCTCTGGGCCTCTGCCGGCTTTGCCAGCATTTAAATATCAAACCAAACCCCTGTGTTGCAAGTACTGAAGTGAAACAAAAACTGGGCAATACGTGACCAATATAAACGAATAGAATGTATTCACAATCTCAATAACAAGACTTGAAACCAAGCATATCTAATATAATATACACGAAACAAAAATCTATCAGGTGTCTGAAAGTCACTGCTGAAATGAATTAGGAGAAGCTGAAAAGTTTTGTATTGCAAAGTTCCAAAGTAGCTGAAGTAGCAAACAAACTGTCACGATATAACAAGCAAAATGAACTTTGCCAGCAATGGCAGGAGCTGGGCCTCCTCCTCATGCCGCTGCCTCTCTTCAGCTGGATAAATGTTCTTTTTCTTTAATCTTCTCAAAAAGAAAGCCATCCTGCAAGATAGGAAATGGCCCACATAAGGACATCAGAAGAGCAACTCAGCAAAAAGCTACATTTTAATATGTTATGTCACAAGTGATCACTTTTATTTTCAGTCTCCAGGTGTAGCAGGGGCTCTCCTTTAGCCCCATTTGTGCATCTGAGATGTCCTGAGATTTGCAGGCAAAATGGATCTATCCCCCCGTAACACACTTGAGGTCCTTACTCATTGCAATCCATTGCGCAGTCTAGAAGCGTGTCCACCACCGGGATCAGGCGCTTGCTGGCAAGGTTAACCACGGCCCTGAGCATCTCTTCCCTTGTGCGGGAGTCCGGGATACTTTGAAGATGATGGTAAATTTCTTTCACTATTATTTGTGGCTGGAAGAAGATAAAAGAAGACCAGGATGAGAAAGTGTGGTGGACCTGAAAGAAAGCGAGGGGTTTTGGAGAAATGATATGTGACAGGATTTACAAAGATGTTCAAAGTGATTATACACCCTCCCCAGAGAAAAACAAACCAAACAAAACTGAAGCTTTTGGGTTTATAGGGCCAGAAGTGCCAAAAAAAGTTGGTTAAGTTATTGGTGTATGTAACTACAGGTTTGGCTGCACTTTGTTTGTCCTGCACGTTGGCAGCAGCTGGGATGTTTTTGGGTGAGCAGGGGCCTGGGCAGAAGGCTGGGCCTCCTCCTCCTCAGCTGGGGAGATTCTATTCCCCCCCAAAAAAAAGTCATCCTGCAAGGAAAGAGAAGAGCAACTCAGCAAAAAGAACTCGCCAAATCAGCTACATTTTCCTCTGCTATGTTCCAAATGTTGGTTTGGACCTTCTCAGAAGTACCGTATTTTTCGCTCCATAGGACGCTCCGGACCATAGGGTGCACCTTGGTTTTAGAGGAGGAAAACAAGAAAAAAATTTTTTTTCCTGGTTTTCCTCCTCTAAAAGGCTGGGAGAGGTGGCGGAGGGATGCTGCTGGTTCTTCCCAGCCGACCCCGATCGCAAAAACAAGCCTGCTTTGGCGAACGGGGTTGGCGGGTGAGAGAGAGTGAAAGAAAGAGGGAGAAGGAAGGAAGGACAGAAAGACAGACAGACAGACAGAAGGGGTGAGAGAGAGTGAAAGAAAGAGGGAGAAGGAAGGAAGGGATGAGAGAGAGTGAAAGAGGGAGAAGGAAGGGGTGAGAGAGAGAGAGAGAGAGAGAGAGAGAGAGAGAGAGAGAGAGAGAGGAAGGAAGGAAGAAGGGGTGAGAGAGAGGGAGGGAGGGAGGGAAGGAAGGAAGGAAAGAAAGGGTGTGTGTGAGTGAGTGAGTGAGTGAGAGAGAGAAGGAAGGAAGGAAGGGGTGAGAGAGAGTGAAAGAAAGAGGGGGAAGGAAGGAAGGAAGGAAGGGGTGACAGAAAGAAAGAGGGGGAAGGAAGGGAGGGAGGGAGAGAAAGAGACAAGGAAGGAAGGGGTGAAAGAGAGGGGGAAAGGAGGAGGGAGGGAGGGAAGAGAGAGAAGGAAGGAAGGAAGGGTTGAGAGAGGAAAGAAGGGGTGAGAGAGAGAGAAGTAAAGAAGGGGTGAGAGAGTGAAAGAAAGAGGGAGAAGGAAGGAAGGAAGGGATGAGAGAGAGAGAGAGAGATATGGAAGGAAGGAAGGACAGAAAGAAAGAAAGACAGACAGACAGACAGACAGACAGACAGAAGGGGTGAGAGAGAGGGGGAGGGAAGGAAGGAAGGAAGGAAGGAAAGAAAGAAAGGGTGTGTGTGTGAGAGAAAGAGAGAGAAGGAAGGAAGGGGTGAGAGAGAGAGAGAGAGAAGGAAGGAAGGAAGGAAGGAAGGACAGAAAGACAGACAGACAGAAAGAAAGAAAGAAAGAAAGAAAGAAAGAAAGAAAGAAAGAAAGGAGAGAGAGAGTGAAAGAAAGAGGGAGAAGGAAGGAAGGGATGAGAGAGAGTGAAAGAGGGAGAAGGAAGGAAGGGATGAGAGAGAGAGAGAGAGAGAGAGAGAGAAGGAAGAAAGAAAGAAAGAAAGAGAAAGAAAGAAAGAAAGAAAGAAGGGGTGAGAGAGAGGGAGGGAAGGAAGGAAGGAAGGAAGGAAAGGGTGAGTGTGAGTGAGTGTGTGTGAGAGAGAGAGAGAAGGAAGGAAGGAAGGAAAGACAGAAAGAAAAAAGAAAGAAAGAAAGAAGGGGTGAGAGAGAGAGAGTGAAAGAAAGAAAGAGGGAGAAGGACGGAGGGGTGAGAGAAAGAAAGAGGGGGAAGGAAGGAAGGGGTAAGAGAGAGAAAGAGAGAGAGACAAGGAAGGGGTGAAAGAGGGGGGAAAGGAGGAGGGAGGGAGGGAAGAGAGAGAGAAGGAAGGAAGGAAGGGGTGAGAGAGAGAGAGAAAGAAAGAGAGAGAAGGAAGGAAGGAAGGGGTGAAAGAGAGAGAGGGAGAGAGGAGGGAGGGAGGGAAGAGAAGGAAGGAAGGAGTGTGTGTGTGAGAGAGAGAGAGAGAGGGAAGGAGGGAGGAGGAGAGAGAGAAGGAAGGAAAGAAAGAAAGAAAGAAAGAAAGAAAGAAAGAAAGAAAGAAAGAAAGAAAGAAAGAAAGAAAGGGGTGAGAGGGAGGGAGGGAAGGAAGGAAGGAAGGAAAGGGTGTGTGTGTGGGTGTGTGTGTGAGAGAGAGAGAGAAAGAGAGAGAGAGAAGGAAGGAATGGGTGAGAGAGAGTGAAAGAAAGGGGAAGGAAGGAAGGAAGGGGTGAGAGAAAGAAAGAGGGGGAAGGAAGGGGTAAGAGAGAGAAAGAAAGAGACAAGGAAGGAAGGGGTGAAAGAGAGGGGAAATGAGGAGGGAGGGAAGAGAGAGAGAAGGAAGGAAGGAAGGGGTGAGAGAGAGAAAGAAAGAGAGACAAGGAATGTAAACAAACAGAAATTAAAAGAGGAATGGGTTTACGTAGAAGACTATTTAAAGCAGGAAGGAATTAAGACAGATTTAACAATCTGTCTAGATTGAAATATACATTGTAGATTAGATTAGAAAAAACATAAGAGATAAAGTATGTAACTAAATAGGCTAAATAAAAAGAGGAGAAAAAGGTAATAGGGAAAGAAACACATGACTTGAAATAGGAATAGACAGAACACATGAGGACGAACTGTAGGAGGCTGTTTTTTTTTTTTTTTTTAAAGGTAAGGGGGGGAATAGAGATAGGGATATAAGGGAAGGAAAGAAGAAAGAGAGGGGGAGGGATAATATTGGGGGAGGGGGAGGGAGGAATGGGAAATATATAGAATGTAATAAAGAGGATAAATGAATTTAAATAATAAGGGGAGGGGGGTGATGAGAAGGTTGGATGTTGTATGATAAGGATGGAAGATGTTGGATGTTGGATATTGGATGTATAAGGGGATGGATGAGATGGGTGGATGTGAGGGATGAGATTAGGGTTGAATGATGTATGATGTATGTTAGAAGAGATATGGATGTTTTAGTGATGTATGATATGTGTTGTATTGTTTGTAATCTTTCTTTTTTATGATCAATAAAATTTCTAATAAAAAAAAAGAAAAAAAAAAAGAAAGAGAGACAAGGATGTCAAGGACCTAAAACTGTTATTATTATTTCAAGATGGCTGCCGCACAAAGCTCTCTCTAAAGCTCTCCGACCTTTTGCTTTGGGTTTAGTCCTAAATTTATCAACAAAGTCATTATTTTAGCTCTACAACTTGCCTGAATAGGGTCGTCGTGACAATCTAACTAACGGCTGGCTGCCAGCTTCTAAAGCCAACTTCCAACTTCCAATTAAGCCGACGGACGGACGGAGAAGAAGGGTATAAGGAGAAGAAGAGGCCGTGCAGCGTTTCTAAGTGGCCTCACAGCAAACACAGTGAGTAGGAGTTACTAAATAATTAAGAGACCACAGACAGCCCACCATCTTTGGGATGGAGAGGACTACCCCTATTGTACATGAAATTGGACCCAATATACCTTCAGACATTCATTTTACTATCATTTTTATAAATGCCATCGCAAAAAAAGAAGAAGTGAAAATCAGCATCAGTAGACTCTACCATTCCTAAAGGCTAAAGCTTATTAAAGAAATTCTACTCGACAAAAGTTTTCTTCCAAACATGAGAGTAGATAGGGAATTAAGATTATCATGATAACTGAGAGAGTAATAATAATAAACAGGAAGGGAAGCAAGGTTATCATCTGTAGAACCCCCACTATGAGCAAGCCTGAGTTGGGGGTGAGGTGCACTGCTGTCATCACCTGGGGAATTTCAAATTCCAAGTTAGCAGCAGTATTTTAATACAATGGAGGGGAAGAGGAAAGATTGCTGCTCAAGGTAAATAATATGCTCCGGATTAAGGGCATCGGGAAAGAGAAGAAAAACGAGATTGGGATAAACATGCTCCTGAACAGAGAAGATGGACACAGTGATACAGGTAGACAAGACTGGCTGAAAACATTCCACTACATGTGGCACAAAACATAAGGCACACTGAAATAAATGGAAATCCACCCAGGGACTTAGGGCAAATAGGGTTCTGCATTCTTATCTATCAGTGTTAGGGGACCTTCAAAGAGATCCATTTTAACTTTCAAGGGGTCTTTTCTGCATTATTAAGACTTGCAAAATTTGTGGAATGCTTTCATGGGAAGTAGATCCATGTTTCTCTTCTGCCAAGATAAGAATGCTCACTTCATATTATAAATGTCCTTTAAGGCCTTCAGTGCTTGTTCTTCAGTTATATTCTCCCAGTCCGCTGGCAGATCAGCTGGTTTAGCGTTATATGCTCTGGCAAAATCATGGTTGTATTTGTTCAAAACAAACTTCCAGTAATCTGAAGCATTGATACTGGGATCTGGTTGGATGCACCAGTCTGAATAATATACACGATAATCTTTGTATGGATGCCATTCCCAATTTGTGTCCTTATTTCTGAACTTAGTGTTGGAAGCAACAGCAGTGGAACAGATATCATAGACAAGCTTTTCTGACTCTTCTTCTCTGCACCTTCCCAGTCCTTTAGGCCGATGGACAGTTGCAAAATGCTCTTGATGATCGCTCCCTCCAGCTTCACAGGGGACTTTGCAGAAAGGACACTGCTTCCCACAGCCAAACACCCACTTGAAGATCTCATCCTGGGGGCTACCCCTATTCCCTCCATCATACTATTTCAACGTTCTATCGTGGAATGTGGCGGGTTGGCTGTCCAAGCAGGGCGACGCAGGCTCACAACTGCCCAGCCCACAAGTCGGCTTTATCCAATCCAATGTTTGAAAGAGAATTGCTTGATTGCAGCCGCTGCAGCAATCGAAACATTGATGTTCGGGTCTCCCTGCAGGTCCAGGAGAGCTGCAACGGAAGAAGGAACATGAGAACCACAGCAGAGCCCTCTTGGATCAGGCCAATGTGCTGCGTCCTGTTCTCACAATGGACAACCAGATACACCCACTGGAAACCCAGAAGTGGGACCTGAGCACAAGAGCCCAGTTCCCTCCTGTGCTTTCCCGCAACTGGGGCTCAGCGCCGAGCCATTGTGGCTAGGAGCCATTGACTGGCCGCTTTTGGTTCCCAGGGGGTTTGTGGGGAAAAGATCCCTGCCAGGAAAAGAGCTGGTTGGATCCTTACTCACCCCGATGTAGCTTCTCCGCGTGCTGGCTCATCCCGGGATTTAAATATTTAGCATGGAACCCTAGGGAGATCAGAATAAAATGATCAGTTCCCGCATTTGATTGCCTGCACTGACTAACAGGGGCTCTCCAGGACTCCCTACAGGGCCAATGGTGGGGCGCAGTGGGGCTACTGGGGGGATTGCCTCAGGCACAAAACAACCAACAACAACAACAACAGCTTTGTTTTCAATTACCTGCTAGGACGGCCGCTGCCTCCCGGTGTTCCGGCCTGGCGTCCCTCATTAACTCTGCAACCTCCCTCAGGATCCGCGGCATTTTTTTCTCGTAGTACTGCAACTGGGGACAGGAGGGGACAGAACGGTGCCAGATTAGTCTTTGGTAAAACTCCATACGGTACCTATGGGACTGCCTCTCCTGCTATGCCCCACGGAGGACCTTTGGAGGTCCCGAGCCTCAAGGAGGTTAGATTGGTCTCAACTAGGGCCAGGGCCGACTTGTTGCATCGCTCTGTCACGAGAGACCAGGGCCCTGCGGGATTTGACATCTTTCCGCAGGGCCTGCAAGACGGAGCTGTTCCCCTGGCCTTTGGCTTGGACTCACTCTGACCCCTAACGTGGCATTTGGTATATCAATTTTCCCTGGGCTTTTTTGCTGGCCCATGTAGGACCAGCATGGATAGCTGGCTTGGGTGAATATCTGATGTTTCCTCCCTTTGACCGTCTCTCCTGGTATGCCCCAGGCAGGACCTTGAGGTCCTCAAATAATAACCTTCTGGAGATCCCAGGTCATAAAGAGGTCAGGTTGGCAGCCACCAGGGCCAGGGCTTTTTCGGTTCTGGCCCCGATATGGTGGAATGATCTGCCACAAGAAATGAGGGCCCTGCAAGAGTTGGCGCCCTTCCGCAGGGCTTGTAAAACGGAGCTGTTCCGTTTGGCTTTTGGTTTAAATTGAATGCAACTTTTAAAATTCAAATTTTTAAGTTTTAAAGTGTATTTTATATCTGTAGTTTTTAACTGTCTGCTAAATTGCTAAACTGTACTTTTAACTGATTGTTAGCCGCCCTGAGCCCGGTTTTGGCTGGGAAGGGCGGGATATAAATAAAAGTTTATTATTATATTATTATTATTATTTTATGGTCCTGATTTATGGGCTAATGCTGAGGCTGAATTTTAAGCTGCATTTTAAGCCGTATTTTAATTAACTGTTTGTTTGTTGTTTTTTCTATTATGTTTTATTGTAATTTATATTTGGTGCTAGCTGCCCTGAGCCCGGCCCTGGCGGGGGAGGGGTGGGTTATAAATAAAAATGTAATAATAATAATAAGAATGTGCCCCCCGCCACCAATCTCTTACCGCAATGCGGTCCTCCAGGAGGTAGCCCAGCCCCCTCATGCTGCCCAGCTGCATGAGGGGGCTGGGGGTGAGGATCCCCTCCTGGAGGGTGTCCACGATCCACTCCCGGCTGAATATCTGGCAGACCTCTGGGTGGAAAAGGAGCTGAAAAAGAAAACACCAAAGTAAGTTCCGCGAAAACCCAAGTTCCCTACCCCATCCCCTCCAAGTCTGCCCTGATTTTCCAGGGACAGCCCCGGCTTCTGAGTTGATGCCGCAATGTCCCCGTGTCCCCTGCCGGAGCTCGGGGAGGAGGAGGAGCCAGAGCTTGTCCCCAGTGAGGGGGGCTGTGAGGGGCCTCTCCTTGCCCCTCCGTGGCCACTGCTGCTGGCCTCCTCCCATGGGCCACCGGTTAGCGGCTGCTGGAAAGCAGGTGAGGAGGAGGAGGAAAAAGAAGAGGTGGACTCTGACTCTCACCTCGGCATAGATGTTAATGCCAACGGTCCTTTCCTTAATCTCATGATGTTGTTGCATGTAGGCATCTGCCTCCTCGAATATTCTTTTTAGATGTTGCTTTTTTAAGGTGAACATGGTCCTGAAACATCAAAACCAGACACAAAGGATGCACAAGCCTGAAGAAGCGCTAGGTGTTCCATAATGATGATGATGATGATGAGAGATGCATTTCCAGGACCCAGCCTATTCCTGCCTTTGCCATTGGTTTCAGCTGATTCTAATTCTGAATTTTAAAGGGCTGTGATCCACCCCACGACCTGCTGGGGAAGTGCAACTAATACAGTGGTACCTCGGGTTAAGTACTGAATTCGTTCCGGAGGTCCGTTCTTAACCTGAAGCACCACTTGATCTAATGGGGCCTCCTGCTGCCGCTGCGCCTCCAGAGCACGATTTCTGTTCTTATCCTGAAGCAAAGTTAACCTGAAGCGTTATTTCTGGCTTAACGGAGTTCTTAACCTGAAGCGTATGCAACCTGAGATACCACTGTAAATGGAATTGTAATAATATTACCATTACCCCATATGTAGTTTGTGGGGAAAAGATCCCTGCCAGGAAAAGAGCTGGTTGGATCCTTACTCACCCCGATGTAGCTTCTCCGCGTGCTGGCTCATCCCGGGATTTAAATATTTAGCATGGAACCCTAGGGAGATCAGAATAAAATGATCAGTTCCCGCATTTGATTGCCTGCACTGACTAACAGGGGCTCTCCAGGACTCCCTACAGGGCCAATGGTGGGGCGCAGTGGGGCTACTGGGGGGATTGCCTCAGGCACAAAACAACCAACAACAACAACAACAGCTTTGTTTTCAATTACCTGCTAGGACGGCCGCTGCCTCCCGGTGTTCCGGCCTGGCGTCCCTCATTAACTCTGCAACCTCCCTCAGGATCCGCGGCATTTTTTTCTCGTAGTACTGCAACTGGGGACAGGAGGGGACAGAACGGTGCCAGATTAGTCTTTGGTAAAACTCCATACGGTACCTATGGGACTGCCTCTCCTGCTATGCCCCACGGAGGACCTTTGGAGGTCCCGAGCCTCAAGGAGGTTAGATTGGTCTCAACTAGGGCCAGGGCCGACTTGTTGCATCGCTCTGTCACGAGAGACCAGGGCCCTGCGGGATTTGACATCTTTCCGCAGGGCCTGCAAGACGGAGCTGTTCCCCTGGCCTTTGGCTTGGACTCACTCTGACCCCTAACGTGGCATTTGGTATATCAATTTTCCCTGGGCTTTTTTGCTGGCCCATGTAGGACCAGCATGGATAGCTGGCTTGGGTGAATATCTGATGTTTCCTCCCTTTGACCGTCTCTCCTGGTATGCCCCAGGCAGGACCTTGAGGTCCTCAAATAATAACCTTCTGGAGATCCCAGGTCATAAAGAGGTCAGGTTGGCAGCCACCAGGGCCAGGGCTTTTTCGGTTCTGGCCCCGATATGGTGGAATGATCTGCCACAAGAAATGAGGGCCCTGCAAGAGTTGGCGCCCTTCCGCAGGGCTTGTAAAACGGAGCTGTTCCGTTTGGCTTTTGGTTTAAATTGAATGCAACTTTTAAAATTCAAATTTTTAAGTTTTAAAGTGTATTTTATATCTGTAGTTTTTAACTGTCTGCTAAATTGCTAAACTGTACTTTTAACTGATTGTTAGCCGCCCTGAGCCCGGTTTTGGCTGGGAAGGGCGGGATATAAATAAAAGTTTATTATTATATTATTATTATTATTTTATGGTCCTGATTTATGGGCTAATGCTGAGGCTGAATTTTAAGCTGCATTTTAAGCCGTATTTTAATTAACTGTTTGTTTGTTGTTTTTTCTATTATGTTTTATTGTAATTTATATTTGGTGCTAGCTGCCCTGAGCCCGGCCCTGGCGGGGGAGGGGTGGGTTATAAATAAAAATGTAATAATAATAATAAGAATGTGCCCCCCGCCACCAATCTCTTACCGCAATGCGGTCCTCCAGGAGGTAGCCCAGCCCCCTCATGCTGCCCAGCTGCATGAGGGGGCTGGGGGTGAGGATCCCCTCCTGGAGGGTGTCCACGATCCACTCCCGGCTGAATATCTGGCAGACCTCTGGGTGGAAAAGGAGCTGAAAAAGAAAACACCAAAGTAAGTTCCGCGAAAACCCAAGTTCCCTACCCCATCCCCTCCAAGTCTGCCCTGATTTTCCAGGGACAGCCCCGGCTTCTGAGTTGATGCCGCAATGTCCCCGTGTCCCCTGCCGGAGCTCGGGGAGGAGGAGGAGCCAGAGCTTGTCCCCAGTGAGGGGGGCTGTGAGGGGCCTCTCCTTGCCCCTCCGTGGCCACTGCTGCTGGCCTCCTCCCATGGGCCACCGGTTAGCGGCTGCTGGAAAGCAGGTGAGGAGGAGGAGGAAAAAGAAGAGGTGGACTCTGACTCTCACCTCGGCATAGATGTTAATGCCAACGGTCCTTTCCTTAATCTCATGATGTTGTTGCATGTAGGCATCTGCCTCCTCGAATATTCTTTTTAGATGTTGCTTTTTTAAGGTGAACATGGTCCTGAAACATCAAAACCAGACACAAAGGATGCACAAGCCTGAAGAAGCGCTAGGTGTTCCATAATGATGATGATGATGATGAGAGATGCATTTCCAGGACCCAGCCTATTCCTGCCTTTGCCATTGGTTTCAGCTGATTCTAATTCTGAATTTTAAAGGGCTGTGATCCACCCCACGACCTGCTGGGGAAGTGCAACTAATACAGTGGTACCTCGGGTTAAGTACTGAATTCGTTCCGGAGGTCCGTTCTTAACCTGAAGCACCACTTGATCTAATGGGGCCTCCTGCTGCCGCTGCGCCTCCAGAGCACGATTTCTGTTCTTATCCTGAAGCAAAGTTAACCTGAAGCGTTATTTCTGGCTTAACGGAGTTCTTAACCTGAAGCGTATGCAACCTGAGATACCACTGTAAATGGAATTGTAATAATATTACCATTACCCCATATGCACCCACTCAACCTCTTCGATTGGTGGAATTGGCACTCTTTCAGGCACCACAGAATGCCTGCTCTGCATTTGTAAGAACATGTAGTGCAGGGGTCCCAAACTAAGGCCCGGGGGCCGGATGTGGCCCAATCGCCTTCTCAATGCGGCCTGCAAACGGTCTGGGAATCAGCGTGTTTTTACATGAGCAGAATGTGTCCTTTTACTTAAAATGCATCTCTGGGTTATTTGTGGGGCAGAGGAATTCGTTCATATTTCCCCCCCCAAAATATAGTCCGGCCCCCCACATGGTCTGAGGGACGGTGGACCGGCCCACGGCTGAAAAAGGTTGCTGACCCCTGATTTAGTGTGTCAGCACCTAAACTTTGGAACTATTGATAGTTCCAAATTGATATCAAACAGGCGCCTTCACTGTACTCTTTTCGGCACCTGCTGAGAACTTTCTTGTTTAGACCAGCCTACAAAGATGCTTAGAAAACTTTGCTTCAGGAGAAGAACAGAAATGGTGCTCTGGCGGGGCAGCGGCAGCGGGAGGCCCCATTAGCTCAAGTGGTGCTTCAGGTTAAGTACGGACCTCCGGAACGAATTTAGTACTGAACCCCAGGTACCACTGGAGTAAGTTTCTCCCCATTTCCCAGAAAGCAGGCCTTGGGGGGGGGCTGCTCTTCAGGCCTCACCTGCCAGTCCTTTTCACCATCTTACCTTGTCAGAAGACGAATGCCTTCGAAAAAGCTCTCTGGACTTGAGAGCAATTCCCAGCACCTTTCCACCTCCAGAATGTTGTCTTTGTTGATATAGCCGCCACACCCAATAAGGTTTTTCAGAGCCTGCACTGCGGTCCTGAATCAAGTGAAAGAATTAAGAATATTATATTTATTATTTACTAAATAAATAATAAAAACATGAACAAACCAAACCAATAACTCTTCTCTCTCTCCCAAACACCATTGAAAGGGCGCAGGGTGTTAATCCGCCAATAGCCTGACTGAAGAGGAACATTTTCGCCTGGCGCCTAAAGGTATATAATGAAGGCACCAGACAAGCCTCCCTGGGGAGGGGAGAGCAGCCCACTAAGGGGGAGCCACCACAGAAAAGGCCCCTTCTTGCGTTGCCCCCTCCGGACTTCTCGTGGAGGAGGCCCATGAAGAGGGGCCTCCGATGATGATCACAAGGTTCATCCGGGGAGTTTTAGGTCCTTGACATCTTGCAGCCTTGAGCTGCTAGGCCTGATGGATCCAGCCACAACCACCAGCCCCCGCAGCCTCTCCCAGGTTTCCAGCACAAGCTGGGATGGAGACTTCAGGTTTCAGGACACGTGAGTCGCACCACACCCAAACCAGCCCATCGTGCGGGAGAGTCTCCAGCATCCTTTCCCACCCTAGTGTCCCTCAGAGGTTTTGGACTACAACTCAGTTGTGCTGGCTGGGGCTGGTGGGAGTTGGGGCCCCAAATGACTGAAGAGCCCAGGGGCTGGGGAAGCCTGGGTCTCTTAGCTACCCATCCCGGCTACAGGTCAGGGAGAGAAGGGAGGGCCCCCCCAAATGCATCAGCAGGTCTCTTACGCCAGCGGAGTACGGTGCAACGAGGGGGCTGGGGTGAGACTTGCCGCCCTCGAACTTCTTCTGGGCCCGCCAAGGACAAAATAGATCTGAGTGGTAAGTCCAAGCAACAGCTGGGGGAACTTGTCCTGCACCACATCCGAGGCCTGAGGGGACTCAAGGATCAGGCACAATACGTTGGTCGCCTGGAGGGAGAAGGACAGGAGAAGAGGACATTGTCAGATGAAGAGGCCCCGAGGCAAGAAGCCCCCAGCCCCATTCAGGAGAAAGAAACGGAGGGCTTTCATACCGCCATGGGCAGCAGAGATGTGCTGCACCTCCTGGAGCGCACTTCTGCGCTGGGGTGTTCATTGCTCAGGCGCTCCAGGAGGGTCTTCAGCAGCTTGGAGCCACAGTATTTATCGGCTGCCAGTGCCTGCCAGAGTGGTGCTGCCGTCCTGCAATTTGTCAAAAGAGAAATTTTATTTTCTTTAAAAAAGACAGGCCTTTTAGATTTCCTCTACATTACATTAGCAAAGAAACGGAGGTCCTTACTTGTTACAGTCCATGGCTGAGTCTAGAAGGCTGTCCACCACGGGCACCAGCCGCTTCCTGCCCAGGTGGACAATGGCCCTTGTCGCCTCCTCCCTGGTGGAGGGCGGGGTGAAAAGGAGATGGTGGTAGATCTCCTTGACGATCATGTGTGGCTGGAAGAAGAGAAAAGAAGACCAGGATGAGAAAGTGGGTTTGATAAGCCTTAGCTATTCCGGGATCTCTAGAGCACGGAATAGAAATCCAAGAGGCCAAACGCCATTAGAAATACAACCAGACTTTATTTTGTACTGCATATGTCAGTACCAAGGGACAGCACAATAGCTCACAAATCTGCCCAATCTCCTTGAGGGGCATGTGATCTTTTATACATTAGGTCAAAAGAAATGGAAACTTTATTCTGAGGCGTCATCTTCAGGAAACCGAAAATGCTGACATTCTATTTTCTGATTATAACCCAGACTGTATTCTTTTGATACAATTCTTAAAGCATGTGGCTTGATAAGAATACAGCAAGGAATTCTTGAACCCGATCCCAGACTCCCTATATTAGACAAAAGACCTTGGGCACACATTCTCAGACAGTCAAATAAGATCAATATATGAAACAAGCACACTTATCAATAACTGGCTATAACATATACGCAAGATCAATACAAAGATACTTATAATTGATTATAACATACTGCAAGCAAAAGGCTTAAAACATAGGAAAAAGAAAGTCCTTTTAAAAGGTTTTTCTATAGAAAGGGGGGCATAGGGCTTTCTAAAAACATATTCTATTCTGAGTTTCTCTGCAACTGCATCTAATCTCAGGAATGTACCTTCAAATGTTGCAACTCCCTTGGCACAGGTCTACAGGCTTAATGTTGCATTCTCCTATAAACTTATTTCCAGCCAGGTACTATCTCTCTCGCTTGTGCAACCTTCAAATGTTTCAGTCTATGAATTCCATATCTTACAAAGAGGCCCTTGCAGGAAAAATACTGACTATTGATCCTTATTCTGGCTCTCTTTCATTCAGAGAATGAGCATGTAAATTGATTACCCTAGGCCTAACCCAGAAATAGTCTTCCTAGAGAGTAAAATCCATGTTCCATTGCTGTTTTAGGGGTTGTTTTTAAAAGTCTGGAATGGATTAATCCATTTTACATTACTTTCTATGGGAAAGCAGCGCGCCTTGGTTTTGGAACGCTTTGGTTTTAGAATGGACTTCCGGAACGGATTCAGTTTGAGAACCAAGGGACCACTGTCATGCCCCATTTGGTCCTAGGTGTGGAGTCAGTATACACCCCTGGAGTGAACAACCCTTCGGTGGATGAAGCCAGAGACTCTGCCCTAGGGCACAGTCTGAAGGACCTGGACGGAGCTCAGGAGGTCTGCTCAGTGCCGGGATAGTGGCCACTGGGGAAACAGTTGCACACCTCCTGGAGTCGTAGGAGAGGAGAAAGGCAGGAGAGGCTGGATTTTTCCGTGTCTAATTTGGGGGAATTCCAAATTAAGAAAATGGAGGGAGATTGCCCAGAGTTGCTGAGCTTTTGGGGGGATTACCCACAGTCGTTCAGCTTTGTTAGGGGGGGGGGATTCCAAAAACTGCTCACCCGCCGGACCTACGCTGCCACTCGCACGTGTCACAAAACCCACCTATCGTCTGTCCCCTCGCCGGCAGAAGCCACCAATCGCCCGCCCAATTGCTGCAGCGACAGCCAATCAACACCAGCCCTTGCCGCAGCCACCAATCACACGCACAATAGCCGCTGACCATCTCCGGCTCGCAGCGGTATCCAATCCCACATCCCCCCTATGCACTATCCGTGTAGAAGATGACCCACATTTTTAAACATCCTTTTTTAATTAAAAAAAACACCCCACCTTGTCTATAAGCGGAAAAGTACAGTATAGCCGAGAGAACAAACTACAGGAGTCTGTGGGGAAATGGGCGCCATACCTTCCTGGTGTTATGGAAGAGGAAGATGAGCTCTTCCACGATGAGCTCGATGAAGGGCAGCAGGTCTTCGGATGAGGCCCCAAGAGCTATCTTCCCATAGCAAAGCATGAGGGTGGTGCTGGCATTCTTCACCTCTGTATTCTGTATTCTGGAGGGAAAGGGTGGGGGAAGTGAGTTTGGGAACCTCAATAGGAGGAGGCAAGTCACCACTTAGTTGGGACCTCTTAGCCAGTGGTCAGGTGGTACCCGGTGCTGAAAATTTATTGTCACTAAACGTTTGAGACTAGCTCCCCTCTATCTAAAAGATGGGTCAAACTGCGCATGCCACTAGGCGCGCGCCGCTGCCCTCCAGGCACTGACTAGCTCCGCCCACAGCTAGTCACCTGACTCACCTGGCTCACAGGAAGCCCCGCCCCCTCATATCATGTGCTCAGGGAGAGCACACAAACGGCCAGAAACAAACACACAAGCCTGAACAGTCACACAAATCCAAGAGGCAGAAGCCCTAGAAAACAAGCCCAAGCCCTTGTGCTCCCTCCTCAGTCGCTGCCCTCCAGGCCCTCCATATGCAGATGTTTCAGCCTCTCTGACCTGTTCCGAACTTTCAAGCAGGGGCCCTCAAACTTTCACTGTCCCTCAGACACTGTTGAGGGCTGGGCTATAGTTTTTTAAAAATATGAATGAATTCCTATGCACACTGCACATATTTTATTTGTAGTGCACACACAAAATCCCTCTCTGAAACTGCTGCCAGTCAGTGCAGGCAATACTGAGCTAGGTGGAACAATGGTTGGAACCTTGCTTCGGGCAAAAGGGCAGGAGGCTGAGGACTCAGCCTGGAGCACTCGAAGAGGGGACATGCACAGTCTGTTCCCATCTCCTTAGTTGGTCTCTAAGGTGCTACTGGAATGAATTTTTTAATATATTATAGAGAAATTGCTTCCAGGGACCCCTGACCATTAGGTCCAGTCGTGTCCGACTGGGGTTGCGGCGCTCATCTCGCTTTATTGGCCAAGAGCCGGCATACAGCTTCCAGGTCATGTGGCCAGCAGGACTAAGCCGCTTCTGGCGAACCAGAGCAGCGCACGGAAACGGTGTTTACCTTCCCACCAGAGTGGTACCTATTTATCTACTTGCACTTTGTGCTTTCAAACTGCTAGGTTGGCAGGAGATGGGACCGGGAGCTCACCCCGTCACGGGGATTCAAACCACCAACCTTCTGATCGGCAAGGCCTAGGCTCTGTGGTTTAACCCACAGCGCCACCCGCATCCCTTAAGTACCGGTAGCACCTTAGAGACCAACTAAGTTTTTTATTGGTATGAGCTTTTGTGTGCATGCACACTTCTTCAGATATATGCACACGAAAGCTCATACCAAGAAAAAACTTAGTTGGTCTCTAAGGTGCTACTGGAAGGAATTTTTTTATTTTGTTTTGACTATGGCAGACCAACACAGCTACCTACCTGTAACTGTATTATAGAGGGGTTTTTTAAAATAAAAAAATTCCTTCCAGTAGCACCTTTTTTTTTAATGATTTAGGATTGCTTCAAGTAAATATAACTATATTGGAAAGGGAATGTGATTGCATGGAAAGAGTACAGGGGAAGGGGCAGAGCTCAGGAGCTGGGTATGCGCCGCCTGGAGGAGGTGGAGAGCATCCCCAACTCCATTCCTCAGCCATTCCTCCTAAGCAGTGCTTTTTTTCTTTAAAAAAATGTTTAGGGGTACTCTCATTTTGACTCAAGAAAACCACCATTTTATAGTTCAAATCGGGGGAAATAAATACAGAAAATGGACAAAAGTCCAAAGATTCACAAAATGTTTAATGGTATGCGCAGGGCCAGATGTAGGTTTGAAGAGGCCCTCAGCTACTAAAGGTAATGGGGCTCTTTATATGTCCAGCTGTCCTTTGTCAACAACAAATTGCAGCTGATTTTTTTGTTTTGAATATATGCTATATGGTAATTTATGGACCTAATAGGTATCCAAAGCCATTTGCCATTGTTGCTGTATGTAGGTTTTATTTTATGTTTTTTCTCTTATATTTTTCGAATGTACATCCAGATTTTTTTCCTTTAAATTTTTGGGGGGCCCCCAAGAGAGTGGGGCCTTAAGCTTTAGCTTGTTTAGCTTATATGTAAATCCGGCACTGGGTATGCGTACCCCTGCATCCCCCCCAGAAAAAAACACTGCTCCCAAGGCTTGGTTTCCAGACCCTTGATCATCTTGGTCGCCCTCTTCTGCACAGGTTCCAGCTTGTCAACATCCTTCTTTAATTGTGGTGCCCAGAATTGGACACAGTATTCCAGATGTGGTCTGACTAAGGCAGAATAGAGTGGGACTGTTACTTCCCTTGATCTGGACACTAAACTTTTGTTGATGCAGCCTAGAATAGCATTAGCTTTGTTTCTCCTGCCGCATTCCACTGTTGACTCATGTTAAGCTTGTGGTCCACAAAGACCCCTAGATCCTTTTCACATGTACTGCTAGTAAGCCAGGTGTCCCCCATCCTATATTTGTGCATCCGGTTCTTCTTGCCTAAGTACAGAACCTGGCATTTGTCCCTATTGAAATTCATTTTGTTAGCTTGTGCCAGGTTCTCCAATCTGTTCTCATTTTGAATTCTGATTCTGTCTTCTGTGGCATTAGCTACCCCTCCCAGTTCGGTGTCATCTGCAAATTGGATGAACATCCTCGGGACGCAAGGGAGAAATGTGCTAAGTGGAAGGCACACTTGGCAAGCCCTCACCGTGATCAACTCCCACCTGGAAACCAATGTCCCCACTGTGGAAGGACGTGTGGATCCGGAATTGGCCTCCACTGTCACTTACAGACTCATGGAAAACAATTTTACTCGGCTTCGAGTGATCGCTGAAGGCGGATGAGCATCCCCTCAATTCCTTCATCCAAGTAATTTATAAAGACATTGAACAACCTGTCCAGGACAGAAACCTTCTACTTTTACCCAGGGCTCTGGGCACTGGGTTATTTATTTAACAAGATGTATATACTGCTTACTTAAAAAATAATAATTAAAAGTTACTTGGTTTTCATAAAATAATGCCCTTTCCATGTGTTAATTTTATTAACTTCTACCATGTTGTCTCTTACTCGCTATTTTCAATCTGAACTAAAAAGCTTCAAACGTCGCACCCTTTCTTCATAGGGAAGCAGCTCCAGCCCCTCGGTCCTTTGGGTCTCCCTTTTTCCAACCCCACGACGCCCTTTTTCAGGTGAGGCGACCCCCAAGGCGCCGGTCGCGCTAGAGGCAATTTCGTTTTCAGTTCCTTTCCCAAAGGCCGTGGGATTTTCCCTTTCTCCCGGCCGTTTTACGAATAGACAATAACGAAGACACCAGCCCGTCAGTTTATGGATGTTTATTCTTCTTCCCCCGCCCCCCTCGGCCCGCCGCCTTCCCTCCTGCGTATTCCGCCTTTCCCCCCCTCAAACGGCTCTCGGGGCGGTTGGCGCGAGGCGAGTCCTGCGCATCCGCGCCAAGGGAGAGAGGAGGAGGCGGAGGAAGCGGCTCCGCGACCGCCCTCGGCTCCGCTCCCCAAGGCCAACGGCGTCGCGCTCCCGAGCCAGGCCCGCGTTCCGAGCGGTCGGGCGTCGCGCGGTTGCTGAGGGGACGACGCGGGACGACGGCAGGCAGCCTCCCTTGTCACCCCGCGTCAAGATGGCGGCGGCGGAGGCGGCGACTCCTGCTGCTGCTGCCGCCGCTTCCCCGCCGCTTCAGGAGTTCTCCGTGGCCGAGGAGCGGAGCGGGCACTGCGCCGTGGTGGACGGCGGCTGCCTTTACGTGTGGGGGGGATACGTGGTAAGGAAGGAGCGAGGGAGGCGGCGGCGGGCGACGACAAAACATCTCGTGAGGAGACGGTGAAGAGGCGGAGGACGGGGAACGGGCGCTAGCTCCGCCCACTCGGGCGCTCGCTGAGGAGAGCAAAATGGGCGGGAAAGCCTGACAGGGCACGCGAGAGGCCCCGGAGGTGTGGGGGGTGGGGAGTTAGAGGCGAAGCGGGATTGGAGAGAGAGGCCGTCGTTTACCTAAGCGCCATCGCCTATTGGTCGCTGATTTTTCGAGGCGCGGCGGCCGGCCTATTTCCCCGCCCCCCTGCCCTGAGGAGACTTCATTTAACGGCACCGGTCGCTGCTTATTTCTCAGCTCCATGTTTTTAACCTTCGGGTATAGGGCGGTATAAAAATTCAATAAATAAAAGGGCGGCGTGGCGACTCGCACGCTTTCGGCAATAGCATTTCATTTCATAAGATTATAACTCCGCTTGATTGGGGGGCGGGAATAAAACCTCAAAGCGGTTTACAAAATGTAGTAGTAAAACAGTAAAATTATCAGCAAGAAAAGAACACTGGTTAAAAACTTTCAGAAAGCTGAAATGACAGTAGTCTTAAAACATGAAAAGTTGAATACACTTTCTAAACATGTGGGCAGGCTTGTGTAAATAATGATTTTAGCAGGCATGGGAAAGTGCAGTGTAGTGTACCCCTGCTTGATGTCAATAGGCAGGGAGTTCCAAAGTGTAGGTGCCGCCACATGAAAAAAATCTGGAGGGATGCCATTTCAGTTTCACAAATACAGTTCTTGGTTCTGCATGGATGTCGCACCTGCACATCCTTCCAAATACATAGTTTGTGTGCAGCTAAATGATCACAGAACAGCAGTGCAGAAAGAGCAGTGGCTGACCTTTTGCTGAGATCCACTGGAGAAGGTTGTGCTTTGCTATGGCTAGTCTGCCTTTCCCTGCCTTTGTTCAGGCACAAAGATCTTACACTGATTTTAGTACAAAATAATAATTCCACATGAGTGGCATAGTCTCCACCTCTCTAGCTCCAGAATCCTGCTTGCCTTGTGCCATGAGATTAGGCATTAAATATCCCAGTTTATGGTGGCCGGTTTTAATGCCTAATACCTCCCGAAAGTCTTGAACCAGACTTAATTTAATTTCCCAAGAGACCTTGGTGGGACTCTAGAGTGCATCTTAGGTAGCTAGCAAAACTATATACAGGAAGATAATTCCATGAGTGTGCATTATTACAGCACTGCTTCCACAATACAAATCACTTCCTGAGAAGCTATAATTTGAAATGAAAAGTACGGTAGCTTGTTATTGAAGAGGAAGATTTTTAGTGAGCCTGATGAAACATTTGTATGCTTATGATTTTCTTTCTTATTTTGGTTAGTCAATTGAAGAAAATGAAGTTTACTTACCTAACGATGAGCTGTGGATCTATGAAATTGACAGTGGATTATGGTAAGTCATATTATTTACTGGCAATTGTTAACAAGGCCTTTGTATCACAAGCCTTCATAACTGTTGCGAAAGGCACGATCCTAAATTCTCTGTGTAAAAGTAAATCCCATGGATTTTCATGGAATTTCTGCATAATATGTGCTGGAAAATAGGTATCAGTGTTTCTCCTTCCTTTTTATTGTACTGCTGCGACTAGTCCTGGAGGCTTTGTGACAGTGGAGACACCCCAGGAGTGGCTTTGACAGGCCGGACAAAACGGGTGAGGGTAGCTGACAGGTGAGGGACTTCCTCTGTATGCAAAAGCAGGCTCTGGCGGATTGAGCAGACGAGACCAACAGTGGGTCCAGTAGTCAAGAAGGCGGTTTCTGCATATGCTGTAGAGCAGGCATGTCCAACAGGTAGATTGTGATCTACTGGTAGATCACTGGACGTCTGTGGTAGATCACTGGTAGATCATTGGCTCCCCCAAAGAAGCTGAACAACTGTAGCTCCCCTAAAAAAAGCTCAGCATTTTACCTCCTCCCTGAAAAAACTCAACAACTTTGACCCCCCCCAAATGGCCCTTCCAACTTTGACCTGAACCCCCAAAAAGTTTTTAACTCTGCGAGTAGATCGCAGTCTCTTGGGAGTTCTCCCCCCCCCCCCCCCCGCTGTAGAGGGAAGTGAACCGCAGCAAGGCGAAGGGGGCGCTCTTGTCATCTGGCCATCCCAGGAGCTCCATACACACTGCCCAGGCTTGCACCCCAGGGAGGTCACTTTGATGCTCCTAACGCAGCAGTTTGACTTCATCCCCAGAGGCACACTCCATTGTCTCTTGAGACAGAGATACATGCCAATAGTAGGTTGTGTCTAGGGATGGCACCAGTGGAGTCTGGTCCATTAGGGCCAAAGGGGCACTGCCCAACCAACCTCAGTCTACCCTTCACTAACTACTACCTGTATTTTATTACATATTTCATTCATGAATCGCTTCCCATGAGGGCTCCAGAAGGAATTTACTCCTGAATCTGTGGGCCAAATTATGGGATTTCTTATGCTCGCTGAATTACAGGTCGATGCATCTGATGGAAGGTGAATTGCCTCCATCCATGTCTGGAAGTTGCGGAGCGTCTGTTAATGGAAAGCTGTACATCTTTGGAGGATATGATGACAAAGGATACAGCAATCGGGTAAAGGGTTCCTTTATTTTTAGAAACTTTCGGATAACAACCAAGCTTGTTAAGGATGAAATAGTATAGTAGTGAGAATTAAACTGTTGAAGAAATCTTAACATGATGTTTTGATTTTATTTTCACACAGATGTAACTCTGGCCATAACCAAAAGAACAACTTTAGCGTATGTCCAAGTATTTGAACTGCAGAACCTATCACACACACACAAAATCTTTTAACCCTCCTCCTAATTTCCATAATGGTTTGCCATGTGGTGTGGGGGCTTATGTTTGAGAAGCAGCCTAATTGGGTGTGTGTAATTTGTTTTGCAGTTCTGTGCATTTTATGGTGCTACAAAAAGAAGGGCAACAACTCATTCATGTCAGTGTGAATTTGATGACCAGTTTGTTATGCTGCCATTCAAAATTTATAGAAGCCTGCAGAGCTGCCCTCTGATGTCAGAGGGACTCTGCTTGACACCGATGTTTAGGAACTGATCTTGACTAGATTCTGTGGAGTAACTAGATTCTATAACTCTTTATGATGGGGCACCACAGTAATTCATTTTAGTAGAAGTTGTGACCAAACATAAATTGAGAGGTTAAGCCTTTCTGCTTCATTTTATTTCTTTGGAATTTATGTTGCTGTTGTGGAAAAGGTTAAGGACAGTCTGACTTTCAACAGTTAAAATTAGAATACGGATGCCCCCTGCAATGAGAAGTGCTGCTCATTATTAGCAGTGAGGAAGTGGAGAAAGAAGAATTTAAGCCTTTTCTATTAAAACTATAAAGGACTAAATATTACTGGTTGTTCTCTCCAGACACCACTTTTGCCAATTAGCACTTCATTTTTTCCAGAATATTGCTGTGTGTTGAAAGTGTCTTAATTTCCTTTTAAGCTCTATTATGTTAATTTGCGAACAAGAAATGGAACCTATTTGTGGAAAAAAATCACAGACTTTAAAGGTCAGCCTCCTACACCACGTGACAAACTTGCCTGCTGGGTGTATAAAGACAGGTAATTGTCATGGGTGATTTCACAAATGGGGAGGTGGCATTAGCTGGTGAACAGACCAGGTTGTAATTCTGTGTGGCTTGATGACCTTTGTCTTCCCGTAATTCACTTGTGCTTCTGTTCCTTCACTTATAAAATGAGAATTGTGCTGATGTCAACGGCCTGCAAATTATGTGTGAGGCATGATATTGGATAGGATTAGAGCCCAAAGCAATATTAAAACCTTGTTAAATGACAGTGGTTCACTGACTTAGAAATATTAGATGATTAAAATATGAATACATATTTGAGTTTTTCTCTGCTGATTGATCTGCATTTTGGTAGCACAGATAAGTCATTTTACTCTTAAATGCCTTGCTCCAGTAGTTCCTTGCACACTGGAGGGTGGGAAGGTTTCACACACAAGGAGAATTGAAACAAGATTACTGCAGATGTCAAAGAACTCTAGAGCTGCCTTCTCTAACCTGTTGCCGTCTAGATGTGTGAGTTGTAGTCAAAAAGGTGTAGAAGGCAACAGGTTAGGGAAGGCTGCTCTAGAGGAATTAAATTAGGACATCTGACTAATGGCAGGAATTAATTTGTAAATTTTAATTCTGATTTTTCTTAAAGGCTCATCTATTTTGGTGGCTATGGCTGTAGAAAGCAGAGTGAGCTGAGTGACTGTTTTGATGTTCATGATGCATATTGGGTAAGAGATCTGTTACAGTTTCAAATAAAGAGCAGTGGTTTTGTTGTCTTTTATTCCTTCTCACCTACCGTTTCACTTCTTTTTCTTTCAGGGAGAACGGATATTCTGGGGATGGCACAATGACGTTCATGTTTTTGATACAACTATGCAAACTTGGTATCAGCCAAAAATTAAAGTAAGTGTTATTTGAACTCTGGATTTGTTGTTGTCATGTTTTGTTGTCCTCCAGAGGCTTTTCAAACACAATCTCACATATATTTTTCCTTATGCTCTTGGATTGATGTGAATATTCTGAATAATTTATTTATTTATCGAAGTATTTCTAGGCTGCTTTTAAGGGTAATGCCCTACCATAGTAAAAAACAAATCTGCAAACACAAGCATTTTAAAGTATTTCTAAGAAATAAAAACCTATTGAAGTCTTAAGAGAAGACGGCAGTGAACCAAACTGGTTTTGAGGCCAGTTGGAATGCCTGAACTGAAGAGGCCAATGCAATCCACACAGAAGAGACATCATAGGTGAACCTAGACAGGGTGCCCATCCTGTCTTCTTGTGCTAGGCAACTTTGTTGATCTTACCAGTGGCAAGATATCCATATCCATGTAGGACCTTCAATGCAGATCTTAATGTGCAGGCAAAAATCATATGGGTGAAGCCAATAACCTGATCCCAAAATTTTAGGGATTTAGGTTACCACAGCAATTTTTAAATTGGCCCCAGAAACTCACAGACAGGATTGATTTTGAATGTTCTGACTTTCTGGTCCATACCAGAATGTAGACAGTCAATTCATTCTGCAGCAACTGAAGTTTCTAAACCATCTTCAAAGGCAGTCCTGGCTCAAACGCATTACAGCAGTCCTAATCACAGCTGCACTTTTTTTGTATTTGCTTGCAGAATGGAGTTCCACCTCAGCCTCGAGCAGCACATTCATGCACAGTCCTAGGAAATAAAGGTTACGTGTTTGGAGGCCGTGTTTTGGTTTGTACTGATTTTATGTTTACGCTATGAAAAAACGGGGAAAGGAGCGTGTCAGTGCTGGAAAGGGAAAAGCACTCAACTTTGAAATAAAAATAAATGGTGAGGGAAAGGGAGCCTATTTTCCTTTTTAAAAAGAGCTGTAGTGTTTTGAAAAGTGAGTCAGGCTTTACCAAACTAACAGAGTTCCAAAACTACAAAGGCAGGTTGTATTGTCAGTGACATCTTGAATTCAATCAACAGATACTGCTCCCCAAAATAGCAAGATTAGGCTACAACTGTGTTTATACTTCTGCTGCCTGCAGGACCAGAGACAGTCTGCCTCCAAGTATCAGCAGGAGAGAACTCTTGCCCTTGGGTCCATTTGTGGATTTCCCAAAGGCATCTCTATGTGGACAGGATACAGAGGAGCAATTCCAATTAAGTGTGGCACTGTTGCACCCAGGTCCTTTTTGAGGCCTTCCCATCTGTGCATCTGGTGGGCTGTTAGTAGAGCTGGATGCTGGTCTAGATCCAGCAGGGCTGCCCTTATTTTTTTTTTACTGAAAATGCAGATTGCATTTGAAGTTGATGTGATCAAGAATAATACGGTAACATAAATATATGATTCCTGCTAATGAGAGTGCAGCCAGCAGACATAAAGGGATTTCCTCTATGGAGCTCCCTTTCTCCATCGGCCAGTATTCAGTACAAGAAGCCAAAGTTCTTCCTATTCACCATTCCGGTTTTCCTCTTGGCCAAATGACTGGCTTGAAATTTATCGGAACTGCCTTAAGTTAGAGAGAGGGGGTTAGATGGAAAATCAGAAAATGGATCATGTTGGCTGGGTGGAGCTCATGGGAGTTGTAGTTCAGAACATCTGGAGGTTACCAGGTCAGGAAATATTGCCTTAATCCATAAAGAACACAATCTGTCTTGAAACACCTGCAATTTTCCCATTTGAGGAGTTCTCAGACAGAATCTCTTACTTTCCTTTGAAAATCATTGTGAAAGGCTGTATTGTCATATTTTCTTAATTAAACTTTTTTATTTTAACAGCAAAAAAGAATGAATGATTTACATTATTTGAATTTGGATACCTGGGTTTGGTCGGGAAAGTAAGTTTTTCCTCATGTCATAGCTCTGTTGTATGTAACCATTCACGTTCAATGTATTTGTATATTTAGTCCTGAATACTCCCATCATTACTTCCCCCCCCCTTTGGTTTTCTTTTTGTGGGGAGCTTGAGCTAAAAACTGCTCTTCGTTATGCTTAAAATAATGATGATGCCCTTTTTAGATAATTGTTTTAGGGTGGTAAACAGCAATATGGTTTTGGGGAACATTTATTTGGATTGTGTGGAAATCTCAGTTTGACATACCTTTGAAGTACCGGTACGTTTATCCATTCTTAGGAGTGTTGTCAGACTGAGAAAACAGTATTTTGTAAAAGAAGGAAGGAAGGAATTCTATAAAGACAGGTTCCATTAGCTGTCCCTCCTTTAAATTTTTTGTTTACATTTTGTTTGATGTTAAATTAGTAGTATTTATTGTTCTGGGCCTCAGACCCAATGAATTTATTACCATATTACATATTTATTACACATGCCAAGCCTCTAGGCAGAACAGGGTCCATAGGCCCCTTCTCACCAGTATCAGATAGTGCTTCTGTTAGGAGCCTGCCTCCTTGGCAGCTATGGATTCCTGGTTTTGAAAGCCAAGGAGAGTCCCCAGGCAGATCTTGGGATTTTCATGGATCCTAAGAATGTCCCAACAGGAGGTTCCCAAGAGCAAAAAGACATGAAAAATAGAGCATTACCCATGGGAAGGACTCTCACTGGCAGTGGTGCAGTAAGCAAGCACTCTGTAAGCAAATCACCTGACATGAATGCTGACTTCGCAAAATAGTTGTTCCCCCCACCTGAAAGATGCTAAACTGCCCACCCAATAATTATTTTGCTTGTTTCTTGGAATTATGTAGGCCTTTTATTTTTTGCTTGCTTTTGCTAGAATTTGTACAAATGGAGAAAAACCAGGAGACAGATCATGGCATACTTTGACATCTGTAACAGATAGTAAACTTTTCCTGTTTGGTGGGCTGAGTTCAGACAATGTACCCTTAAGTAAGTAGTTTGATATTAATTGATTGCTATTACTTTATTTATTCAAAATTATTGAGTACACTATGCTAAGAGGGAAGCAAGTTACAACTGAATGATTTGTGTGATTAACAAACTATAATGCTAAGATAAATTAAAAACTTGTTTGTCAATGAATTGCTGGCACAATAGCAACAGAAAAACTCTGGATACATGATTCTTGAAGGACTTGCCACCATCCTGGCTCCCGTCCCCTTACTCCAAATCTGACTACAAGCAAACTTAAAGATAATATTTCAATCCATCTTTTATCAAAGTCTAGCAGATTTTATGTTTCACAAGGAAACTGCTGTGGCTTTCTTTATAAGTCAAAGAACTGCAGCCAGCTGAAATTAAAATCAGCATCAGAATGTTTAAAAAAATTGTTCCTTTAGTTTTTAGTTTCAGACTTGTCATTTAAAAAAAACAGTACTATAACTCATCAGCTGCAGTTACTTAGGGGTAAATCTATTTATCTGTAGAGCTTACTTCTAACTAAACAGACATAGGGTACATTTTTTTAATTATTTATTGAAAGCAGTTTTATCCAGGTCTTCAGACCAAAGAGACTCTCAGAGCACTTTTCTTCTAACAAAGCTGCTTTGAGTTCTGGGTACTTTCCATCTCCAGCCAATAGGTGTATTGAATATATCTGAGCTTTAAAATGGTACCCCTGCCTCCCAAGACTAGTTTATTGTCTGCCTCTGCAGCAGAAGTCTGAAATGTGCAGCCTAGTCTGCGGCCTGTCACAACAGACAGAAGGGAAAAGTGGTGAAAAGAAGAGGACTCGCATAGCAGCCCAAGCAGAGATGCTGAATGCTTGTGAAACATAGAGTGGTCCCAGTCCAAAGAAGCATGTAACTAGTCAAGTCTATGCTCAAGGAAGCTTCAAGTAACAACATCCCTCCTTGCCACCACTTTTGTAACTGAAGGGAATTTTAAAAGCAGGTAGTGCTGATAGCACTAAAGTCCAGTGTCTTGGGTCTTGTCCACAGTTGCCCTAGTTTTTCATATTCAGTATCATTTATTTCATGTTTAAACACGAAACATAATATATTGCATTACTTAAATGATCTCTTATTCTCAGTGTGTGTGTGTGTGTGTGTGTGTGTGTGTGTGTGTGTTAAGAAAATAAAGAGCAGTAATTATGCATCTTTCTTTATTTTCAGGTGATGGTTGGATTTATGATGTCGCAACAAACAAATGGCAACAGCTTACATACTTACCAAAGAGCATACCGAGGTACAATCAGAGGCATACCTGGGGGTTGGTGAAACCAGCCCCCAACCAGGGGTGCAGGCCCTGGGGGGGGAGGGGCGTGCAAAAATCACCTATCAGACTGTGGAGTGTATGATGTAGATGTGTGTGGTGACTTGCTTCCACTGTTGTGGTGAAATCAAACATAGGAGAAGCTTCCCGTCCTTTTTGTGCCATGGCATAAAGGCATGCTAATTCTTTTGCCCTTCCTCCTTGCCTTGCCTTCACTCCTCATGCTTTGAGTATTTGGGTCATATAAAATGTAGTCATTTCTAATGTGGCTATTGCAGTAAAGTGTTGCTTTTTCTGGGGGCAGGGGGCCAATACAATTTCTTTCCATGGGTTTAAGGGCTCCTAGGCATGCCTCTGGGTACAATAAACTAATCAACTTTTTCTGGAATTGAAAAAAAGTTTGAATAGATCGTTATGTCATGTTCAACATCGGAGCATAGGCTTGGATCCAGTGATGCCAAGTGCAAGTACAAACTTCTGTTCAGGCAAGGGGGTGATCCCTGATTCCCACATCAGATGTTGTCCCATAGGGTCCCCTGAGCTTCTGAAGTGGGAGGGTAAAGGCAGGAAAGCCCTGTTAGACAAGTGGAAGTCTCATCATAGGTCATAGAATCCAAGCGGGTATCTTTAAAAAAAAACCAAAAATGAATTGTGCACATTTTCAGTTTCCATAACTTTATCCTATAACTCTATCTGAGCCAGTGATACAATTTTCCAGATGATACTAAAAAGGTATCAGTATAGATACATACAATTGTGAAGAAATAATATTTGATGAATTTCACATAATCATGCACCTAATGGACATTTATTTGAATTTTGACTTCCACCCTAACACACTTATTTGGAAGAAAGTCACGTTGACTTCAGGAGAAACTGCTTGCCTGGTTCATGCAATTGGGATGGCGGCCTTAAAGCCCTGATTCAAATGAATATATCTACCGGTACATGGGTCAGGGAGTGAGATTGCATCCACACCTTCTATTTATTTGTGTGTGTTGGTGTGTGTAGGCTGCACTATAACAAAACATTCTTGATATGCATGTTTTCAGAGGGCCTGCATGTTGGCTTCAGCTGTGCAGGCCCCGTGCAAATATTCTATCACAGCAGACTGAAGGTTGAAGAGGTGCCGCCAATGTGGATGCAATTACACTCCCACACCACAGCTAGTCTCTACAGTAGATAGAAGCTGATTCAAACTGAGCCAGACTATCATCTTCCCCCTCCATTCCAATGAAGTCTCCACCCCCAATGTTTGAGGTAGACTGCACAGCAGCACACACTAACCATAACCTATTTTGATACTTAGATCTTCTCGTATTAAAGCAATTTTATATAAAATTAGATTGAAATCAAAGTGAGATTTTTTTTCTCCACCATGTTTGCTTTAGAAATGCAGACGTTGGGGGTTTCTCCTTAGCTTAGTTGCAGCCAAGCCACTAGGAATATGAAAAATATGCACAGACGTTTCTAAGCAACTCCTCCCTCTGTGCCCTTTCAACACCACGCAGTATTGTGCAGGGATCAGTAATTGTTGGCCCCATGGCCAAATCTGCTCTCCTGAGGAATACTTTGGGGGGCAAGAGAGCTGTGTGGAAGGTCTATCAGACCACTTTGGAGAGGTGGGCCTGTCAGCTTCCCCTTCCCAGTCAAAGGAGCCTCTTGTAAAACTAGCTGCTAACTGGAAACTACCAGCAGGTAGTGACCCTCTCCAGGGAATCAAACGTTAAACAAAGTGCATTTGCATTTCTGCTAAGATTTTTAAGTAAAGGTTTTAATCCCGAGAAAGTTGGCCTCAGAACAATAGTTTGAAGCCAACAGGACCTAAAGACTGCAATTTCCTAAACATGCTTGCTTTGAAAGAAGTTCCACTGCAATCACTGGGACAAAGTACTGATTCACACACGCTTGTAAACAAGTGTGAAGAAGTGTGCATGCACACGAAAGCTCATACCAAGAACAAACTTAGTTGGTCTCTAAGGTGCTACTGGAAGGAATTTTTTTATTTTGTAAACAACTTGTTATTTTGGTAGTTTGAACTCTCACTCTTTGTCTCAGTGTAGACATAACATTATTGATCTCCTAACCATCGTTATTAGGAGAACTCAGCAGCCTCGCGCTCTCCTTCCTTCCTCTCTTCTCCCATAACACACACGCTCACCTCTTTTTGGAATGAACCATGCTGCAGGGTCTGAGTGAGCTGATACTATTGTTAACTGTGGGTAGCTCAACACAGAGTTTGCTACCCTGCTGTTAACCATGATTGGAATAGTAGCATTAGCATTGGTGCAGACATACTGATGTATCATGGCTAGGCCCAGAAGGGAGGTCAAGTTAATGCACAGGCGGAGGAAGGAATGCTTGTGTCTGTGGGGCAATCCCATTCTCCCAACCATGGTTTAGGCGATCAGGAAATTTACATGTGAGCATGTGATATCTGGGGCAAAGTGAATGGCTTCCAAAAATCTGCTGACTGCTTTATGCTGCTTTTATGATTTTGTGGGCTTTGACCTTCCTTCCTTCTTTCCTTCCTTCCTTTATTTACATTTTAATTGATGTATTTTTTTTTTTAGGGGGAGGGAATATAGTAGAAGAGTGGTGTAAAAATTATTTTGCTAAATAGTTAAAACACCCAAACTATCACTTTTTAACACTTCATGAATATATGAAGATGAATGCATCCATTTAAAAATACTGTGTTGGGATGGATGTCCATGTCTCTGTCTGTGGTGTTACTCTGTGATGCCTGTTCCAAGTTATCACTTTACATGGCAGCCTATAAACTGATAAACATCTGTGTTTGATCTCACCCTTCTGTAAAGGTAAATATGTTAAGGATCAGAGTGATTTCATTAAGACTTAAAACAGCCTGGCCTTCTCTTGGTTGTGTTTTAGCACATCTGCTGGGCTAGACTTCATTCTTTTTTTCCTAGTGTGGACTCAGCTGCCACTCCTGTTGCAATATTGGCCCTTGCTGATAAGTACTTTTTTCTTAATAAAAGATACCCTCCCTGAGAGTTGCATAGAATACTTTGTAGAATTCAGTTATAACTCAGTACTATAATTCTAGGTGGAGGGTTTATTTTAAAAGGTGACGTTAATCTAGCTGATATGTGATGCAAATAACATGCTTTATTAGAATGTCTAGGTACTAAGTTAGAGCAGCTGTGAGAGGACATAAACCTATCAGTCTGTAGAAAAAAGCTTCAGGTTTCAAGCTAGGAGTCAAGGCACAGAGTCAAGGCAGGAAAGGCTTTCCAGTGTTCTGCGATGATCCAGTCCAGGCCAGAGTTTTCCTAATGCAGATAAGACAGAGGCAGACCTATCAACAGGTATGAGGAAGAGAACAGGTGGGATACAGTTTAGTGTAAGGAGAACAGTGCATAATTGCTGAAATTAATGAAGTAAGAAGTGCTATTTAGTGCCGAGTCATCTTGCACATATTTTTGCAATAGTTAAATAAACAAAAGGGAACAAATTCTGCAATCCTGTTGACTTCAGTGAGTTATACTCAGTCAGTTAATTCTTGAAAGAAAATTCAGCTCAGTGCAGTGAAGCTCTATTTACAAACCCATATGAATTGGTCCTATTTTGAACTGCTGTGTATCCATGCATACCCATTTGTTTATTTTGCACTAGCATGTGCAAAAAGAAAACTTATTCCCTTTAACATATTTTTGTAAACCATTAACATTCAGAAAGCTCCAACTCTTGCAAGATGCAAAGGAGGGATGAGAGATTAAAGAACCTTGGTTCCTTTGACCCAAGTGACATATCAGGGGTGGGGTGGGGGAGAAACTGAACTTAGCGGCTCACTCTAGCTGTGGAAAGCTGGTATCTAAACTAAATTACCAAGCTCTTCTTGTACTTCCCCCCCATAAGTGTGTTTTTAAGGTAACAAATTCCATCTCTGTGCTTGTCATATTCCTTTGAATTAAGACAGGGGAGGGCAGAGAGGTGCCTTCTTTGTCCCAGAGATGTTTCTCCAACTCTCAAGTTATGCACTTCAGAATAAGCAAGTTCAAGAATCAGTGCCTGGGTTTCACCCTATGATTTTGAGTGAAGGCCAAGATCTGTAAGAAAGAAAGATTTCTTTCCAATGGCAAAGTTTTTAAATTGTTGCCATGGCCATACCTACCGGTACTTTCAAATCAAGTCCCTCTATATCACAGCAGCCATTTTTAATTATGTTTGCTAAAGGTACTTTTTAAATCTGCCCTCACAACAGAACTATTTTGGTTGTGTCCCTCTTATTTAAATCTATCTTACTGGGTTTTATGATAGCATCATTTTAAGAATTGGAATGCATGCATTGTTAAACGTTTATTAAACAGTTGTGTTTGACAAAAAAAGTAAGCCCACTCATGGTAAGTAGTACAAGGGTAGTAAGTTCTTGATTCGTGTTTAATGAATTCAAATGTTTTTAGAATCCATTTGAGTGGACTAGTTAGTTAGTTCAAGAGCTGAGAGACAGCTCCATTCAAATACGTAAATCTATTTACTATGCTGTCGAGATTAAAGGGGGAGAGTGCTACAATAGCCTTTGCCAGCCTGATACCTTCCAGATGACAGCTGAGGCTGATGGGAGTTGTAATTCAAAACATCTGGACGGCACCAGGTTGGTGAAAGCTGCCCTAAAAATGCACTAAAACCCTATGATAGCTACCTGAAAACTTTTTTAAAATGCACAGTATTTGAGAATTTATTCTCACTATAATATACTTTTAGATTGTGGCATACAGCTTGTCTTGGTAAAGAAGGTGAAGTGATGGTCTTTGGAGGAAGTAAAGATGACTTGCATTTCATGGACACGGTCAGTAAATAGAACACTCGTTAAATGTCACCATTGTGCTGATAAATCTTTTAATTGAAATTATTCAGGTAAACAAAATCAGATCATATGAGAGGAGTTTTGATCCTTCCTGAACTCCTCCTCCCTCTCCTTTCCCTGTTCACCCCAAAATCTCTTCTGGGGCTCCCACAACCCTCCAGAGCAGATTGTTTTGGGGGGAGGGTGCCTGGGGGGTGCTTGAGGAGAGGGAGAGGATGTTCCATTGCACAAATTGAAATCCTTGCATTATCAGAACTACTTTATTGGCTCTAGCCCAATGTTTTTAAATACCTCATTAAAACATTTAGTTCTTCATTACCCAGTTTTGCTGGGTTTTTTAAACTGTTGCTGTTGCATGTTGCTACTGTATTGTCGATTTTCTGTTATTTTTAACGGCATATATTTTAATGTAATGTTTTATTGTTGTACGGTGCTATAAGTACCTTTGTTGCAAAGTAACTCATAAATATTTGAATTTTTTGTTGTTCTTGCTTAGGGACACTGCAGCGATTTATTGATTTTTCAGACACAACCATACTCACTTCTCAGGTGAGCTGAGAAACTCAACAATATTATAAAGCCATGCGCATAGTTTAGTTTAACATTTTTTAAAAGCAACTGTATATATTCCAAAATGTTGAGCGGTAACTATCCCGACATAGCGGCTTCAGAGCTGATGCAGGGCCACTGACACACACTAAGCTGTACCCATGCAGGGGCTGTTCAGGGAGTCAGGGAATGCTCCACACACAGTGTAAGGATTTCAAGCATTCCCTGACAAGGAAGGGAAGAGGGGGCATCCCCTGCACCTCAAAAGTCCTGCAGAGCTTTGGTTCATGAGAAACGACAGTTACGTCCTGTGGATTTCAGAGGCTCTGAAATCCGAGTGTTATTTCAGTTGCGCATCTGTTAACCTCAAACTTGAAACCACATACAAAACAGTGTGCGACTTTGAAGAGTTCAGAGCCTTTGCCAATCACTTGATAATCCTTGCAACATCACTTTAAATAGGTTAACGTTATGGGTGAGATGCAGCTGATGAGTCCCGTCAGCAGAAGCCTTGTGCTGTAGGGCTGCTTCCACCACCTCTTCACTCCCTCTCCCACACACCAAATTGGCTTAGTGTGGGTGGGTGTCAGGAACAGTGCGCAGTCCATCAGACGAGCTGAAATGCTTGTGCTGACAGAACAATCACCTTAGCACAGCGTTGAATTAATCACTTTAGTCCCCATATTGCAGGTAAGGGGCCAGGGCTGAGGGTAGTGACTGCATTCATTCGTCAGCTGCAAACCATGGCCTGTCTATCTTTGTATCTGAACCAATGTCGGTTTACAAACCATGGTGTGTAAAACACTGTCAAACTATGATATCAAGCCTCTATTTGAAGCTGGTTTGCAAACCACAGTTTATGTGGGCTGTGGTTTTCAGTTATCAAACCCTTGAAAACACAGACCCACCTCAGAAGGCTAATGCACCATGTAGATGGGAGCAAACTTGCAAAGCTGAGCAGATGGAAGACAAAAGCTGCTCTAAGCCATGGTTTAATGTTGGACGTCCAAATCATGGTGTGGAGTCTTAACTGCAGTTAGCACAAACCAGTTTGGCGTGATGTTTCAACTAAGCCATATTAACTTGCCTAAAGCCACTTGGTAAATTCATAGTTGAGATGAGAATACCTAGGTACTCTCATGGATAAAACTGGTTTCTTTTATATAGTTTAATGTTTAACCTGCAAAACTTGGTAATCTGGCATTATTTCTTTCAGACTGAGCCTTGACTGCATTGGTAAAAATGCTGCCCTCTTGGAGAACCAACTATCCTGGTTACCATCTAGACTTTTGGAGGAAGCTATGGATAAAATAACTTTTTGGGCTGCTGTTAGCCATCGTCAAGAAAGAAAAGCTGAAGAAGCAGCACAGGAGCAGATTAATGTCTCTTAGCAACCATTCTTCATGAATATCCAGCGCACAGTACAGACCCTTCTTGGAGATAATTTAGAAATGTTACTGTTGACTGTTTGGGCTGAATTTCTAAGGTTGGGTCAGATTGGGTGAAAGGCACTCTGATTTGCTGGTGCATAAGGAATGGGAGCAGAGTCCACTGATGTAATAACAGCTCCACTTAGGGGCTCTGGAGGTTAATAACAACTTTCTTGGGTTTACTGAGCCAGTTCATAAAGCTAGTTGAGCCATTTATTATTATTAAAGCTAAATATGTTAATGAGGCTTCAGACAGTCAAAGCTTTATTTGGTCATATTCCTGCATATTGCTACACTTTAGCAATTGACTGAAGAGGGGGATTTCTTTAATACATCTGAAGCAGCAATACTCTTCTTTCGACAGCACTATAAAAACTTGGTTGAAAGTTGCATGGGCCAGGTATTGACACTATCTTATAGAAACACTTTAAAGTTGCACTTTTGTGTTAAATGTTTTTTTCTGGGCAAAGTTTTACTTTTGCAATAAACATTGATGGACTGTAAATAATCACAATTTAAAAAATGTTACACAGGCCACAATGTGTAAGGTTTGTATTCAACGTAGCTGTTTTTTTGTTATTTATTGTAAAGTATTTATAAAATACAAATTTCCTATCAGTTTTAGGTATTTAGCTAATAGGGACCCTGATGTTACCATTTTGCTGTTATGTTTTGAATAGAATCTTACTCTGAATACTCACTTGCCATTTTGAGCAAAAATCAAGGGGGGGGGCATTTTTGTTTATACAACTCCTTTGAGTTGCCTTCAGGCTGGTTGCAGTAATAACTAAGCACATGTGGCATTAGGAAATTAGGAGGAGGTGGAGTCATGCCATGATATGCTGCTTAATAACTCAATATCACATTTAAGCCATATATCTCTTTAGGGAGATTTTTGATACTAGGGGAGGAATTCAACATCACACTCTTCTGATCATTCCACCAGCACATGCATTTCAGTTCCCCAGAGGGAACAATCCCTTGTCTCCTCCCTCCCTCAAACCTGGGGTGTGGGGAGCCCATTGCGCAAGTGGAAATCTTTGGGCTAATGGGACTTATTAGGCGAATCCCACCGTAGCAGTTTTGCTTCTGTTGGGGAAGGGGTGATGCAGATTTTATATAGCTGATCTTTGCTTCCTTGTTCTTAGTGCAGAACCTGCAAGCTAAAAATAAGGAATGTGGGCTTTTACTCCCAAAACCGGGGTATGTGACTTATCAAATATGGAGCTATGTTTCAGATATTTGACTTTGGACCTAATATATGAATGACTGAAAATTAGAGGAATCGGGTGGTTCAAGCACCTGAATAGATGCAGCAGTTTAGTGAAGTCATTAATGCCAACCTTTGTCGTGGAACAATGGCATAACGTACTGTAGGGAGCAAGTGACTTTTTATCTACCTTTCGTCATGAGATTCACTCCAGTTCTGCTCCCTTCTAGGTAAAATGTTGCACTTGGCATTGACGGATGAAGCAGTCTTGGAGCAAATCAAGATGTCACAAATATTTCTCTTGAAGTATTTTTAATGATCATCCTGGCAGATGTTTGGGTTAAGGCTGCAAACTTGTGTGTGGAAGTTCTGTGCCTTTAACAAGCTGAAATTCAGCAGACGAAGCTTTTCTGATGTGCAGGTGGAGTAATGAGTTAGTTTGCTCTGAATCTCTGCTTGTTGCACAGCTGTTAAAACACAAAAGGAGTCCATCCAAAAGAAAAGTTGGCAAACCCTTTATTGCATTATTAGAACTGATCTGCCCAGATATGGAAATTACGGCATTGGAGAATGCTGCACAGGAGCCTTCAGTTCTTGCATTCTGGTCCCCAGCACATGCAAGATACTCAAGAGTGCCATGCGCGTCAAGTCATAGGCTTGTTTCTGCAAATGACTCCCATGACTAAAGGTGCAATCCACTGGGATGTTCTGCACAAAGCCTCTGCAGAACGAATGGGAGCAGCTCCCATACATGAGCAGGAAAACTTCCTTTTCAGCGGATTGTGGCAGTATTTTGAAGTGATGGTCATTTATTTTAATGGAACCTCTACATAATGTGTTTAGGATTGGTGTGAGAATTCTACTGACTTCCAGATAACCTTTCAAATAACAATGGTGCTACTTAAAAGGTCAAATCCTGATGAGGTCAAAGTCAGGGGAACTTGACTCTGAACTTCAGTAGCAACATTGATGATTATACCATACCTGAGCTAGAAAACTTTGACAGGGAAGTATCCACTAAGTTTTTCATATTGAAATTGTGTTCAGAATCAGTTCCAAAGAAAAGTGCCTTTATTGCCTTATTATGTTTTCATGTGTGTTTTACAATATCTGCAGAAGACTGAAATTTTCTCTCTCGCAATAAAAACATGGAATTCTGGTGATCTTGTTTCTGTTATACAATTATTATATACAGTAATCCTGTTTACCGATAGCAAACTTACGATTATTACAGGGCTGAAACCACACCATGCACACAAGCAAGGTGTCGGCAGGTATACGGTGCCTCTGCAGTTTGCAGAAGTACCCACACCACCACTCTCAAAAAGCTTTAGGGAAGACGTCCCACAAACAGACCACTGAGCATTGGGCATGTTCAGTGGCCATAGAAGACTGTTGGGGGACAGAGAAATGGAAAACCAAGGGGGAGAAGGGAAAGGAATGGAGCATTCCACACTGCAACAACGTTTTATTAGTTTGGAAACAAATGAAAGAGGCTTCTTTTTTAAATTTGTATAGGACCCTTCATCTGAATATCCCAAGGTAGTTCACAACAGAAAAATACAAAATAAGAACACAAAGTACAAAATAGCAATACAGTACAAAAACCCAGGTGGCGCTGTGGGTTAAACCACAGAGCCTAGGGCTTGCCGATCAGAAGGTCAGCGGTTCGAATCCCCGCGACGGGTTGAGCTCCCGTTGCTTGGTCCCTGCTCCTGCCAACCTAGCAGTTCGAAAGCACGTCAAAGTGCAAGTAGATAAATTGGTACCGCTCCGGCGGGAACGTAAACGGCGTTTCCGTGCGCTGCTCTGGTTCGCCAGAAGCGGCTTTGTCATGCTGGCCACATGACCTGGAAGCTGTATGCCGGCTCTCGGCCAATAAAGTGAGATGAGCACCGCAACCCCAGAGTCAGATACGACTGGACCAAATGGTCAGGGGTCCCTTTACCTTTACCTTTTTACAAAAACAACCCTCCTCCCATAAAATGAGCTTCTGCACACTGTGGCTGGGGTATAGCCAAGGAATGCAGAAGAAATCACACCTAAAAACAACAGCAATGCCTGTGAGTTTACAGAATATTGATGGCAGCTGAGTGGGGGTTAGGGGTGCAGGTAAGTCAGGTAGACAGTGAATCTAGCAGTTGGAGTGGATGGTTGAGAGCAGAAGAAAGGCTCTCTTCATATGTCCACTGAAAACTAAATCCACACACCCCAAGGAAAATGGAGGGAAGAGGATACTAGGCTGCACAATTTTAGTCACTTGAATACTCAAGCAGAAGGTTTCGAATCCAGGCCCCCTTCTCGGTGCCTGTGAGTCATAACCCCTCATTAACTGATAGCCTTTTCACTTTCCAGTGTGGATGCGCAAGAAACTAAGGAATGGACAGCACAGCTCTGCAAAACAGCTTACATCTCAATCCTCTGACGAGAATTGGCGTGAAGCACTGTGGGGTTAGGATGCAGGTTCAAATCCTGGGTGACCTGCTTGGGCGAGTCACTGGCTCTCAGGCGTAACCTACCTCACAGGGTTGTTGGGAGGACAGCATGGAAAGGGGGGAGAAGCAAAAATGGATTGGCTTCTCTCTCATCGCCATTCTTCATTGGAGGTTTGTTTTGTTGTTTTTTAAGCCGGATGGCCCCAGTCAGGGACTCTTCACCTGCGATTCCTGCATTGCACGGGGGTAGACTTGATGACCCTGGGGGGTGAACCCCTTTGAACTTTACAATTCTATGATTCCCTGAATGAGCAACACATCAGTCATGGATACTTTCGTTGAGATTCCTGCATTGCAGAGGGTTGGACTAGATGACCCTTGGGTTCCCTTACTCTCAGCCACCCCTGCAAGGTAGGCCAGTGGCAATCGGACGCTTCCTTCGCTCCCCCCCAGCTCTCTCGGGTGCCGTTCCCTTCCTTCCCTGCAGGGGGAGCAAGACCGGGACGGACGCTCTGTCCAGATCTCTCGCCTCCTCCGTCGACGGCAGAGGGGGCGGAGCTTCCTCTGTGGCAGGAAGGCGGGCCGGATATCCGCCGGCACCGGCGGATGTTGACATTGTGAGCGGACCCTGCTAAGGTAAGTCGGGAGGGGAGAAGAGGGCGTCTTCCTTCGAGCCCGGCGAAGGTTTCCTACCCCCCCCCCGGCCTTCTTCAGTGGCTCCTTCCTCCTCCTGCAGAATAAGGTGACTGAATGGGCTGCACCACTGCAGGCCGGGGGGGGTCTTCTCTTTTTTGGGGGGTTGTCACCTTTTAGGAAGCTCCCCCCCCAGTTAAAAAGGAAAGCGTCTGGTGAAACCCAGCCAGATGGGCGGGGTATAAATAATAAATTATTATTCTTATTACCCTGCAAGCAGAAGACTAGCCCAGGCATAGGCAAACTCCAGATGTTTTGAGACTACATCTCCCATCATCCCTGACCACTGGTCCTGTTAGCTAGGGATGATGGGAATTGTAGTTCCAGACATCTGGAGGGCTGGAGTTTGCCTGTGCCTGCTCTGTAAGGTGCTACTGGACAATTTTTAAATTTTTATTTCGACTGCACCAGACCCAAAACATCCCAAAACATCTGGAGGGCCGAGTTTGCCTATGCCTGGGCTAGCCCATCAGGGAGAAACCGTCATTTCACTTACTGCATTCCTATCCCATCCTTTTTACCTCCAAGGAGCTTGAAAGTGGAGGGCAGGGTTCTCCACACCCACCCACCCCTCATTTCACCCCCAAGACAGAAAAGGTAGCCATGAGCTAATTCTTCTTTTCCGGCTGCCTGGTCCTCCTCCTGCTTCCCTGGCCAAGACCTTCAGGGCTGGCTTTTCCCAGAGAGCTCTTAAAGACATCCTTGGGATGCTGAACTTGGCTGTGGGCGAGACTACTGGGCCATGGAGCTTGTTTTTCCTGCTCTGGTTGGCTGAGTTAAGACCTTTATTTGCACTCAACATTGAGGTCATCTTTGAGGACGCTTCCAGATTGTCAGTATGTTATGGGACAGATTTGAGTGCATACCCGGAAGTTTGGATTTGCGCAATTAAATTAGATTAATGCACTCTGTCGCCCTACAGCAACAAATCCAGTTTTTTTTCTGTGAGGAGGAAAATGACAGAGGAATGCACTGAAAAGTGAGGAATGAGTGAATGGTTAATGGAAAGATGTGTACACACCCCACAAGCAAATTGGGATGAATGCTCAAGAAATGGGTTATCTGAAGGAGATCTTAGTTTGGGAAAAGGCATCTCTCGGGGGCTTCCATTTGAGGTATCTGGTCGCTCACTTTGAGAACAGGATGCTGGACAAGGTGGGGCCCCTTGGACCTCATCCAGCAGCCAGGCTCTTCTTATAGGACCGTGAGAAGCTGCTTTATACTGGCACCTTCCACGTGAAAAGCAAATGGCCTAATCCTGGAGTGCTAAGTATGTGTCTAGCTGCTTTTCTGTTGTGGCTGATGGAAAGGTCTGTGTAATTTGTGCCTCTAAAAAACCCACAGCGTGGCTAGGAAGTGCCAAATTTGAAGGAACTCAACGAGCTAAAAATGGACACCCCAGGAGACCAAGGTTCATTTGTGGACAATAGCTAAGAGTTGTTTCTCACAGTAAGTGACCCCTGCCAACCCTAGGAGCCAGCCAAAAGAAAACAAGAGTTTTTCAGAGACTGGCAGAAGTGTCTCTTGACCCTCACTGACTCCTTTTTCCCCAAGGCAAAGGGAACAGCTCCGAGGGCGGCTTCTTCTCCATCCTGTTTTGGCTAAGCACAATTTTTAAAACTTCTCTTCCTCTTTGTGCCCTTCTTGAAGGAGACGATCCTGTTATAGGCATGGCAGATGACAATGAAGAGTTGCCGGTGGATGAGGATCTTCCAGAGGATGAAGATTTGCCGGCGGATGAAGAGATTCCCGGTCCGGCAGAGGACAGCTTGGAGCATCTCGAGAATGGCAGTCCTGCCGAACGGAGCGGCCACGTGGCTGTCAGCGACGGGCAGTGCATGTTCGTTTGGGGCGGGTATAAGGTGAGCAGCAAAAAAGACTCTTTATTGGCAAAGGCAGGACAAGAAAAGGTGGAGCCCTTGCTCCTCCCATCACAGAGGGCTGGAGAAGATGCACCTGGTTTAAAATGTGTGTGTGTGTGTGTGAGAGAGAGAGAGAGCAACAGGTTGCTGCTAACCGTATTGTAATAATTGAATTGATGTGTTGCTTTATATTTGAAGGTCTCAAGGGACGTTGTGGGATGTGTTGCCATTATTATTACTTTATTTGTGAATTGTGTTATGCCCCAAAGCTCTCAAGGGATGTATTAAGTACAGTCATACCTCGGGTTGCGCTCGCTGCGGGTTGCGCGTTTTCAGGATACGAGCACGCCGAACCCGGAAGTACCGGAATGGGTTACCTCCGGGTTTCGGCGCATGCGCAGAAGCGCTAAATCGCTTTTGTGCATGCGCAGAACCGCCAAATTGCGCCATGCGCACGTGCAGACGCAGCGGCGCGGGTTGTGAACGCGCCTCCTGGACGGATCGCGTTTGCAACTCGAGTGTCCACTGTACAGGTTGATGATGATGATAGTGACATGGTGGATTTGATTTAAATCAAATCGATTTAAATCACTAGTCAGTAAGACTTGATTTAAATCACAAGTCAGTAAGACTTGATTTACATCATTTTTTTCACAGAAAGACTCATTCTTGCTGGTATAATCTTAATATTTACAACCAGATGAATGTTTCATTTTTGGAATAATAAATTTTCAGATTAGTTTTTACAGTTATACCAAAAAATACTGATTTGGTTATACTATTAGAAATACATTGACAGATAATTATGAAATTATTGTGAGATTTAATAAGTTAACTTTATATTTGGACAACTTTTCTGCTGTACTTTATTGGAAGGAGAAAAATAATTGTTTCCTTAATAACAATTTAAACAATTTATTTAATTAAAACAATAACATTATAGCATATGTATCCATGTTTGTTAACTGATGTGGTCAAACAATTTTTAAAAAATTAGATTGAGTTTTAGCACACATGAAAAACTTAAAACAAATCCTTATTTACTGATGAATAGTCTTTGGACTATAATGTAACTTAAATAGAAAACGTATCTTTAGAAAGATTTTTCCTCCAAAAGCATTTTATTTTAAAAATCCAATTTAAATTTAAAAAAAAATGATTTAAATCCAATAAGTCTGATTTAAATTTTTAAAAATCTGATTTTTTGGATTTTGTTTTAAAGAAACCATTGATTTTTATCCACCCTGAATAATGATAATTTATTTGTACCCTACCCATCTGAGCTATTCTGCTGTTTGGATGGCCATCAGTCATGGATGCTTTAGCTGAGATTCCTGCATTGCAGGGGGCTGGACTGGATGATCCTCAGGGTCCCTTCCAACTCTGTGATTCTATGATATGGGGCTGGGGGTGGTCCTGGCTTAGTCAGGATCCTCCCTATGTAGAAAAATGCTCCCTGTGGATTCATCAGAATGTCGGATTGAAAAAACAGAATATAAATGAAATAAATAAATGGGGCTCACAGCCTTGCCCTGGAATATCCCACATTTTTATACCCAAGTTGACCATGATTCTCAAAATACAGATATTTGGGTGGAAATGGAGGGTGGGGTGCTCTCTAGACTATTGGCACAAAGAGAGAAGCAGATGATGCTTTTTAATGAATCGTTCCATTTCATAATGGGATTGCTTCCCCCCTTTCCTTCTTTCCTGCTTCAGAATGCTCAAGTGAGAGGATTCTACGACTTTTACCTGCCCCGAGAGGAAATCTGGATATACAACATAGAAACTGGAAGATGGTAAATTATATCTGAGTGCCTCCTATCTCCCCCACCCCACCCCCACCCCCCATAAAAGACCTCCAACCATGATCACATTTTGTTACAGCAGTAAAACAGAGTTGGTGGTTTGTGAAAGCCATGGGTGGGTGGTATAAAATGTGTTGTGCTTTAGGAGGCAGTGGATCCACATTCTCTCTGCTCCTGAGAGCCAGTGTGGTGTAGTGGTTAAGAGCGGTGGACTCGTAATCTGGTGAACCGGGTTCGCTTCCCCGCTCCTCCACATGCAGCTGCTGGGTGACCTTGGGCTAGTCCCACTTATCTGAAGTCTCTCAGCTCCACTCACCTCACAGAGGAAAAGGAGAATGTTGGCCGCTTTGAGACTCCTTTGGGTAGTGATAAAGCGGGATATCAAATCCAAACTCTTCTTCTTCTGACAAGCTGTACCTTAAACTTTGGTTTTCAGATTAGATTGTGTGAGACTGAGGGGGGAAGCACCATGAAGCCTCAAAACAGAGGAGGACAGGCCCCACCCAGTGCTTACCTGTGCAATACTTTCATTTACTGTAGCTCCATCTGTTTTGGAGTACAATACATCTTCAGGAGTTTTATATATATATTTATTTTTAAAGAATTTCTCGTGTTGGTGTATAGTTTTGTTTTGTTTTTAAAAAACCACAACAGTATGATTTAATATTTTTCTGTGCTTTAAAAAAAAATTGGCTAATTTTTGCCCGTTATCTTTGTTTATAGCTGCTGAAGGAGGAGTATTTTACTCCAAGAGTTGTACCAATAAGTGAAATTTCTGTATCGGCAAGCTCTGGCCCTGTCCTCCTCCTTGCTTTGGTCTTTCAGATTTGTTGGTCACGGGACAGTTTCCACAAAAGCAGTGGTGGCAGCGCTTGCATCTTCTATAGGCAGTTGGGGGAGAAGAAGTGTCAAAACATATGTAGGGGGTAGGAATTGCGGAGATAATCCTAGACAAGTCCCAAAGAAGGGCAGAAATGTTGTTGGTGAGGTTTAGTTTAAACAATACAGAAAATGGTTTCTTAAAATCTAATAATAATAATTTTATTATCTGTACTCCACCCATCTGACTGGGTTGTCGCAGCCACTCTAGGTGGCTTCTAAAGGTTATATAATTACTCATCTCCTTGACATCTGATGGGAGGCCATTCCACAGGGCGGGTGCCACCACCGTGAAGGCCCTCTGCCTGGTTCCCTGTAACTTGGCTTCTCACAGTGAGGCCAGAAGTGTCCAGGCAGAACGATGGGGGTGGAGATGCTCCTTCAGGTCTACTGGGCCGAGGCCATTTAGGGCTTTAAAGGTCAGCACCAACACTTTGAATTGTGCTCGGAAACATACAGTCGTACCTTGGAAGTCAAACGGAATCCGTTGTGGAAGTCCGTTCAATTTCAGAAACCAAAGCGCGGCTTCTGATTTCCTGGCTTCTGATTTCCTGCAGCCAGTTGGAAGTTGTGGAAGCCCCGTCAGACGTTCAGGTTCTAAAGAACATTCACAAACCAGAACACTCACTTCCGGGTTTGCATCGTTCGGGAGCCAAAACGTTTGACTTGCGACTGTACTTCCATGTCCTCCAGTTTTTTGTTTGTTAGTTTTATTTTGCAACCCACCCTTTCTAGATGGCTCAAGGCAGATAGGACAAAATGTGCATTGAAAGAAGGAAATCGTAGGCCCTTTGGTTAGTGAGTCTTCTGATCCGCTTTGCTGAAAGCTGGACGGGGAGAGTTGCCTTCCTCTGTTGGATTTCTTGGAATTCACAGGAGTTTTCAGTACCATCATCCCTGATGGATCCTCCTAGTCAGGTTGTCTTGAGTTGACGGCTGGAGGTACTGGCTAGAGATGGTTCCTCTCCTTACCTAGATGGTTGATTCCAGAATCAGTGGTACCAGTGGATTTCCACTGGATTTTATGCTTGGGGATCCCACTGTTTTATAACACACTAGCTGACCCGGGCCACGCCTTGCTGTGGCTGATTTTATGCTTATTACCATCAGCAGCAGCCGCAGCCAAAATAAACCCCCACCTACCCCCGCCGGCGTCGTGTGCACTCTGCATGCGCTCAGGTGCCCTCTCGCGGCCTGTGGCAGAAAAAGCTGAGGAAGGAGGCCTCTGACGCCGTCTGAGGGAAAAGCACTATGGAAACGCACAGATAAAAAACACACATCGGGAGATCACTGAGGGACGATCACGGTGGCCATTTCCCGGCGTGGCCTTTTCAAGGGGAAAAGTGCTAGTAACCCTCTACAGAGAGGATTTGATTCCATTTCCCAGAGTGCCTTGAGCGCGCGGTTGGTTGGGATAATAAGCCCACCGTTTTCCAGCATGCCTTGCAGTTTGGGTGAAAGAGCTTAGTTACCCACAGGGCGCCTTGACTCCATTTCCCAGCATGCCTTGCTGGTCCGGCCTAGTTAACTGCAAGAGGCAGTGGCCTCCATTTCCCAGCGTGCCTTTGACAAAAGAGATATTTACATTTCCCTGTATCCCAGCCAATTTAATCACATCCTTGTCTGGCACGCCGGTATCAGGAAGCCACTAACACAATCAACCCCTCCTTCCTTGCAGAGAAACAGTTTGTCAGTTTGGGAGTGAAAATGGAGACAGGCCTGCCGTTGCTAGAGGGCGAGGTTTTGCTGTGATGTCATATGTGTGCGCCAATTTCTTGCTTTTGTAGCTGTAGTACCAGCATAGCCGTCGGTAGAGGGCGCTGTTTTGCTGGTGGTGTCATATGTGTGCGCCAAAATATTTTGCGGTTTTTCTTTATTTTAGGTATGACAGGTGTGGTTTTTCTGAATTTTTATTACGCCAAAAATCATTGAGATAGTAATGGAAACGCTGTGTCCAAATTTGATGCGATTTGGTCCAGCGGTTACGCAGCAAGGGTGTTTCGGACAAACGCACAATGGGAACATTTTTATATATATAGATGTATGAATCCATTGAGAATGGTCATATGGCGCTTCGGATTGAAGTGCCATCAGTTTGGGGGGGGTGATGGGAGCTCTGAATCGGCGTGTAAGTACCACACTAAGTTACACCAAAAGCTATAAACGACAGATAAGCATGAGAAAGGAAAGCTTCCTGGATAAACCAGAGGTCTTTCTGCCTCTGCCTTGCCAGGACAAAGCACAGAACGGCTGGAGATGTGCCCCCTTCCATGTCAGGGAGCTGCGCCGTCTGTATGGACAGAGTCTTGTACCTGTTTGGAGGGCACCACGCACGCGGCAACACAAACAAGGTCAGTCCTCGAATTTCCCAGGGTGGGGTGGGGCCGTCCCCTTTTTTTGCCTTCGTTTTGGAGCTGGAAAACGACAGTATCCAAAACTATCTAACATCAGATCCATCCCGTGTTGCCTGACAGGCCAAACTAAGATCTTAAAGGTAAAGGACCCCTGGATGGTTAATTCCAGGCAAAGGTGACTATGGGGTGCGGCCCTCATCTCCACTTTCAGGCCGAGGGAACGGGTGTTTGTCTGCAGACAGCTTTCCAGGTCATGTGGCCAGCAGAACTAAACCACTTCTGGCGCAACGGTACACTGTGACGGAAGCCAGAGCGCACGGAAACGCTATTTACTTTCCCGCCGGAGCGGTACCTCTTTATCTACTTGCACTGGTGTGCTTTCGAACTGCTAGGTTGGCAGGAGCTGGGACCAAGCAACGGGAGCTCACTCCGTCATGGGGATTCAAACCGCCGACCTTCTGATCGGCAAGCCCAAGAGCCTCAGTGGTTTAGACCACAGCGCCACCCGGGTCCCTAAGATCTTTAAATCGGCACAGAGCAATCCAAATAATCAGGACTCCTTTGGGCCAATGAGCTACACGTTCATAATCTGTCCCTTTGTTTCCTTGCAGTTCTACATGCTTAATTCCAGGTCGAGCGACAAAGTGTTGCAGTGGGTCAGGGTGGAGTGCCAAGGCACCCCTCCATCATCAAAAGACAAACTTGGCGTTTGGGTTTATAGAAACAAGTAAGTGTGTCGGCATGAACCAGGTTCCTTCCCTTTCCTGGAAATGATTGCGTGCTCTGCAGCCTCATTTGACTCAAAAAATAGTGGGAAGAATTGGCTTTCCATGTTGCCTGTTCTCCATTCGTTACTGTAATAGCACTCTTTGTATTTAATTCTTAATGTAATTTGGCCTAATTGGATTATGTTGGTTTCGTGTAAGCAACCTATAGCTTTTATATAAAAATAGGCAGCATATGAATGTAATAAATGCACTTACTTGATGTCCCACGACATCCTAAATATTAGAAGAAACTTGTGGCCAAATAGCATACAGGTTTGTGACCATGCAGAGTCAACAGTAATTTTCAGAGTAAAGTTAGCAACAGCCAGAGGGGCCGGGGAAACAAGCTAAAAAACATTTCCAGCTAAAATAGCAGCACAACTGGATGCCTCTTCCCTACCCCACCCCCTGAAAAAAAAATGTTTTGTTGGCTTTATGCTTTTTTTCTGAAATAGGAACAGCAAAGCACCTCAGAGCTAATGCTGGCGAGGTCCTGCTCTCGTCCTGTGGCAGTACTAACTGCCTTTGCGAATGATTCTTTGTGAATAAATTTTAGCTGCCGTATGTAAAGGCAGGAGAAGCAGGTTATGGGTGCTCAGTTTCATTTAAATAAATCTACCTTTGGCCAAATGGTCCCCTCCAGACATGCTGGCTCAGCTTACGAAAGGTCGAAATAAATAATGGAATCTTTTCTCAGATATTTCTTTTCTCTTGAAAGACCTACACTGGCTCCCAGTACGTTTCCGAGCACAATTCAAAGTGTTGGTGCTGACCTTTAAAGCCCTAAATGGCTTCGGTCCAGTATACCTGAAGGAGTATCTCCACCCCCATCATTCTGCCCAGACACTGAGGTCCAGCTCTGAGGGCCTTCTGGCAGTTCCCTCACTACGAGAAGCCAAGTTACAGGGAACCAGGCAGAGGGCCTTCTCGGTAGTGGCGCCCGCCCTGTGGAATGCCCTCCCATCAGAGGTCAAAGAGAACAACTACCAGACCTTTAGAAGACATCTGAAGGCAGCCCTGTTTAGGGAGGCTTTTAATGTTTAATAGATTATTGTATTTTAATGTTCTGTTGAAAGCCTCCCAGAGTGGCTGGGGAAACCCAGCCAGATGGGCGGGGTATAAATAATAAATTATTATCGCTTCCTGTTTTGCCGCTGATCGTGAACGGGTGAGCGTTTCGGGAGCTGACTTCTCGAGCCGCCAGCTGGGCAGAAGGGGGACTTGGCTGGCTGCGCCGAACCCCAGGAAAGCTCGGGAGAGAAATCCCAGAGCGAAGGTGTCGGTGGTGTCTGAGAGATCCCTGGTTTCCTCTGCCGAACGGCAGAGGGGAAGAGGGGGGCTGGACACGGAGACAGGAGAGAACTGCCAGCTGGAAAAAGCCTGTAACCCGAGCGATCGTGACGGTAAAGCACTAGTTTGTTTTAATAAAGCAGTATCGACCGGGGCGTGGAGAGAGAACTAAGCAAAAAGAAATTAGAACAGACAGCGAGAAAGTACCCCACAGCGCAGAAATAAGGGGAGAGAGCGTGGAAAGGGGGAAGAACTCGGAAAAGCATTGCAATAACGCTACCGGCTTATAAAGAAAGAGAAAGAAAGTCAGTAAACAGCAGAAAGGGGAGGACTTTTTAAAACGGAGTCGAGCATGTTACTTAAATAAAGATATTACTCACAAAGCTGAACTGGGAACATAAATCATTTGGAGAGACTGCATAGAGAGGCTGCCGAGGTCTAGCGGGAGAGGGAGGACAGCAGCTGTAAATCGCAGGGTGCAGTGAAACTTGAGAACGCTTGAGAGGATTCAGTGTGCAAAAAGATTAGCAATGGCGGAGGAATGCTGAGTGAACATGACTAAGCAGACAGAGGGATAGAGAAGACGGATGTGGCGTAGACGATAAGAGGTGGCACTAAAAGGTGAAGAAGGTACGCGGAGGAGTACAGAGAGAGCAAATAGCGACCCCAAGAGGTTTACTGTGTAAGAACACCAATTTGGACTAGCAAAGTGACTGAGGCAGAAGTGTGACTGAGTGTGGAAGTGACTGAGTAAGACTGAGTAAGTGACTGTAAGAACACCAATTTGTACTAGCAAAGTGACTGAGGCAGAAGTGTGACTGAGACAGAAGTGCAACAGAAGCAGAGATGGCCCCCCAACCAGATAAAATAAACAAACCCAAAGTAAACCAAGCAGGAACAGGAGTGGAAGATAAAAGAAGGAAGTCAGGAGTGGAGTTGGATGTGGACTTTAAAGAACTATTGTTGGGTTTGAAGAATGACATGGGGGAGATGAGAAGTGATATGGGGGTGATAAAACATGAAATCTCTGAAATGAAGAAAGATATGAATGAAAGATTAAAGGGAGTAGAAGAAAAAATGGAAAAATTGGAAGGAAGGATGGAAAGCCAAGAGAAGGAGAAGACAGAGATTAAGAAGCAAATTAAGAATATAGAAGAAAGAATGTTGAATACTGAGAAAGTCAACCAAGAAATACAACAAATAAATCAGTCCTTGGAAAAGGTGACAAAAAAGCTACCAAAGGAAAAAAGAGAGACTAAACAAGAGCTTGAAGAAGTTAAAAAGCAATTGGAAACACAGAGAATAATGAATGAGGTCGCACAAGATGCTCTCTCTATGCTTCAAATGCAATTAAGGGAGAAAACCTTGAGATTTAGAAATATACCAGAGGAACAACATGAAGATATAGAGAAGAGGATGGTGTCTGAGTTGGCTAGATGGTTAAAGATGGAAGTGGAAGAAATAGAGAAAAGAGTGGAAAAAATATATAGAGTCAACTCAAAGAAAGCGAAAGAAAACAACTGGCCTTGTGACTGTTTGGTGACTTTTACAAATATGAGAATAAGAAACAGGATACTACAATACAAAAAACAAGACAATCTGAAAATAGGAGGGGTGGAAATAGCTATCCTGAAGGAAATTCCACCAAGGCTGGTGCAAAAAAGAAAGAAATACTTCTTCCTGACAAGGGCACTACAGGCAAAAAAGATTCAGTTCCGATGGGAGTTCCCCGAAGGACTCTCATTCACCTTTAAAGGGAAAAGGAGGAGGTTTGTCAATGCAGTGGATGCTGATAAGTTTTATAGAACATACACAAAAGAACTTGGGGGGGCAAGGACTAAAGGAACAATAATCCCGCAAATAAGCCACCCAACCGATGAAGAAGAGGAGGAAGAAAGCGCCGCAGAAGAAGGTGAAGAAGGAGAAGTAGAAGAAGAGGAAGAAGAGGAAATTAGGGAAACTCTCCAAGAATAAGACAAAAAAATTGTGATAAAACTCGTCTTCTCTTTATCCTCTGCTATGTTTAGATAAGATAAATATTCATAAAAACTAATATACACAAAATACTTTATCCAAACAACTAAGAAATCCAAAATCCCAAAACTTTCATTTGAATTTTTAATTTTTCTTTTCCCTTTTTCTCTCTTATATTATTGTATAGAATAAATAAACATTATGAAATTAAAACTAGTATCGTGGAACGTAAATGGCTTAAACAATAAGAAAAAAAGAAATAGAATTACCCACTATTTAAAAAAACAAAATTATGATATAATTTGCCTGCAAGAAACACATATAAATAAAAAACATCAAAAAATATTAGAAAACACAAAATTGGGAAAAGAATTTGTGGCAGCAGAGGATAAAAAGAAAAAAGGGGTAGTACTGTATATAAAACCAAAATGGGAACCACAGGAAATATGGAAGGACAAGGAGGGGAGAACGTTGATAGTAAAAATAGAAAAAGAAGGAGAACAATGGATTTTGGTGGGGATCTATGCCCCGAATGGGAGCAAGGTAGAATACTTTAGAAGACTGCAGCAGCAGCTTGTAGAATATTTAGATAAAAAAATAATAATAATGGGGGACATGAATGGGGTAATAGACCCGGAATTAGACAAATCTAAAGACCCTAAAGGGAAAAAATATAAAAAGCTACCAAAAAACTTTGTTGAGATGATGGAAATATTGGAAATGAAAGATGCATGGAGGCATAAAAACCCAGTAAGAAAAGATTTTACCTTTTTCTCAGACAGACATCAGACGGCATCTCGGATAGATGCGATTTGGGTTTCAAAGGAAATATTAGCTAATATTAAGAAGGTGGAGTTCAAAGCAAAACTTTTTTCAGATCACAATCCGATAGAATTGTACGTGGAAGGGAAGGGACAAGTTGAAAGTAAAAGGTGGAGGCTGGATGTTTTTTTATTGCATAATCAAAAAGTCATACAAGGTGCGAATAAAGTGATGAAAGAATATTTTGAATTAAATATGGGAGGTGAAACAGACATACAAACAACGTGGGATGCAGGGAAAGCTGTTGTAAGGGGCTACTTCATCCAACAAAGTGCGATATTGAAGAAAGAAAGAGAAAAGGAAAAGGTAAATTTAATAGAAGAAATTAAAAAGAAAGAAAAAATCTTCTATAAATCAGGCAACAAAGAAATTGGAAATCAAATAAAAATATTGAGAAGCCAATATGAAAATATTATAGATAAAGAATTAGACAAAATCATGCAATTTTGGAAATATAAAAATTATAATTGGGCTAATAAACCAGGAAAAATTTTGGCCTGGCAAATTAAGAAAAGGCAAAGCGAGAAATTAATAAATAGATTAAAAATTGGAGGAAAAAATATAGAGAAAAAGGAGGAAATAGAAAGATCATTTTTAGATTTTTATAGGCATCTATATCAAAAGGAAGATTTAAATGTAGAAAAGATGAATGAATATTTGAAAAGGATGAGGTGGCCTCAGATAACAGAGGAAGAACGTAAGGAATTGTCTGGGAAAATAACGATTGCGGATATAAGAGAAATTTTGAGGGAAATGAAAAAGGGAAAAGCACCAGGCCCGGATGGACTCCCATTGGAATTCTATAAAAACGTTGATGAAAGTATAATCTTGTTGCCTTTAGTAGAAGTGATGAATGAGATATTAGAGAAGGGAGAGATACCAAAAACATGGGAACAAGCCCAAATTATTCTGCTACCAAAGCAAGATACGGATTTGGAATTAATTAGGAACTATAGACCAATATCGCTTCTAAATAGCGACTATAAAATATTCGCAAAAATAATAGCAAAAAGATTGGGAAGCATTTTAGGGAAAATAATCCATAGAGACCAGGCCGGATTTGTAAAGGGGAGACAAATAAAAGATAATATCAGGAATATAATAAACATATTTGAACTGGCTGATTATAGAAGAGACAAGAAGGTGGCAGTAGTCTCCTTAGATGCTGAAAAAGCATTTGATAATGTGGCATGGGAATTTATGAAAAGATCAATAAAGAGCCTTAGTTTAGGGAAAGAAATAGAAGTGGCTATAGGGGCAATATATAAAAAACAGAAAGCAAGCTTAATAATAAATAATAGAGTAACAGAGGAAATAATAATTGACAAAGGAACAAGACAGGGTTGTCCCCTATCGCCACTTCTATACATAATAACCTTGGAGACGCTGCTGTACAATATTAGGCAAGAAGATAAAATAAAAGGAATTCGGGTAGGGAATAAATCATACAAATGTAAGGCTTTCGCAGATGATATAATGATAACATCAGAAGATCCGATAAATAGTATCCCTGTGGCAATGGAAGAAATAAAAAAATATGGGGAAGTAGCAGGATTAAAGATTAATTATAACAAAACAAAAATGTTAGTAAAAAATTTGGAGGAAGAGGAAAAAAGGGAATTGCAAACTCTTACTAGTATAGAAATAAGTAAGAAATTAAAATATTTAGGAATAGTTATGACAAATAAAGGATTAGATCTGATACAAGAAAATTATATAAATACTTGGAAGCAAATTAAAAGGAAAATGGAAATTTGGTCCCAATTAAAATTCTCATTGATGGGAAGAATATCACTTGTAAAAATGAATATTTTGGCAAAAATGATGTATTTATTTCAAAATCTTCCACTGCTAGGGGGAACAAAATATTTCAACGATTGGAAAAAAGATATTACTAAATTTGTATGGGGTGGGAGAAAACCAAGAATAAAATATAAAATAATGATTGATAAAAGGGAAAGAGGGGGATTCGGCCTACCGGATATGCAATTATATCACAATGCGGCAGCCTTCACTTGGATCAAAGATTGGATTGAATTAAAAAATGTGGATCTTCTAGATTTGGAGGGGTATGAAATTGGCTTCGGATGGCACTGGTATCTACAAAAAGAGATGATAAGTGAAAAACATATGTTTATGAGGAATGTAATTAGGAAATCGTTGATTAAAATCTGGCAGAAATATAAATATTATTTTGAGATGAAAATTCCATGGTGGTTATCTCCATTAGAATCTATAACAGTAAGGAAAACAAACTCAAGAAGCAATTGGCCCACCTATAGAGAGCTTTTAGAAGAGAAAGAGGGAAATCTGAAACTTAAAGATTACAACGACATCAAACAGCATTTAAACAGTTGGCTACAATATTTTCAAATAAACCAAAAATTTCAAGAAGATAATAAAATAGGATTTGAAAAGGAGGAATCTAAATTGACAGAAATACTATTAAAAGGGGGGAATAAACATATAAAAAATCTGCAGGAGGAAATGTTAATATGGGAAACAGAAGAAGAAACGGTGAAGGAAACTATGATAAAGTGGTGCCAAGATATGGGAAAAGTAATAACAACAGATGAGTGGGAGAAAGCATGGAAAAGAAACATGGAATTTACACCAAATTATGAACTGCAGGAGAATTTATTAAAAATCCACCATAGGTGGTATATGACCCCTGTGATAATTTCAAAAATACAAAAAAGAGGAAATATAATATGCTGGAGATGTGGAAAAGAAACTGGGACTTTATACCACATGTGGAAATGCGAAATAATTAGAAACTATTGGGCTATGATTTATAATGAATTGAAAAAAATATTAAAATACACATTTGGCAAGTCTCCAGAGTTATTTATTTTAGGAATAATAAACGAAGATATACAACCGATACACAAAAATTTTGTATTTTATGCGATAACAGCAGCGAGATTGCTGGTGGCGAGTAATTGGAAAGAGAAGAGTATACCAAGTAGAGAGGAGTGGAAATTGAAAATGTTAAATTACTATAATTTGGCCGTAAAAGATTTTGAAATTAAAGGAGAAAGAAAGGATTTAAGAGGAAAGGAATGGTCAGCATTTGAAGAATATATAAGCAGTAAATAGTACCACCCTCTATAGCAGAAAAGGAAAAGTTCAGCAGTATAGATATAGAATTGTGATTAGATTAAGAGTAGGTATTTTCAATAGAAAACAAAAGAAGTAACATAGCATAGACTGGGAGCAGAGGGAGAGGGGAGGGAGGGGGGATTTAGTAAAACTGTTATAGGAGTTATATGAGTAAGTTTGTAATTGTGCAAATATAATTTAACAATGCATTTATTTTAATTCAAATGTAATATTTGAGTGTAACTAATAAAGTTTGTTTTAATAAAATAAAAAAAAAATAATAAATTATTATTATTATTATTATTATTATTATTATTATATTCTGGCTTCTACTCTTTAAGTGGCGCTTTCTTGTAAGCGAAAAACCATTACCGCATGTTACCTGGTCACTCTGATGATAGTTTATTCTTTTGTTTTTCTGCCTTCCCTTCCCTTCTGTTGAACAGGCTTATATTTTTTGGTGGCTACGGTTATTACCCTGAAGGGGAGCAGATTGGAAGGTTTGAGTTTGATGAAACCTCTTTTTGGGTAAGTCTCCTGCTTTTTGTGCGCCGGAATCTCTCCTGGCTCAGGAGTGGCTTATTTACTAATTCGTGCTCTCGTAGCCTCCCAAATAGATGACTGCAATCTGCTCTTTGGGGGGGGGGGCTAAAAGCCTGAAAGACATTCTGGAAGCTGCAGATTGCTTAGTATGCTGCGACTTGGCTAAGCAAACTTAGCCAAGAAAAAGTATTCTTCATGAATTTGAACATCTGTATATGCATCCAAGCTTTGAGAATTACTGAAGAAGCCCGGAAATTTTTGTGGGAGTGTGCAACCTGCAAACCCTAATTAAAGGGCCCCATTGGGGGCGAATAACGGCCTCCTAAACAACAGGATTGCCAGAGCGAAACAGCACCCTGCCTTTTCATTTACATCTTTATTAACATCTGTCTACAATACCATCAGCACCTCACGCTATTGGAAATCACAGTGAAATAACCTTTGTTGGTATCTTTGTGAACTTATTCAAAGGAAATCAAATGACTGAGTTTAACATCTGGAAAACATACTAGAATCAGACATTCAGATGGAGTCAAACATTTGAAAATTGTATTGGAATTAGATATCAACAGTTTGCTTTCAGATTTGTTAGTTTGTAGGTCCTTGTGGCTTCTGCATAAGGCTTTATATTCTACTCAGAAGTTTGAGAAATAATGTATGATGAGTAATGCATAATTGATTTGGAAATTATTGTGCGTCACCCATGTGTTGCATATATTATATTGCTACTTGGCTGTTGGCTGGAGCAGCAAGGAGGGGTTGTATTGGCCCCATCCTGGAAGCTCTGCAGTGGCTGCACATGATCAAAACCCCTAAGTGAATTAGGACCCAAAGAAACACTCTCCCCCGCCCCCTGCCATCCAATCTTTGCATTATGATCCACAGAGAATGCCCTGCTTGTTGTCACATCTGTTGGACTGTGACACAAGACAGGGCCTTCTCGGTGGTGGCATCTCACCTGCGATTTCTATGGAACCCCCTCCCAGGTGACATCTGCTTGGCTCCCTCGGTTCAAACATTCAAGCAAAGGCTAAAGGCATGTACATTTGCCCAGGCCTTTGGATCCGTAAGTGGAATTTATTCTAGATATTTGCCACTGCTTATTTGATTCTGATTGTGGGGTTTTATTTTATTGGGTTTATCATTCTATTGTTGCTGTTTTTATCTTGTTTCTTGTTGTGAGTGGCACTGTGCTTCCTGATTGAGGAAGGGTGAGCTATTAAAGCGTTAAATAAATAATACCAAAAATGCAGGGAGACGGCACATAAGAGACCCCCAGAACAACTGTGGCTTTCAGCTCCACCGCCTTGAATACCTGGCCGTATTTACCTGCTCTGTGGTCCTGCACCTCCTGGGCAGTGGAGGCTGAAACTCACAGCTGTTCCAGAAGCCTCTTGCACACATCACAGGAGGAACGGTGGCCGTGGGTAGTCAGCTCTCCGTTCCACAATTTTTTTCTGTCCTAGTTTGCAAATGTCGAAACTGATGTATGGAATGAGATTTCATCCATTGTCCCTGTTCATGTCTAAAAGAATTCAGGTCTTCCTCGTGGGTGGAATGATCACGTCCACGTCCTGGACACAGACACGTTTACGTGGAGCCAGCCTGTAACCAAGGTAAAATGGTGGGACTTCCAAAATATGGCAATCATACGTTTAAAAAAATTATTACCATGTTTCCCTGAAAATAAGACACTGTCTTATATTTATTTTTCCTCAAGAAGACACACTATGGCTAATTTTCGGGGATGTCTTATTTTTATTACGTCAGTTGCTGCCCGTCTTCTTAACCGTCGGTACGCTGCATAGCCACGCCTATCACTATGTCTTATTTTCGGGGTATGGCTTATATCGCGCAAATGCTTAGAAATCCTGCTACGGCTTTATTTTATGGGTATGTCTTATTTTCGGGGAAACACGGTATCCTGTAGGACCACCCGTCATTAAATATCACCTTAATTAATATCAGCACATTTAAGAATAAAGCAGGAAGATGATGTTGGAGATACTTCAAGGTCCAGACTATGGGGAGCCCTGGAAGAAAAAAGTAATAATTAATAATTTGATTGTAATTTGGTGGGTTTTTAATTTTAGTTTGTTTTTAATTGGATTATTATGATTTGATGTATGTGTTATTTGGCTGTTTTTATTGGAAAATTAATAAATATGATTTTTTTAAAAATAAAAATATCAGCATATCAGCTGGTTCATTTCCACTCCCCGTCAGATCCTAACAAATAAACTAGCAACCGCCAGTTCCTCAAAAGTCTTTGCAGTCTTTGCAATAGCTTCGTAACAATAAGATCGTGTGAGCTTCCATAGCCCCTCGTCGACGTGTTTTACAAGCATGGAGCTTGTTTTCGAACTTGAGTTTACCGGTAGGTTTTTAACCTTTTGGATGAAGCAAAATTAGAATTCCTAGTTTGGATAATTACCACTTACTGTTTGGGAGTGTTCTTCTTTTCTGAAAGTTTCTTCAATCCTCCCCCTAGATTTAATAGCAAACAAGCTATTTTGAGTTATATAAATGCATTAACTTTTTTCCTTCTGAGGAAGCTGATAGATCATAACAGTGAAACGAGAATCTTAGCCAGCAACTCGTTAAGTTTATTTGTTAGTTTATCTTGAGTTATTTTTTGTTATTTGGAGTTATTTGGAAGGTTTTCTTGAGTTATTTATATTTCTTTGAATTAGTTTATAACGTTTTTGAGTATTTTTGCTCCTGAGCAATTCTGCTCTTGAATCATTAAACATATTGTTTGTTTGAGTATCACTATATAAATATACGTTCATCTCGTTTCAGGGGTCTTTCACGGTGTAGATTTCCTTTGTTGTAATTCAGTTATTCCCGTGATTGTCTTTTTTGCCCAGTTCCTCAAAAGTGGCCAGTGGCAGGAGACGGCAAGGAGGTTTCGTAGAGCCCAAAGCAGACAGTCTCTCACCTGTCCCCTCTTCTTCTTCTTCTTCCTCCCCCTGCAGGGTAAATCCCCATCGCCCCGAGCAGCCCACGCTTGTGCCACGGTTGGAAACAGAGGCTATGTCTTTGGGGGAAGATACCGAGTGAGTGCGAGAGCAGAGGGGGGACGCGGCTGCCTCTCTGGAGTGCAGGTTTCACTAAACCCGTCCGTCTCTCCCTCTTTCCCTCAGGAGTCCAGGATGAACGATCTCTATTCCCTCAATCTGGACAAGTGGGAGTGGCATGAAATGTACGTAGGCTTCTGTCTCCCCCTGTCGCCGCAGGGAAGCTGCTCCTGAGCAGGTGCTCTCCAGATCTTTTGGACTACAACTCCCATAAGTCCCAGCAAGCACTGTTTGAAGCCAATGGGAATTCCATCTGGAGAGTACCGGGTCTCGTTTGCTATTCTTATTTTATTTATCGTGATTTATTACCTGCCCTTCACCCTAAGGTCCCAGGGCGAGTTACAACAACTCAAACAGTTTTAAAACAAAACAAAATAAAAAATAAAAAAATTCCTTCCAGTAGCACCTTAAGAGACCAACTAAGTTTGTTCTTGGTATGAGCTTTCGTGTGCATGCACACTTCTTCAGATACCGTATTTTTCACTCCATAAGACGCACCTGAACATAAGACGCACCTAGTTTTTAGAGGAGGAAAGGGGGATAGTCCTGTTTTTTTGAGGATCAGCTCAAAGTGGTGCAGTTTCTTTTGCAAAGAGAAAAGCCCTGCTTTTTTGAGGATCAGCTCAAAGTAGTGCAGATTTTTTTGCAAAGGGAAAAGCCCTGGTTTTTTTTAGGATCAGCTCAAAGTGGTGCAGCTTTTTTGCAAAGGGAAAAGCCCTGCTTTTTTGAGGATCAGCTGAAAGTGGTGCAGCTTCTTTTTCAAAGAGGAAAAGTCCCGTTTTTATGGGGTTCAATTCAGTTTGCAGCTTCTAGTCCTACAGGAAAGGGAGCCATTTCTACAGTTTCCAGACAGATAATCTAATCAGCCAGTCACATGTCGCTGGGGAAACAAAAAGCCTCCCTCTGCATTCAACAACGGAGGCCTGGGCAAGGGGGCAGGGCTGGAAAGGGAGCCTTATCTCTCCCCCCCCCATCGCTTGCTAAACAGCTGTTCAGCGGCTTCCTTTCAACCCCCTCTTCTCTCTTTGTAAAAAAAGAGCACAATCTGCTTTTGGCCCCTAGGCAATTTGGCTCCAGGGATCATGCATTCGCTCCATAAGACGCACAGACATTTCCCCTTACTTTTCAGGAGGAAAAAAGTGCGTCTTATGGAGCGAAAAATACGGTAGTTTTAAAACAGTTCTATACAATTTAAAATTACTGGAATAAGATGGGGCCTAAAATGGTTTATTATTGATTTGTTTATAGAAGGATTTATATCCCGCTATGTCGTCAAAAATATACCTAAGCAGCACTCCCCTATTCCCGTTTTCAGTTGGCCAGGAAAACTTAAAGCATGGGTTGCAAGACCACCGTGTGTGGGTTGAGTATAGATGCAGCCGGCAAAATCTTCTCCCAAAGCCTGACTTCATGGCTGGAGCAGCGAATTACCTGCATCGATGTCTCCAGAGCTTCCACAATCTCCCACCCCAGACGAGAACAGGTTTCTTATAGTAAGATCAGACACTCAATCCCTGGCTGCTGTTTTGACCCCCTGTCAATCTCTGCGTTTCCCCAACACAGAATCACGCAAGGCGTCTGCCCCGTTGGCCGGTCTTGGCATTCTTTAACCCCGGTTTCGTCTGATCATCTCTTCCTCTTTGGCGGGTTCACCACCGACAAGCAGCCTCTCAGTAAGTAAATCCCAGGAGAGCCAAAAATAGCCTTCAGTTTAGCTAGAAGAGGCTTTCCGCAGAATTGGTTGGCACTGGCTTTATTTTAGCCTTCATGTGATGATCCCAGAAGGTCCTTGCAGTGGCTGCAGTTCAGGATCTGGCCAACTCGTCAGTGGCATCTGGGGTTTGTTTCCCCACCCCTCTCAAAAACACGGGTTAGATTTAAAGTGACTTAAAAGGGTCACAAAACACAGGCTGGTGGGAAGTTGGGCTGATTGAGATGGATCTCAAATAATATATATCAGGGGTGGGCACATTGTAGGATGGGATTGATTGGTAGATCTCCGAGCGGTTTGCTGTAGATCAGCATAATTGGTTTTGGACCTTTGATGAGGTCTTTGTTCAGCCCTGGCCAGCTTCAGAGGCCTGTGTTGGAATCCACACTTCTTTCTTAACATATTTTATTTTATCAGATTCCTTACCCGCCCTTGACCACAAGGGCTTGGGGTGGCACTTGCATGTGATGATTTCCCAGTATACAGGTGAAACTCGAAAAATTAGAATATCATGGAAAGGGTCATTTCTTTCAGTAATTCAACTTAAAAGGTGAAACAAATATATGAGATAGACTCATGACATGCCATGCGAGATATGTCAAGCCTTTATTTGTTATAATTGTGATTATTATGGCATACAGCTGATGAGAACCCCAAATTAACAATTTCAACTTTGGGGTTTTCATCAGCTGTACGCCATAATCATCACAATTATAACAAATAAAGGCTTGACATATCTCGCTTTGCATGTCATGAGTCTATCTCATATATTAAACTCCAGTAGCTAATGAAAACAGTTGCTTACATAAATGGACTTTTCCACGATATTCTAATTTTTCGAGTTTCACCTGTATTAGCTTGTGGTCTTCAGCTGGCAAAAAACTCCACCTCCTGAGCCGCCGTCTGGCTTCAACTGGTGAACCTTGAACTTCTAGCAAGAAAACCAAAGTAGATCCGATAGCTCTGAAGTCTTTCCTCCTTCCCTCTCACCCTGCCACCCCCACCTAGTACAGCTGGTCTAAATTTGGCATCCTGAGAATCTTGGCTATCACTTTTCATTTTAAACCCCCCCCCCCAAGTTTCTAGACCCCATGTTTGTAAATAAAACTTGGAAACATCTCTGTGCCTTCCCACCATCACCACCAATGTTCCACGTGGACTTGTTTCATTGCACCCCACCCCCCAGAAAAGTACAATGAATTATTGGAGTTAAATGACTGTATGCAGAAACAATTAATTTAACCACAGTTTAGGGGTTGGGGTGTGTTCTGATCCCCAAGTTTCCTATTTGCCTCTTGAGCCGCTCGCGGTAGTTGTGGGAAATGACGGCTTCAAGTGACCACCTGCGAGTTCAGGTTCTGGATCAAGTTGTCGCCAAGGGCAGCTTCTTTTGCTAACACTCAAAATGCGCTCCCAACGAAAAACCTCCCTTCTGTTCATTGCAGGTGATGCCTGGATCTACTGCATTAGTAAAAACGAGTGGATACAATTTGAGCACAATTATTCAGAGAAACCCCGGTAAGGAGTCCCACGCGCAGTAGCAAACACTACTCTGAACCTTTCCACCTCTCCTGGTCATTGCATCGCTTGTACTGATGCACCTCTTTGGCTTCTACCTTCATAGCTGTTTAGATCAGGGGTAGGCAACCTAAGGCCCGTGGGCCGGATGCGGCCCAATCACCTTCTCAATCCTGCCCGCAGACAGACCAGGAATCAGCGTGTTTTTCCATGAGTAGAATGTGTCCTTTTATTTTAAATGCATCTCTGGGTTATTTGTGGGGTCTGCCTGGTGTTTTTCCATAAGTAGAATGTGTGCTTTTATTTAAAGTGCATCTCTGGGTTATTTGTGGGGCCTGCCTGGTGTTTTTCCATGAGTAGAATGTATGCTTTTATTTAAAATGCATCTCTGGGTTATTTGTGGGGCATAGGAAGTCATTCACCCCCCCCCAAAAAATATAGTCCAGCCCACCACATGGTCTGAGGGATGGTGGACGGGCCCACGGCCCAAAAAGGTTGCTGACCCCTGGTTTAGATCTTGGGCAGCCTTTTGGCTCTTGCGTTTTTTGAACTTAGCAAGATTGGCTTTAGGGGGCAGAGGGCAGAGAAACCACTCCCATCGCCTTGCATTTGACAGGGACAAATTAATTCTGGATATATTGTCCGACAGCTGGAACAATGCCGTCTGCAGCAGAAGTGTAGCGTCCAGATCAAGGGAAGCCATAGCGCCCCTCTATTCTGCCTTGGTCAGACCCCACCTGGAGTCCTGTGTCCAGTTCTGGGCGCCACAGTTTAAAAAGGATATTGACAAGCTGCAGTGTGTGCAGCCTCAAGATGATAAAGGGCCTGGAAACCAAGACTTGTGAGGAACAGGAGGGAGTTTAGCCTGAAGAAGAGGAGATTGAGAAGTTGGATAGCCGTTGGTCAGGGATTCTTTAGCTGTGATTCCTGCGCTGCAGGGGACTGGATTAGGTGACCCTCTGGGGCCCCTTCCAACTCTACAATTCTATGATTACCCCTTTGCATAATGGGCAGAGAGTCTAGGCCAGATTCCAGTACATAGCTGTCAACTTTCGGATTTGAAAATAAGGGATTTTCCCAAACTTTCGGATTTGAAAATAAGGGATGCCGTGAGAGCGGTGCAATGGCACCAAGTAGCCTCGCCACCCTGCGCTCCAGAGGCTGCGCATGAACGGGTGAGTGAAAGAGCGAGCGCGTAGACGGCAGGCAGGATGTCTGTCTGGTTGGGCGTGAGGGTCTGGCTGCACAAGGCATGCAAGCTCCGCCCCCAGTCGGTCTCAGACTCCTTATTGGCAGCCGAGCAACGCAGCTGAGGAGCCTCCCTGGCCGGCAGGGAGGGAGAGGAGCTGCTTCCTTTGAAATCCGGGGAATTTAAGGGATATCAACAATCCGGGATAGCAGTGGGAAATGGCATTGGAATAAGGGAGTTTCCCGCCAAAAAAGGGAGGGTTGACAGCTATGCTCCAGTAGACCCATGCCAGCCTCCATTTGGCTGGCCTGCAAGTGGCTTCAAATGTATGTTCTCTTGTTAGCATCCCAGAGAAGCCAAGCGTAGCCACTTAGGTCTGTGCTCTTATTCTGTTTTTAAAAGCAATTTGCCATTCTTGCATCTTGCCGCACGTTTGGGCAAAGGGGCCCAAATGGCTCGTCCGGCAGCCTTCCCACCTCAGGGTAAGAAACAAAGGAGTGTCTTGCAACAGGCCCTACCTCAAAGGAGTGGAGGGCGGACAAACCCTCTTGTCCAGTCGCTGACTTCTCTGGGCCACAAACAAGACAGTTTAAAAGCGACACAAAATGCTCAAAAACTCCCAGAAATGGATAATCATAACAACAAAAATTGGGGAGATGAGAGCCATATACAGCATCAGGATTCCCTGGAGTCACAGCCAAAGCTTTCTGCTGAATCTCCCCCCTGCCTGACCCCACCTTGGCCTTTGTGTTCTCAGTCCTTTGTGTGATCTGCTTACAGGCTCTGGCACACGGCGTGTGCGAGCGACGAGGGAGAGGTGATTGTCTTTGGGGGCTGTGCCAACAATCTGCTTGCCCACCACAAAGCCGTGAGTCCTTCTTGTTGTTCTTCCCAGGGCGCATGGGCACTGAGTCACTGCTCCATCATCGTTGGCGGGCAGAATTCCTGGCTTCCCACACCCCCCTGGCCCATTGCAAAGCAGTTCCGCCTGCGTAGAGGCACCTTTCAGTGCTGTGATTCCCAGCCAGTGGGGCAGAAGAAGCGGTGCGCATGACCATTATTTCTGGTTTTGCTCACGGCAAGACGTTGGCCTTCGGATTTTCCAGCAAGACCCACCGGATAAGCTGTTTGACAGTTGGACAGTCTCCCTTGCGAGGTTGTGGGCTCTCCTTCCTTGGAGGCTTCTAAGCAGAGGTTGGATGGCCATCTGTCATGGATGCTTTAGCTGAGATTCTTGCATTGCAGGGGGTTGGACTGGATGACCCTTGGGGGTCCCTTCCAATTCTATGAATCTATGATGATGGGTCTCGACGTGCTCTAACATGGCTGCCACCTCCTGGGCCAGTGATGGCTAACCTTGACACTCCAGATGTTTTGGGACTACAACTCCCATCATCCCTGACCACTGGTCCTGTTAGCTAGGGATGATGGGAGTTGTAGTTCCAAAACATCTGGGGTGTCAAGGTTAGCCATCACTGTCCTGGGCAGTTCCTCTGACCCCAGTCCAAGTCTGTGCAGAAGGGGGGGGGGGGAGAGAGAGCATTCATAACAAATAAAAACGATATCCCCATTACACACTCAGTTTAAAAGACCATTAAGTTGTTTAATTAACCAAAGGCCTGGGCAAAGAAGAATGTGTTTGCCCGGCACCTAAAGATATGCAATGAAGGCACCAGTTAAGGAAGCTTGGAGGGCAGGATTCGACTCCTGAGGTTCCCCATTCCTTGCGAATTCTGCCCTCGTGATTCTCCCTGGTGACAGATTTCAAATACCCTGAAGTGGAAGTGGTACATCTCCCAAGAGGGCAGACGTTACTCACCCGTTTGGGGATCTTCCACCCCACCTGCCATTTTATCCCCAGAACCACCTGGGGAGTTAGGTTGGGCTGAGAGACCTCAGGGCTGAGCAAGGATTCGAACCCGGCTCTCTCTGGTCCAGGGCCAGCAATGTAGTCTCTGCAGCACCACAAGGACCCTTCTGAATTGGGCTGGAAGTCAAAGGTGCTTTTTCAATCATGAGATTTGTACAAGCTGCTCTCTCTTTCTTTTCCTTTTCAGGCACATAGCAATGAGATTCTTGTCTTTTCTCTTCAACCAAAATCCCTCGTAAGGTATATATTAAAGTGGGGGGAACCCACTAATTGCTTGTACATTCTTGCAGTTACGGTTGGATATGCAAAATGAGAAACTGGGGGCTTTCATAGGGTATATGACGGGCTTAAGTCTCTTCCCGAGAAAAATAGGAGCAGAATTATTCTTGGAGTCAGGGAAACAACTTCTGTTGAGGTTTCATCTCTAGGAATGGATGACCATATGTCAACAAGATTTCACCCTGTTTGTAAGCTCTGGGAAGCCAGTCAGCATTTGGCAAGTGCTTTTCCTTTCAACCTGCCAGTTGGGATAAGGATACACAAAGCCAAAATGGAAAAAAACGTGAAATTCCCTGAAGTGAGAAATTGTAATCGACTATAATTAGGATTTTTTAAGGAAGTTAATCACAAAAATAAACTTAAACGAATGTAAATAAACTGAAGAAGCAATACAGAAAGCTAAAGCTCATAAAGTAAGTGTGAACATACAAAACCTTAACAAACTAAGAGAGCAATCCAAAAAACTAACGCTCAGAAAGTAAATTTAAACACTTTAAATTTCTCACTTCAGGGAATTTCACGTTTTTTTTCCATTTTGGCTTTGTGTATGTTTCTATTTCCAACTGTCTGTTTTGGTATTAGTTGGGATAAGGATAGCTGCACCTGTTGAATTTCTGCCTGCCTAAAAAAGTATGTCTCCCAAGAAAGGAATGAAGTCTCCCCCCGCCCTCAACTGTGCAGGGCCCATCCAGCCTGGTACTGCTCTCTTAACAGGCAGTTGCACAGCCTGAATTATTACTCGGAAAAGCCGGGAAGCAAATCTATTCCTGGGGAGGGTTCTGATGATAGAACACAGCCCCCTCTCCATCTCCCCACATAAACCCCTAAGCAGATTCCCAGGCAGTCAGCTGAGACACTTCAAAAGGTCAGGGGCTGGTTTCTTTTGCATAAAGGTCACACCCAGCGAGTGGTGGGAAGGGTTTAGCAAAGAGGATGAACCAAGAGAAAAGCAAGGGAGGGCAAGACCCACTTTGATTGTTGAATAGGAGAACACAGTGGGTCCCAAAGTGGGCACTACGAGGCATTTGTGTATGTGTGTGTATGCTGGAGGTGTTAACAACTATCAGACTTTGAAAAGCTAGTACCGTGTTTCCCCTATTTTAAGACACTGTCTTATATATATTTTTTTCCCCCGCAAGAAAACGCACTATGGCTTATTTTGAGGGGATGTCATTTTTATTACGTAAGCACACCTTGGCAAGGCCACGCTCGAGTTCTGGGGCTGCGAAGGACGGGACGGGCGCGGAGCTCTTGGTTTGCTTGCTGGCAGTGGGGGGAGAATCCAAGCTGAGCTTTGAGGAAACGGGCACCAGAGAGACCCGCTTTCACTGGGCGCTCTCTCCTGCTCATCCTCGAAACTCGACAGAAGCCTTGTTTTCCAAGGGGCCTCTTGGGTGACGCGCGGGGCGGCTCAGGGGATTTCGTCGTGGCAGCGAGCAGGGAAAGCCCGTGCTGCCTTCCCTCTCCACCACGGCAGCCGCCCCATGCACTCTGTGCCGAGCGGAGTTGGGCGAGTGCGCGGGCGAAGAGACCTTCAGAGTGCCTTTGTCGCGCCCGCTGCTCCTTCCTATGCACCCTGCTCTGCAGAGTTCCTGAGCGCTGCTTCTGGGACTGACTGGTTTTGGTGGCGGGACTGGACGCCCAGCCCCGCCTTTTCCTTGGCACCCTCCAGAACTGCGCCTATCACTATGGCTTATTTTCGGGGTACGGCTTATATATCGCAAATGCAAAAAAATCCTGCTATGGCTTATTTTATGACTACGTCTTAAAATAGGGGAAACGGTATCATTAAATTTGTCAGTCTTGTTGGATCAAATTCAATAGTTTTAATTGGATTTTCAATAAATGTGCAATTACTTGTTAGTTTAGCACGGTGCCGTGTTAACCTCCCTCGGTGGGTTACGCAAACCATCCTTTTTGTAGAGTAAGGGGCGCTGGGGGTGCATGAATGGAAACCGAGGGGACGGCGGTGCCCCCAAAATTTGGGAACCACTGCTCTAGGAGAACCCTAGAAAGCCAGGGGAGATGCGCTCCGTGTTCTGTTCACCATTGGGACTTGGTTGGAGGACGGGGGAAGAGCCTGGCGCAAATCCTCAGCCCCCTTTTCCTCCCCTTCCCACAGGCTGTGCTTGGAAGCCATCATGTGCTTCAAGGAGATCCTGGCCAGCTCCTGGCACTGCCTGCCCAAGCACCTTCTCCACAGCCTCAACCAGCGCTTTGGGAGTAACAACACGTCTGGCTCCTAGGAGGACGGCAACGAAGTACTTCCGCTGCTGCCAGGCTCCCGGCTGGCCGTGCTGCGCATGAATGAGCCCTTCTTATATAAAGAGATGTAATAATTTGAACCATCCCGGTTTGGCAACGTGTGTGTGACATTTGTATAGGTTAATTCTCCCCACCCTCCAAACTCTGCGTTGTAGGTAACGGCTTCTCTGCTTTGACCTTTCTTTTTTGTTTGCATGTGAATGGCTTAGAGAGAGAACCTATTTTTGTGTAAAAATTTGTTTGCAATAAATGTATTTAATGCAAGAGGCGAGAGGACGTCACTGCTTGACCTGCCCTCCAGAACGATTCCTGGGAAGGGCTTCCCGCTGGCTTGAAAGCAGTGGGGATGCAGCCCTTGAAAGAAAACGGATTAGCAGAGGAACTGGCCCCTCTGTATTGTTAGTGCTGCCTTTAAGCTGGAGGAAAAAGCAGCGGTGGACTTTGGAACCGTTGCAGCTGTATTTGCTTCAGGGAAAATAGCTCCATAGTCTGTATCTCCTTGAACCTGCTCAGCTACTTCTGTCAGGCACTAGATCACAAAAGGGAGATTCCGACAAAACATTAGGAAGAACTTTCTGGCAGTTAGGGCTGTTCAACAGTGGAATGCATGTGTTGGTTGGTGTGTAAACAGGTTTAACTCTATAGCTAAATTGTATTTTAGAAGGGGATTTCCCTCTCCCTAAGGGTTTTTTGTCTTCATTTCCCGACATCAGCCCACACAAGACAACTAAACCAATGAAATGCAAGGTCCTCTCACAGTTGCTAAGCGCACCCTCTTATTTCAAACCTAACTCAAGCCATTTCGGAAGAGACAGGCAGGGGACTGAGGCCTTTAATAAGCATCTCACCAAGATGTCCCATAAGCAGCTTTCTGGACGTTGTAGCAATGTGAACATTCAAATCTGGAGTCTAAAACATGAGAAGGACTCAGACAGTTAGATAATACGTAGACCAGGCGTCAGCAAGGTTATCCAGCCATGGGCCGGATCAAGCCCACGGAGAGTGGGCTTGATCACCTCTGTGCATGCCCAGAGGTTCATCACCTCTGTGCATGGCCAGATGCAGAAAATCACACCTGCGCAGAAGCAATTTCCGGCGTCTGGACATGCGCGGACGCGATTTTCAGTATCTGCGCATGCACAGACGCAATTTCTGGCACCGCTCGGCAAGTTCCCGTGCTGCGCTGCGCCGGTTTAGAGCAGCGCGCGGGGGACTCATCGAGTGGGTGGGGCGGCTCGTGCGCTGGTAAAACGGCCTTTGTGGGCTGGATTCGGCCCATGGGCCGGAGGTTGCCGACGCCTGCGGTAGACCATAACCTGCTTCCACCCATAGCTGTGATCTGAAAGGTGGAGCTAAGTTAACAGGATGTTCTGCTCTCACTTTGGCCAAATAAGTAACAGAAGTCACCAGTCACACTTGTATTTGCAAAACTGGAAGGAGGCCCGGGCAGGGAGGTCAGTTGTCACTCTTGGCAGTGGGCGAAGGCAGTCCAAGGCTGCAGGCCGGCAGTGCTGTGAGCAATGGCCCCTCACCTCTTTTTCAGGTTCAGGAGATTAGGGGCCGACACCTTCACTTTGCCCGGGATATTTCTGGACAGGTCCGTATCCTGTAGAAGAGAATCACACGATTCCATCTTGATCAGCTTGTACATGCACGGAGCAAAACTTCTGTTCTGTTAGCAGGAAACTCGGTTAGAAAAACCCCCACACAAATTGGCTCTGGAAGCAGACGCCACCTGCTTTCAGCCAAAGCTGCAGGCCTGCCCCCAGCCCAGAGAAGGGGCTTCTTACCTTGACGCTGCGAAAGAGATCCTTCTCTCTCGGGGTCGCCTCCTTGGACTGCATGAAATTGTGCAGAGCCGTTTTTGCAGCTGTTGAAAAGACAGAAGGCACAGCTTTATGGGGCAGAGACAGATATGTACCACAGTTTGTTCACTTAATAATAATTTATTTTTTATACCCCGCCCATCTGGCTGGGTTTCCCCAGCCACTCTGGGCGGCTTCCAACAGAACATTAAAATACAATAATCTATTAAACATTAAAAACCTCCCTAAACAGGGCTGCCTTCAGATGTCTTCGAAAGGTCTGATAGTTGTTGTTCTCTTTGACATCTGAAGGGAGGGCGTTCCACAGGGCGGGCGCCACTACCGAGAAGGCCCTCTGCCTGGTTCCCTGTAACTTGGCTTCTCGTAGTGAGGGAACCACCAGAAGGCCCTCAGCACTGGACCTCAGTGTCCGGGCTGAACAATGGGGGTGGAGACGCTCCTTCAGGTATACTGGACCGAAGCCATTTAGGGCTTTAAAGGTCAGCACCAACACTTTGAATTGTGCTCGGAAACGTACTGGGAGCCAGTGTAGATCTTTCAAGACCGGTGTTATGTGGTCTCGGCGGCCGCTCCCTGTCACCAGTCTAGCTGCCGCATTCTGGATTAGTTGTAGTTTCCTGGTCACCTTCAAAGGTAGCCCCACGTAGAGCGCATTGCAGTAGTCCAAGTGGGAGATAAGCAGAGCATGCACCACTCTGGCGAGACAGTCTGCGGGCAGGGAGGGTCTCAGCCTGCGTACCAGATGGAGCTGGTAGACAGCCGCCCTGGACACAGAATTGACCTGCGCCTCCATGGACAACTGTGAGTCCAAAACGACTCCCAGGCTGCGCACCTGGTCCTTCAGGGGCACAGTTACCCCATTCAGGACCAGGGAGTCCTCCACACCTGCCCGCCTCCTGTCCCCCCAAAACAGTACTTCTGTCTTGTCAGGATTCAACCTCAATCTGTTAGCCGCCATCCATCCTCCAACCGCCTTAGACCTGGACCTCAGTGTCCTGGCTGAACGATGGGGGTGGAGACGTTCCTTCAGATATACTGGAACATCCTTGCAAGCAAGTTCACAGCGGCCACCACCCAACTGACGGATTACGAGCCTTTCTGCCCACCGTGGAAGTCAATGGGCACATTGCAGGCCAAAGGGGGGAAAGCACCCTAAGCTTGCTTACCTGGAGACGATTCTCAAATCATTACATAGAGGACAGGTGAGTGGTTGTTTGCAAGCCTGACAGATTTATGGGCTACCCATCTTTCTACACCGGTGATGGGGAACCTCCAGTGATAGGGAACCCACCAGGCCTCCCCATTTGGCCCACAAGGCCATTTGGCGGAAGTCAAGCCCACCTGATGCCAGACATGACTGGCTGTTGGGTGCCTGAAGGGATTTTGACACGTGGACAGGAAAACCAACCAGTCAATCATACGATGTGATAATGACATTGAGAGATTGGAGTGTAAGCGTAAAATCAGGCCCCACGAATTTAAGAGGTCAAGCTGCCTCGTAACGCTCAGGTTTCCCGAGTAATGCTGCCCTGCAGAATTTTTGTGTGCGCAGTTGATCCACTAAGAGCAAAAAGGAGCTGAAAGAAACGCAAAGGAAAGCATACCGTACCTTTGCCCTTCTTCTGTGTGCCAGGTGTCAGCTTGACTTTGTATCTTTAAAAAAAGAACAAAAACAAAGGCAAGGTTTAATCGGAGGCCCCTTTTACGAGGGGCAATTCCCAACAGGGCAAGAGTCGCTGCCACTCACTTGTAGTTGGTCATGGTGGTGTAAGGGGCACAGAATGGGATGGCGAAGAGGAGAATGTCCTCCAGGTGGGGCTGCCCAGTCAGAGAATCATACAGCGTCTCTCCTTCCTGAAACAGAACAGAGGAGATGGGAGCAGAGGCTGAGAAGGGAGGCGGGTGGGCATGCCTGGTTCTTGGGGGGTTTCTGTGCTTTTTCCTTTCAGGCAAATCCTTTAGACACACACACACACACATTCAAGCCAGCTTTCCTGGGGTAAAAACACGCATCCCACTCATGCTGGCTTGACAGAGAGATTTAATGGACTCTTAACAGTTTTAACTTTGTAATTCATTTCTTTTTGTACGTGCCACACAATATTTTCAAATGGGGTGGTGGTGGTTTATACAGTCTTTAAAGACTCCCCATTGGCTTGCTTGCTGTATGTATGAATGTATTTACCTTACTTACTTACTTACTTACTTACTTACTTACTTACTTACTTATGGGAATAACATAGCCACGTCTGCAGTGTCTCTGGCCTCCCCTCTATGCAAGCACCCCGGTATGCAAACACCATGGCAACGCTGCCAGAGCATAACGGACATAGAGTCTGTTCTAACTACACACATACCAAGGTTCACTCCTCAGTTTAATAAGCAAGCCATGATGTATGGATGTGCTCCCCAGAGGTACACTCCCTGGTTTAATACACAAGCCATGATAAATGATGTGTTAATAAGCAAACTATGATGAACTATGATAAATAGATGTGTGACGCAGATCAGAGCACATGTGAGCATTGAGGCATTCCACTTATGCTATTGGATATTGCTGGATGGGTGGGCAACAATGATTGGTTGCTGCTTGTGCATATGCGTGTGTTATGTCTAATAAATACGTGGTCCCGAGAGTGCTCCTCGCTCTCGTCCCATGACTGATTGAACTTATCAATAGTCTGTCTCGATCCTTCACGAGAGCCCACCGCTTGTGACAAGCCTCGCTGTTACACTTACTTACTTACTTACTTACTTACTTACTTACTTACACAAGTTTTCTTTATGGCCTTTTGCAGCCATTCTGTATTTCACTCAAATACTCCCATGTAAGTCTTTTTTTTAACAGACACTAAGTTATTTCCACAGCCCACTGGATGAAGGAACGTGTGGCATTCATTTCATAAAATAAAGGAAGGAACCTCCTCGAGTCTTTTTGGCAACAGGATATCTGAGAGTGGCTCATCACCAGGTGAAACTCAACGGAAATAAAAGGGTTTGGAGAATACACCGTGCTGACGATTCCTCGCATCAATTGTGGAGGGAGGGCAGGGAGAACACGTTCCGAGGAGGGATCTTCATGTCCCCTCCCCAAGCCACAGCTCTCTTATGTTCACGATACGGCGGATCTGACCGAGTCAAAGTACTTCCAACATTCCCCCAGAAATTGGGCATTTTGTATTTACCTCGTTCCCCAGCTGATCCAGGTCCTGCTCGTCCTGCAAAAGTCAACATAAGAATGTAAGAGTCCTGCTGGATGAGGCCAATGGACCACCTAGTCCAGCATCCTGCTCTCACAGTGGCCAACCAGCAAGCAGGTAGGAAGCCAGCAAGCAGGATTCGAACACAGGAGCAACTCTCCCCTCTTGTGGTTTCCAGCAACTGGCGTTCAGAAGCATGGCTGCCTCCGACTGTAGAGGCAGAGCCCAGCCATCGTGGCTCGTAGCCCTTGGCAGCCTTCTCCTCCTCCATGAATCTGTCTAATCCTCTTTTCAAGCCATCCCGGTTGGTGGCCATCACTGCCTCATGCAGGAGGGAGTTCCAAAGTTTAACCATACGCTGCATGAAGAAGTCCTGTCTTTTTATCCATCCTGAATCTTCCAACACTCAGCTTAACTGGATGTCCATGAGTTCTATTGTTATGAGAGGGAGAAAAACTGCCCTCTTTCTCTATGCTATGCATAATTTCATAAACTTCTATCATATTGCCTCTTGCTTGCCTTTTCTCTCAACTTAAAAGTCCTGAACGCTGCAACCTTCCTTCGCTCGAAATTATCAATCATATGGGTGGCCCTTCTCTCAACGTTTTCCAACTCTACAATATCCTCTCTGAGGTGAGGCGACCAGAATTGTACATAGTCTTCCAAATGTGGTTGCTCGACAGATTTGTATAATGGCATTATGATACTGGCAGTTTTATTTGCAATTCCTTTCCTAATGATCTCTCGCATGGAATTTGCCTTTTTCACGGCTGCCGCACACTTGGCTGACATCTTCACTATGACCCAAAGGTCTCATTCATTCCTGGTCAGTCACCATGAAAGTTTATGTTAAATTTATTATTTTTGCCCCAACATGCATCAATTTACCCTCGTTTACACTGAATTGCACTTTCAATTTTACCTCATATTCACTCGGCTTGGAGAGGTCCTTTTGCAGCTCCTTGCAATCTCATTTTAACAAGTGACTCCTAACTCTAGATCGTTTATGAACAAGTTAAAATGCACAGGTCCCAGTCCTGATCCCTGGGGGACTCCACTTCCTACTTCTTTCCACTCAGAGAACTGTCCATTTATTCCTGCTGTTTGCTTCCTGCAACTTACCCAATTCCTTATCCACAAGATGGCTTCTCTTATTCCTTGACTGCTAAGCTTACTCAAGAGTCTTTGGTGAGGTACTTCATCAAAAACTTATTGAAAGTCCAAGTAAACAATGTCAGCCAGATCACCTCTGTCAATATGCTTGCTGACACTCTGAGACAGGACTTTTCCTTGCAGAAGCCATGCTGGCTCTGCTTTAGTAGGGCTTGTTCTTCTATGAGCTGGGTTATTTTATCTTTAACAATACTCTCCACTAGTTTTCCAAACATTAAGGCAACAGGCCTGTAAGTTCCAGAATGCCCTCCTGAATCCCTTTTTAAAAAAATGCATTACATTGTCTGCTTTCCATTTGTCAGGTGTGGGAGCTGATCTGAGGGATAAGTTACATATTTTTGTGCAAAGATCAGAAATTTCCCATTTGAGTTCCTTGAGAACTCTTGGGTGGATGCCATCCAGGTCCGACGATCTGCCAATCTTTATTTCGTCTATTAGGCCTGGAACTTCATCTCTTGTCCCCACTGTCTCAGTTCTTTAGACTTGCCTCCTGCAAAGGTTAATCAAGGCTCTGAGATTTGCCCTATATCCTCTGTTGTGAAGACAGATGCAAAGAAATCGTTTAGCTTCTCCGCAATCTCTTAATCCTCCTTTACAACTCCTTTGACTCCCTAGTCATCCGAGGAACCAACTGCCTCCCTAGATGGTTTTCTGCTACTAATATATTTAAAGAACTTCCTGTTGTTGGTTCTTCAAAGCTTTTTTTAAAGCATCCCTTTCTATCTGCACTTCTTTTGCCAGATTTGTGTTCCTTTGCATCCTTTTCATTTGGACAACACCCTGCTTGCTTCCAATAGCTTCTCTGCCTCTGCCTGGGGTCCATGCTGGGGGTCTCTTCGCTCTCACGGTACCTTTTCCTGATCTGCTGTATACCCTCGAGTTTCTAATACTGTGGTCTTAAACAACTCCCAAGCGTTTTGGTGATTTGACCCTCTGCCTTTCAACCTCTTCTGTGCCAATCTCCTCACTTGGGATAAATTTCCTCTTTTGAAATCAAATGTGACCTTGCTGGATTTCCTTGGCCATTTACATCTATACTTGGGCCCCACAACACTGACATCCCGCACCAAGTCCTGGGCACCACTCAAAATCAAGTCGAAGGTCGCCGTCCCTCTGGGCGGTTCTAACACCAGCTGTTCTGGCGCACAGTCATTTGGGGTATCTAGAAATCTTGCCTCTTTGTCACGGCTGGAATCCATATCTAGCCAGTCTACGTGAGGGTGCTTGAAATCACCCTTTACTCTTTTTTTATAATTTTTATTGGTTTTTGCAATTTTATAAGCACATATCATATCGGTTAAACTTTCATACTTCCCCCCCTCTCACCGTGGGAAGCCCAAATCCATCCCCCCCTCTCACAGAGGTATACCCGTTCATTGTACATTTAACCTTACTGTTACTATTCCATAACATTGCTTAAGCCTGGCCCCACTTTGTAGGCCAGGCATTCCTATTTTCCTCAATTTCATATTTCACTTGACTTCCTCGCGTCTCTCACTGTTGAATTCATAATAAATCCTCTTTATCAGGTTCATACATCTTCTTTTGATACACTGTCAAATACATAGGTAAATTTGCTTATTAATCCTAAATTCCCACCTAAGCATCTAGATACTTTTCCCCTATGTTCTTCCCCTCTTTATTCCCCCCCTTCTTCCCCTTGGTCTCAGGGTGTTTAGCCATAATATCTTCCTTTACTTAATCATTTAAAAATTAATCATCCTTATTCATCACTCATGCCAGTAACCATGTCCATAATCTTTGTCCTTAAAGCCAGAAAGGTAAACCATTTCAAAAATAAAGTCCTTGTTCACCCCACACCCTCCCTCTCCGCAATCCAGTTCCACAAGTTCTCCTGCCCCAATGGGTCTTGTTCTTCCTTCTCCCCCTGCAGTTCCATGCTCTTCAACTTTCCAGTCTTTTTGCAATCGCCTCCTGCTGTTTGCACTGCTTTTCTTGCTTTTCTGAAATCACCCTTTACTACTACTTTTTTTAGATGCTTCCTTGATTTCATTCATCATCTCAAGGTCTCCTTGAGCATTTTGATCAGGGGGACGATAGCACATCCCCAGTACTAAATTACTCCTGGGGCCCGGTATCGCCACCCAAAATAATTATGTGCAGGTGTCCTGCCCCTTTTGGGATTTCTAGCTTGCTGGACTCAGTGCTGTCTTTGATGTGGAGTCAAATCATCTCAAGCAACACACTGAGCCTTCAGCAAAGAAATGAGGGCGGGGGTAAAGGTAAAGGGACCCCTGACCGTTAGGTCCAGTCGCATACGACTCTGGGGTTGCGGCGCTCATCTCGCTTTATACCTGAAGGAGCGTCTCCGCCCCCACCGTTCAGCCCGGACACTGAGATCCAGCACCGAGGGCCTTCTGGCGGTTCCCTCACTCCGAGAAGCGAAGCTACAGGGAACCAGGGCCTTTTCGGTAGTGCCGCCTGTCCTGGGGAACGCCCTCCCATCAGAGGTCAAAGCGATAAACAACTACATGACCTTTAGAAAATACTTGAAGGCAGCCCTGTTTAGGGAAGTTTTTAACCTGTGATATTCTAATGTATTTTGATATTTGTTGGAGGCCGCCCAGAGTGGCTGGGGAGACCCGGCCAGATGGGCAGGGTACAAATAATAAATTATTATTAATTATTATTATTATTATTATTTACTGGCCGAGGGAGCCGGCATCCAGCTTCCGGGTCATGTGGCCAGCATGACTAAGCCGCTTCTGGCGAACCAGAGCAGCGCACGGAAACGCCGTTTACCTTCCCACCAGAGCGGTACCTATTTATCTACTTGCACTTTGACGTGCTTTTGAACTGCTAGCTGGGCAGGAGCAGGGACCCAGCAACGGGAGCTCACCCCGTCCGGGGATTCGAACCGCCGACCTTCTGATCGGCAAGCCCTGGGCTCTGGGGTTTAACCCACAGCACCACCCACGTGCAAAGAAGCCCAGCTTTCAGGAGGCCACTCAGCTCTTCTTGGGAGGCCCAGAAGTTGGCAAATAGAGAAATCTCACTCCATGTGGCTGTTCACTGCTTTGAATCCGGTGGCTCGGTTTTTAAAACTGCCTTCTTTTGTTAATCAATTCCTTCCAGTAGCACCTTAGAGACCAACTAAGTTTGTTCTTGGTATGAGCTTTCGTGTGCATGCACACATTATCTGAAGAAGTGTGCATGCACACGAAAGCTCATACCAAGAACAAACTTAGTTGGTCTCTAAGGTGCTACTGGAAGGAATTTTTTTCTTTTGTTTTTTCTTTTGTTAATGTTCTACTACTGGGTAGTACTACCAACTACTACCCACAGATTCCTGCATTGCAGCCAGTTGGACTAGAACACTCTTGGGGTCCCTTCTAACTCCATGATTCTGAGTCCTACTCAGAGTACACCCACTGAAATCAAGAGCAAGAGAAGAGCCTGCTGGATCAGGCCAATGGCCCATCGAGTCCAGCATCCTGTTCTCGCAGGGTCCAACCAGATGCCTCAATGGGAAACCAGCAAGCCAAATTCGAAAACAAGAGCCGAGCAGAGACCTCTCCTTCACTCATCAATTTCAATGAGTCTATTCTGAGCTGAATATCCCCCACGTCTTGTATGTCTTATTCTATATATTTGTCAAGTTATTTATTTAGGCATTTGCAGAATACGTTCCAAAAAAACAAGCAATGCAATGCAAAGAACAAAGTAGAGAAAAATTTGTTCTTGTAAGACACTTCCTGTCTATCTTTAGATAAGCATCAGGATCCGTCAGCCACCGTTCCCTCCAGCAGCAACGAAACATGAACAGATCCAAAATGGGCCTTCTGAGAAACAAGAGGGGCATCCTGGCCTGCTCGGGGGAACCCCAAGATTTTCAGAAGCACGACAAATATTTCAAGACCAAAGAAATAATGAGGCGAAGGGGGCGGGAAGAATAGAATGTGCAAAGCCCAAAGAGGATGAGCATGCTGAGCAGCAACAGATTAGGAAGCACCAGTTAGAAGAAACAGGAAAACAGGGAGTGAGGAGGGGAGATTGCACCCTTCGCCAACCTGGTGCCCGCGAGAAGTTGTGGGGCTGCAACTCCCATCAGCCTGGAGGGCAGCAGGTTGGCAAAGGGGGAAGTGCATAAAAGCAATCAGTGACCATTATCAGGTATCCTGGCAGACAGGATTTCTGCTGTAGACTGCCCCTTCAGTGTACATATGTAGGATGTTGTCTTGAGCTACAGGGGAGGCGATTTTCAAATGTCTATATAAGGTCTTGCACACCAATGTTCTGGGTTCCTCCTCCCTCCTTAATAATAATAATAATAAATTTTATTTATACCCCGCCCATCCCAGCCGAAACCGGGCTCAGGGCGGCTAACATCAATAAAATTACAATAAAGTATAAAAAGAAAAACCGTTAATTAAAATACAGGTTAAAAGACAATTTAAAATTTAAAATGCCGCTTCATTTATCGCCCATAATCAAAACCAAGGGGAGGAAAACATCAGACTGAGTCCAACCCGAAGGCCAGGTGGAATAGCTCTGTCTTGCAGGCCCTGCGGAAAGATGTCAAATCCTGCAGGGCCCTGGTCTCTTGTGACAGAGTGTTCCACCAAGTCGGGGCCAGTACTGAAAAGGCCCTGGCCCTAGTTGAGACTAGTCTAACAACCTTGTGGCTCGGGACCTCCAAAACGTTGTTATTTGTGGACCTTAAGGTCCTTTGCGTGGCATACCGGGAGAGGCGGTCCCATAGGTACGAGGGTCCTAGGCCGCATAGGGCTTTAAAGGTCAAAACCAGCACCTTAAACCTGATCCTGTACTCCACTGGGAGCCAGTGAAGCTGTGGTGAGTGAGCAGCCTGTTGCAACAGTTTAATAAAGATCAGGCTTACTAGCTGCTTTGCTTCTCAATATTCTCTGGCTGGTCTCTGCTATTTGTCTCCTATCAATAGAGAACCTACATAAGGACTCTATTAGTGCTCTTGGGTACCCCATAAGGGAAAAGGAGCATTCCCCCCCCCCCCTTATAACAATCACTAGGCAGGGAGTTCCAAAGTGCAGGTGCCGCCGCACTAAAATATTGGTCTCTTACAGACGTGGCACCTGCAATGGTGCCCCTTACGCAGATTGAAGGGGTCGAGTGGGAGCCGGTGGGATCAGGAGATCTCGCAGGAAAACTGGTCCCAAGTTGTTAGGGCTTTGTGAGCTAACAGGGACAGGCTGCTTACCTTCTCGTCCAGGTGTTCCTCCAAGGCCACGTCCTGCAACTCGAGGGCCACGTGCTCTATCGTGACCCCCTCTCCCCTCCGGCCCCCTCGCGGCTTCTGGGGCTGCTTCTTGGCAGAGTCCGGACCCCCCTTCCCTTTTTTGGCTTTCCTTGGCTTCTCTTCTTTGCTTGACCCCGCAGACTGGGTTGGGCGCAAACAAGCGGGATTAGAATTCGAGACCCGACTCAGAAAGCAAAGAGGAAATACATTTGTTGTCTCTTTCTCCCCCCACCCCAGAACGTAGGCCACAGACAAGGCCGGATTAATACCTTTAGAGGCCATAAGCACTTAAAAGTTTTTAGTGCTCCCATACATGTCCAATTCAAAATATAAATAATAATAAACAGTAAAATTAAATTTTATTTTTCAAAATGAAACAAAACCTACAGTAAGATGGAAAATAATGTTTATTTTGGTAAACGTCCACTTTACTTGTATTTGAAACATTTTCTCCTACTTGTTATAATCGCAAAGTTTTTGATCAGATCCTCAGAACTAATCTTACATAACACGTCCGCTTCTATGCTCAGTCGAGATTATGATAATGATAATAATTTTGGAGTCAGAGAATCAAGGGGCAAGGAGATTGCATGGTGATGAAACACGGATTTAAACCCACAAGATTTATCTTGCTTGTTGGAATACATCAGAGGCTGTGAAATATTGGAAGGGTGGAAAACAACGGACAATAGTTGATCAGATAACTCCGGAGTTTGAAGCATGGCAAACCTCAAAATAAATTCAAATAATAATTTGGCAGAATTGGAACTTTTCTTTTTTTTACTGATAATTGGATAAATAATTTGGAATGTTTCAATGTGATTTTGTTGTATTGGAAACTCTAATAAAAATGATTTGGCAAAAAAAAAAAAAAAAAAAAGATAATAATTTTATTATTTATACCCCGCCCATCTAGCTGGGTTTCCCCGGCCACTCTGGGCGGCTTACAGTATATATAAAGCATAATAAAGCATCAAACATTCAAAGCTTCCCAATACAGGGCTGCCTTCAGATGTCTTCTAAAAGTTGTATAGTTCTTTATCTCCTTGACATCTGATGGGAGGGTGTTCCACAGGAATAAGGCATCCTGCCTGCCTTGTTGAATAGTTACTCTGTTGGGATTTTTAAATATACTTTAACTGAGAAAATGAACGCTCAGCTGGGCAATTTGTGACTATTAATGTTAAAAATATACGAAAGCAAATGCCAGCATTTGGAAAAGTACATTCGATATTGTCCGAATCTTGTTTTTACCTTTTTTGTTACACCGAACGTATGACACACATACAGATGAAACTGCTGAAGCTAAGCTGAGAAATTTGTGTCCATGTTCTTGGGTGTCAATCAATCAATCAATCAATCAGGTATCAATCAATCGGGTATCATACAAGTATCAATCAGCTTTTGACAACACTGAGAATAGTTTTCAATTTCAAATAAAACCTCTATATTTATTTTTTTGTGGAACCTGGTTCAGCTACACCGTATGATCCACGGTAAATCCAGTAAGGGGAAATTTCAGTTTTCCATTGATGCCCTAAGCATGTGCTTATTCTGCTTAATGATTAATCCAGCCGTGGCCACAGAGGAGCTGCCTTACCCTGAGCCAGGCCACTGGGTCCACCCAGCTCAGTACTAACTCTCCGGGGTTTGGGGCAAGACATAGATGCTTTAGCTGGGATTCCTGCATTGCAGGGGGTTGGACCAGATGACCCCTGGGGGTCCCCTTCCAACCTTACAATTCTATGATTCTGTGATCTCTCCCAGCCCTACCTGGAGAGCCGCTGGGGGTTGAACCAGAGACCTTCTGCATGCAAGACAGTGGCTCTGGCCACTGAGCTGCAATGGCCCTTCTTCCCCAGGTAGAGAGAGACGCAGCCCATTCCCGCCTGACTCACCCCCAGCAGCTTCATGATCAGCTCCCGCTCTTCCTCGTCCTGGTCCTTGTACTTCTCCTTGATCTTCTTCAGTTTACTCTGCAGAGGAGAGAGGGAAGGAGCAGAGCTGAGCAGCCTTTTCCCACAGACAGGGTGCTCAATAATAATAATAATAATAATAATTATTATTATTATTATTATTATTATTATTATTTATTTATACCCCGCCCATCTGGCTGGGTTTCCCCAGCCACTCTGGGCGGCTTTCAACAGAACACTAAAATACAATAATCTATTAAACATTAAAAGCCTCCCTAAACAGGGCTGCCTTCAGATGTCTTCTAAAGGTCTGGTAGTTGTTGTTCTCTTTGACATCTGAAGGGAGGGCGTTCCACAGGGCGGGTGCCACTACCGAGAAGGCCCTCTGCCTGGTTTCCTGTAACTTGGATTCTTGCAGCGAGGGAACCGCCAGAAGGCCCTCGGGGCTGGACCTCAGTGTCCGGGCTGAACGATGGGGGTGGAGACAGCCCTATTTAGGGAGGCTTTTAATGTTTAATAGATTATTGTATTTTAATGTTCTGTTGGAAGCCGCCCAGAGTGGCTGGGGAAGCCCAGCCAGATGGGCGGGGTATAAATAAATTATTATTGTTGTTATTATTATTATTATTATTCACAGCTCCGCAATGCCCACCTTCTGTCCCCTCTTCATGGGCTGCTGGGCCCCTGCTGCATTCTTGCTGGCGCTGGAAGGAGGCGCTGGGAGCTGCGGGCCATCATCCTCTTCCTTCCCCTTGGGCGGGTCTGGATCTTCCGAGTCACTTGGCTTCCTTTTCTTCATTTCCCTGAGAAAAAGGCAGGTGCCTGAGTGAGACCCATGGTCCCCAAACTGGGCAAAGGTGCCCTCTTAGTGGCATCTACCTTAGCAGGTTACGGCTATTCCAAATAAAGCTTTTTAAAAACTTTGGCAGGATTTGAGTAATGCTTGTAATGTACGAAAAGATACGAAAAAATAACTTTTTTTAAAAAAAACAAATTAGAGAAAATAAAGTAAGTGTGGGATGTATAACACTGGTGCAGTTAATCACAACATTCCTAGAATGTACACAAAGGGTCTCAGTCCTCCAGCTAGAGTTTCCTGTACCTGGACTGAGACCACTTCCTCTGTGTGACCAGAGGTGGGAGTGGCCTTACCTGTGCAATTACTCAAAGTCACAGGTCAGCTGCCATTCATTCTCTCTTCCTCATCGGAACTTCGAGCAAGCAACATCTCAAGAGAATATGCACTCTTGGCTTCCAGCCAAGAGGGCCCAGGTGGAGCCTCCTCCCTTAAGGAGAGTCTCCACATGTATATACATTTAATCTAAGCTAGCCTGCCTTTCTGAGACTTGTAGAACCTTTGAATGTCTGTGAGTAATATTCCCTCATCCACATTCCCACTCATCTCCCACAGTAAGCAAATGAAAAAAGAAAGAAAGAAAGATAATGGTAACCAGGGAAGGGTAAAGGGAAATCAAGGGATCCAGAGAATCCTAAATGAGGAGGTGAATGATGTGTTTGAATTTAAATTTGTTATGTAAAACTTAATAAAAATATATTTTTAAAAAAAGAAAAAGAAAAAAGACCACCCAAGGGCTCAGAGTCCGACCGGCTGCTTGGCTTCAAACTCAGCAAGAAGAAGAAGAGTTTGGATTTGATATCCCGCTTTATCACTACCCGAAGGCGTCTCCAAGCGGCTCACATTCTCCTTTCCCTTCCTCCCCCACAACAAACACTCTGTGAGGTGAGTGGGGCTGAGAGACTTCAGAGAAGTGTGACTAGCCCAAGGTCACCCAGCAGCTGCATGGGGAGGAGCGGAGATGCGAACCCGGTTCACCAGATTACGAGTCCACCGCTCTTAACCACTACACCACACTGGTGTAGAGGAGGCACCAACCAGCAGCTGCTAGAAGAGCCACTGTCAGGGAGGCAAGTCAAACCGCTCCCCTTGGTTCCCTTCCATGCCTCTGCCACCCCCTTCCTCCTCTACATGGTGATGGTCTCAGTGGTCCCCCCACCCACCCACTGCCCAGACAAGCCTAATTTTTGCTACTCGTGGTTGGCCGCTGCCATCTCTTCCCAATTCTTCTCCACCCCAGTTTACCTTTTTTGCTGCTGCGTTAGCAGGGGCACCCAAACCCTTCACCTGAGCTGCCTTGCTCAAAGGAAGGAGACAGCTTTGGCAGGGGGGGTGGGAGGGAGGGCCAGGGAGACAGGGGGTGGGGGCCCTCTGAAGCACAGCCCCTGTTCACACACACACACACACACAGGGACACCCCCCGACAGACAGTTTGGAGGCTACGGTTAGGAGAGGGAGGAAAAAGGGGACTCCCTCCACGCTGGCACCAGCAGCCAGCAAACCTCAGCCTGGCTCAGTTTGTGTTGCATGTGGCCCTGCAGAAATTTCCTCGAGGGGGGAGAAAGCCAGACCGGCAAGCCAGCCACAAGACGTCTGCTGGATCACAAGGAATCAAATCTCTCAAGCAGCCCTGAAACTGCTGCCCGAGGCTCACTGCATGCTCACCTCCTCTCTTTGGCTGAGAGGTGCCTCCGGCCCTGAGACTTGCTGTCGCTCTGCAAGGGAGAAGAATAATAATTTGGATTTGATATCCCGCTTTATCACTACCCGAAGGAGTCTCCAAGCGGCTCACATTCTCCTTTCCCTTCCTCCCCCACAACAAACCCTCCGTGAGGTGAGTGGGGCTGAGAGACTTCAGAGAAGTGGGACTAGCCCAAGGTCACCCAGCAGCTGCATGTGGAGGAGCGGAGACGCGAACCCGGTTCCCCAGATTACGAGTCTACCGCTCTTAACCACTACACCACACTGGAGAGAGAAAAGGGAATTAAGACTCCGTCTGTTTCCTCTGGGGCAGCAGGCAAGCGTTACGATCACCGGCTGGTATCAGGCAGGAGCTTACCAAGTTTGAGGCGTCCTCCTTTGGAGCAGGTTTCAGCTGGGATCTGGAAGGAAACAAATAAGTCCTTTGTCACCAGGCCCTGTCAATCTGGTGTGAGATGTTGGGAAGTGGATGTTGATTACGGGAGAGAAAGTTCTTCCCAATGTTTACTCAGACTCTCCTTTCTTGTCATTTGAATCCACTGGCTCAAGTCATAGCAGAAAACAATCTTGCTCCTCCATCTCCTTCAGATATTTGAAGATGGCTATCAGATCTCCTCTTATCCAGGCTAAGCATCACCAACTCAACCCTTCATCGTAAGGCCTGGTTTCTGGACCCTTCATTCTCCTGGCCGCAGGGTGGATAAAAATCAACGATTTTTTTGTTTTTAAATAAAAAAATCGATTTTTTTTAATTTAAATTGGATTTTTAAAATAAAATGCTTTTGGAGGAAAAATCTTTCTAAATATAATCTTCTATTTAAGTTACATTGTAGTCCAAAGGCTATTCAGCAGGAAATCAGGATTTGTTTTAAGTTTATCAAGTGTGCTAAAACTCAGTCTAAGGTGTTTTTTTTAAAATGTTTAACCACATCAGTTAACAAACATGGATACATATGGTATCATGTTATTGTTTTAGTTAAATAAATTGTTTAAATGGTTATTAAGGAAATTATTGTTTTTCTCCTTCCAATAAAGTACAGCAGAAAAGTTGTCCAAATATAAACAGTTAACTTATTAAACCTCACCATAATTTCATAATTACCTGTCTATGTATTTCTAGTAGTATAACCAAATCAGTAATTTTTGATATAACTGTAAAAACTACTCTGAAAATTTATTATTCCAAAAATGAAACCTTCATATGGTTGTAAATATTAAGATTATACCTGCAAGAATGAGTCTTTCTGTAAAAAAAAATATTTAAATCAAGTCTTACTGACTAGAGATTTAAATCAAGCCTTACTGACTAGTGATCTAAATCAAATCCACCCTGCCTGGCTGCCCACCTCAGCACACCTCCCACCTTGACAACATCCTCCTTAAACTGGCTCCAAGAAACCAGTTCCCAGATTTCACTACGCCAATCACAGCTCACACCCAGTCAAGCTCACAATCCACACCTTGCTTCGTCCTCCTGAAAGCCACACACACAAAGCCAAGGTGTGGCTCAGCCTGTCTCGCTCACCTTTGGGACTGCAGGTGAGAGAGGTCAATGGTCGTGTCGGGAAAACGGATCTCTTCCGAGGCCTGCTTTGCCTGGTCCTGACTCCCTTTGCCCTCCTCCTCCTCCGAGTCTGCATACTCCTCGTCGGACGATCCTTCTGGAGCCAGGGCATCCCCATCCCCATCCCCCTCTTGGTGGGGGGTCTCGGCCGGGTCTTCCTCATCCTCAGCCTTCTCCTGAGGTTCCTCCTTTTCGCCATCGCTGCTGCTGCTGTCGTCTCCTTCTGGTGCGTCTTGGAAAAGAAAGAGCAGCTGCATTCTCCAGGGCTTAGAGTCTAACCGCCACCTGCAAGCAGATGTCCTCCAGATACTTGGGACCACAACTCCCACCACCCTGACCTTTGGCCAACTGGGGCTGATGGGAACTGTATTCCAGCCTGGATAGGACAGGACTGAGCATCTCCTGTTGCCTGGAAAGATTCTGCCCATTCTTCCTACAGTGCTCCCTGCACCCAAAACTCTCCCCACCAGAAAGCTTGCCTGGGGCCCTCTCTCCCTCTCCAAGGATTCACCAACCTGGTGCCCTGCAGATATTTTGGATTGCTTCCGTGTTGGCTAGGGGGATGGGAGTCTTCCTCCAAAACATCTCGAGGGCACCAGGTTGGCAAAGGCTGTCCTCTCCCCCTCTAAACCTTTTAACCAGGCCTTTGGTTGATCCAATTTACATCCGATGCCCTTTTAAAATATGTTTTTTTTTGGGGGGGAGGGCTATTGGGTTGTTGTTTTTATTTTTATTAGGCATTTTGTGGTTTTATATCCTGATTTTATTCTGTGAACCACCCTGAGACCCCTGGGTATAGGGCGGTATATAAATTCTAATAATAATAATAATAAACTTAAACCTCTCCTCGAAATGAATCTTTTCCATGAAATTCACTGTGTCAACGGGCTTTGCCCCATATCCCAGGGCCACCCCTAAGGTCTCCCTGGCAGCGTGTGGAGCCCCCGACCACCCCCTTAAGCCCACCCCTTTGCCCTCCTACCTAAGGGATCCATTTCTTCCGCTGCCAGTTCACTGGTGCTGCTGGTCACCGTCTCCATGTCCTCGTCTTGCACTTTGACCTTCCGCTCCCCTTTGTGTCGCCACACGCAGGATTCGTCCACCTTGGGGAGAGAAGGCCGTGTGACCAAGGGACGCAGGGAGCCCTCTTGGGCACCCGTTGAAGCCACTGGCGGAGGAAGGGGGTGCGGGTGTGGGTGTGCGGTATACGCCGGGTGTCAGCCATGAGGGCGGGTGACATTGCCGCACCACATCCCCCCCCCACTTGCTGTATGGGTGGCACCCCTGGATGCTCACTACGAGGGTGGCGGGCTGCTAGGGATGCTGCTGCTGCGGGCGGCTAGTGGTGCCCCCCCACGCTTTCCGCGTGGGCGGCGGGGGACGCTCGCCGTGTGGGCAGCTAGCCATGCCCCTGTTATAATAATAATAATAATAATAATAATAATAATAATTTATTATTTATACCCCGCCCATCTGGCTGGGTTTCCCCAGCCACTCTGGGCGGCCTCCAACAGATATTAAAATACATTAAAATATCACAGGTTAAAAACTCCCTAAACAGGGCTGCCTTGAGGTATTTTCTGAATGTCAAATAGTTGTTTATCTCTTTGACCTCTGCTGGGAGGGCGTTCCACAGGGCGGGTGCCACTACCGAGAAGACCCTCTGCCTGGTTCCCTGTAACTTGGCTTCTCGCAGTGAGGGAACCGCCAGAAGGCCCTCGGCGCTGGACCTCAGTGTCCGGGCTGAACGGTGGGGGTAGAGACGCTCCTTCAGGTATACTGGATTGAGGCCGTTTAGGGCTTTAAAGGTCAGCACCAACACTTTGAATTGTGCTCGGAAACGTACTGGGAGCCAATGGAGGTCTTTCAAGACCGGTGTTATATGGTCTCGGCAGCCGCTCCCAGTCACCAGTGCTCGGAAACGTACTTACCCCACCTGGGACAAGTTGTGAGACTGCCCCAAAGCAAGAGCAAAGCCGTGTGCGCACCTCCCCGGCTACTGAGAGTCCGGTGGCGCAGTAATATGTGATTGTTCCCAGGTTGAGCAACAACACACACAAGCCATAAATAAGGCTAAAGCTAATTTATTGTCTTAATAGTGCAGAGAGATTCTCTGCTGCCAGCCCGTTAAGACGGAGCTGCCATAATTGCCGTCCTTCCAGCTTGAGGACAGTTGGGTTGGACAAAAATCACAACAGCCCCCACGGGCTGGCTAGGCACGCCCCTGCGCCGCTCTGGTTGCCGGGGCAGGTAGCTGAAGCAGGCGGGCTGCACATGCAAAGCCGCCCAGAGGAAAAAAAGAGCCCCGAATCGCCCAACTAATCCAGCATCCTGCTCTCACAGTGGCCAACCAGGTGTCAGGGACTGTGCTGAGGAGGGCTGCACTGAGGTAGAATGGTGGGAGACGTCCCCTCCCCCCGCTCCTGATCCGGATCCTGAATCTTCCCAGGAGCAGGAGGGCAGTATAGATTTGGAACAGTGGTTTGCAGAGCGACATACCGTATTTTTCCGTGTTTAAGACAAGGGTTTTTTAATTTACAAAAGGGGGAAATTGGGGGTCGTCTTATATACAGGTGAAACTCAAAAAAATTGAATATCGTGGAAAAGTCCATTTATGTAAGCAATTGTTTTCATTAGCTACTGGAGTTTAATCTATGAGATAGACTCATGACATGCCAAGCGAGGTATGTCAAGCCTTTGTTTGTTATAATTGTGATGATTATGGCATGCAGCTGATGAAAACCCCAAAGTTGAAATTGTTAATTTGGGGTTCTCATCAGCTGTACACCATAATCATCACAATTATAACAAATAAAGGCTTGACATATCTCGCTTGGCATGTCATGAGTCTATCTCATATATCCGTTTCACCTTTTAAGTTGAATTACTGAAAGAAATGAACCTTTCCACGATATTCTAATTTTTTGAGTTTCACCTGTAAACAAACAAACAAACAAACAAACAAATACAATCACACACACACACCCCAAAAAATCTGGGCTAATCAGAATGGGGGCAGGCTGAATGTTTCCCATCCCTGTAGTTTGAGGGTGCAGCAGGATACAGAAGAATCTACACAGGATCAGTTTCTCTTACGAAGGACCTCCAAATAATTGGAGACCAGAAATTGAAGGCATTGTACCTTAAATAAGAAGCTGAAGCCCATCATCAGATAGGAAGGAGGGAGGAAATTCTTTTTCCCTGTGTAGGAAGAAATGAAAGAAGCAAACCTTTTCAAGGTTTTGTGAACATTCCACTGTTCTGTCCTGCAAGAGGGGAGGAATTCTGCAAAGTTCAGCCGTTTGGGGATCTTGATGTGAAGATGCCCAGAGGGAACAGCCGAAACTCTTCCCCTTCCACCCCCAGCTGGACCTGGGGCTGCCCAGCCAGGTATGGATTCCAGGAACCCTCTCTGTATCTCACCTGGTGGGTCTTACCTCTGACCATGAAGCTTCCAGTTGTCAGGTATTCTCCAGTGGGGGCTGTTTTAGACACCTGCGTGGAATTTATCCAGAGATGTTAATCACACACTGATTCTTGACATCAGGCAGGCTCCTTGGCTGCACCCTTTTCGGCGCCTGCTAAAAACATTTTAGTCTATCCAAAAATGTAGATCTTTGCTGTATGTTTTAATCTGTTTTTAGTTTATTGTTGGTTTTACTTTTTGGATGTCTTAAAGAAAGAGTTGTTTCCTACTGATAATTTTATTGTTTTACTCTCTTTGTTAACTGCTCTGAGGGTTTTTACAATCAACCAGTGCATAATTTTTTATAAAATAAATAAATAACCATTATAAGTACCAGAAAGAGGCTGTTGAGAAGCAGGGCCTACCATAGAGATGTTCCAAAACAGCCTTCCACAATCTGGTGCCTCCCAGCACAGCCGCGGTGACTCATCACCAATATCACAGAATTATAGAAGGGACCCCCAAGGGTCATCCAGTCCACCCCCTGCAACCTCTCCTTAAAAACCTCCAAAGAAGGAGTCCTTCACCTTCCAAGGGAGTCTATTCCACTCTTGAACAGTTCTTATGATCAGAAAACTCTTCCTAACGTTGAGTCGGAGTCTCCTTTCTTATAAATCGAATCCATTTCTACTCCTTTCTCCCTTGATTTGTTACCTTCCCGCTGGAACGGTACCTATTTATCTACTTGCACTGACATGCTTTCGAACTGCTAGGTTGGCAGGAGCAGGGACCGAGCAACGGGAGCTCACCCCATCGCAGGGATTTGAACCGCCAACCTTCTGATTAGCAAGCCCAAGAGGCTCAGTGGTTTAGACCACAGCGCCACCCGCGTCCCTAGGGCGGTATATAAACTCAATAAATAACAATAATAATATTTATTAAGAGACCAGAAGCTTTTTTACTAGGAATTGTGGGGAAGGAAATTCCCCAAAAGGAATCACAGAATCCTAGAGTTGGAAGAGACCCCAAGGGCCATCCAGTCCAACCCCCTGCCAAGCAGGAAACACCATCCAAGCATTCCTGACAGGTGGCTGTCAAGCCTCTTTCTGTATGCCACAACTGCTGCAAGGCTACTACTAGCTAAGAACTGGAAGAGCCAAGAGTTGCCAACAATAGACGAATGGCAAATGAAGATGATGGACTTTATGGAACTTGCCGAGCTGACTGGGAGACTCCGCGATCAGGGAGAAGAGATGGTGGAGAAAGATTGGGGAAAATTTAAATTGTATTTGAAAAATATTTAGTAATGCCAATAGAAGCAGCTATAGGTTTTTCGGAATTTATTTAGGATATAGGTTAAGTTTTATGTTGTTTTATGGAATGACTAGTGGACGTTCAGCCCGTTAAATAACGGGCTCTAGAACATATGTGGTCCCTCCCTCCCTGCGTCCCTTTCTGTTCTTCCTTCCTCCCTCCCTCCATTTTTCCGTTCTTCCTTCCGTTTCTCGCTCCCTCCCTCCCTCTGTTGTTCCTTCCTTTCTCTCTCCCTACATTTTTCCATTCTTCCTTCCATGTTTCCTTCCTTCCTTTCTCCCTCCCTCCCTCCCTTTCTCTATTCTCCCTCCCTCCCTCCCTTTTTCCGTTCTTCCTTCCCTGTTCCTTCCTTCCTCCCTCCCTCTGTTCTTCCTTCCTTCCTCCGTCCCTACATTTTTCCATACTTCCTTCCCTGTTTCTTTTCTTCTTTCCTTCCTTTTTGGGTTGCCAGGCTGGTGGCAGCTAATGAGTTAATGATCCGCTGCCGTGCTAAAAATGAATGAATGAAAATCTGCCCTCCTCCACCTACTGATTTCCTTGTTTAAATCCCTTCTCTCCCTCCGGAGCCCAAAGCAGGCAGGTTACACCTCTCACTTTCCTGGTTGGTGGCGGGGAAAGTGAACCCCAAAGGGTTAAAAGCGAAGAGCTACTGGCTTCCTAGAGAGGCAATGAGGAAAGAGAGTCCTCCCAGCTCCCTGGTATGGTCCTGAGATGGGTTTTTGAATTTCCTTTTGCTGCAGAAAATAAGAGAGGAGAGCAAGATCCAGCCTGGAAAAGGTATTGGGTGGAGGGATTTGCAAGATCGAGGTTTAATAAGATCTCCCATCACCACTTTCCTCTGTCTCTCCGCTTTGGCTGGTTGCAAAGGCTGAACTGTGCTCTTCTTTTGGGAGGGAAGACCTTTTGCAAACGTTAATTCGTTCCCTCTTCGTCTGTGTGTGTAAAGCGTGAATTCCTGCTAAAGTTGCCTAGCTGGAGATGTCTCCTGACACAGAAACGCGGCTCCCCACAGGCGGCAGGCTTTTGGCGGGCGCCGCTTTCTCTGGGGTTTTCCCCCAGTTCGCCTCGTCACCCGGCGGCTGCTCCACATTGGCGGCTCCCGAGGGAGCCGGGGAGGCAGGTGGCGCTGCTGCCGGCCCTTTGGTGGCGGCGTCCGAAGAAGGCGAGGCACAACCCCCTCCCCAGCTCCTCAAGCGCGCCTCTTACCCCCCCCTCCTGGCCCCGCAGCCGCGGCCTGAGGCAAAGGAGCCGCCGCCGCATCAGCAGCAGCAGCAGAGAAGGCGCTGAACCCCCCGTCGCCTCGCCTGGCTGGGAGGCGGAGCGAGCAGGAGGCCCCAGAGCGAAGCAGCAGGCCTTCTCGAGCCCAGGAGCAGCGCCGGCAGGAGGCGGGGGAAGAGGCAGGTGCCCCCCTCCACCGGCCGCGCCTCCCTCGGTCACCGCCGCCGCCTCCTTCTCCCCCTCAGGGACGCCGCGCCGGCGGGAGCGGCACTTCCCCCGCGCTTTGGCTGGCGCTGCTGCGGGGAGGAGGAGGGCGATCGGCGGCGGCGCTAAGCGCCGGCCGCAGCGGCCGCCATAGGCGGCGGGAGCGGCGCGGCGGCGGGAGCCTGCGGCGGCGGGCGGCGGGAGCGGGATCCTCCATGGGCGGCGGCGGGCTTCCCCCCGGCAATGGCGGCGATGCAGTTTCGCCCGGGCGGAAGTGTCTGTGTGTCGTCCCGCCCCCTCTCCGCCCCCTCCTAAGCGGCATCGCCTATTGCTCTCCTTTGCTGTCTATTGCTGTCCACGGTCCAATCCCTGCGTCCCCGTGTGACATGCGCACAACGCACTTCCGTGACACACGGAAAAGCAGGGACACTTGCTCTTTATTATATAGGATGATATGAAGTAATAGTTTAAAGAGACTGCCAAAGAGGATTAGTTTAGTGAAATCAGATGGAGGGGATCAAAGGAAGTCACCTATTGATGTAAAGGACTTGTTATGATATATTAAGATGTTTTTGTTCTATTTTTTGTTTTTTATGTCTTTTCATAAAATGAATAAAAATAATTTATAACAACAACAATAGCAGCAGCCACTCCAGGCCTCCTTACCTGATGGTGATACACCCACCAGGCACTAGTGATGACCCGGGCGTCCCAGGCAGCGCTGTAGCACAGGGCCATCGTGCCAGCCTCGGTGAGCGTCCGTGGAGGGATGGGCTCCCCTGGAACGGAGGCAGCGCCAGAAGCAGGTTAGTATCAGGGAACCCCAACGCCAAAGAAAACAGAGCTCTCCAAGTTTAGCATTGCTAAAAATAAAACTTTGTGGTCTTCTCAATGCAGTTTGGGCACATTCTTTAAGAGATTTGCTCTGTGGAAAGCATAGCAGAGGCAAAACCACAAGACTTCAGCCAACATCCTCTGGGTGCTGAAGAAAAAGCAGGAAACTGACTTTTTTATTTTTGACACATTTGTATACTGCCTCGTCACCACCAAAGTCCTCTGGGTGGTTCACAGAATTTTCAAAAATCAAGGTAGAAATAAAGAGCCCTAAAACCAATCACCGTAATAATGACAGACTGTTCTTTTGCCCTCTCAAAATTCACTTTCCTGAAAGCATTTACCTGTTGGATTCTTAATGACACAACTGGTTGCTCCGTGGAGGTCTGCGTGCACGTAGATGTCACCTTACACAGAGGAAGTGAGACAGAGAGAGGCCGGTGGTGAATATCCGTGCAGCTTTAGTCTAAACCTCTTTTTGAAGCTCACCAAGTCGGTGGCCATCACTACATGTTGTAGGAGCGAATTGCACAGTACTCCTTCACACAGAGCGCGGCTGAACTTTATTTAAAAGGTAAAGGGACCCCTGACCGTTAGGTCCAGTCGTGGACAACTCTGGGGTTGCGGCGCTCATCTCACTTTACTGGCCGAGGGAGCCGGCGTACAGCTTCCGGGTCATGTGGCCAGCATGACAAAGCTGCTTCTGACGAACCAGAGCAGCGCACGGAAACGCCGTTTACCTTCCCACCGGAGCAGTACCTATTGATCTACTTGCACTTTGACGTGCTTTCGAACTGCTAGGTTGGCAGGAGCAGGTACCGAGCAACGGGAGCTCACCCCGTCGTGGGGATTTGAACCACCGACCTTCCAATCGGCAAGCCCTAGGCTCTGTGGTTTAGACCACAGCACCACCCAAATCTGGACTGCGCCCCCTGAGTGAGGAGCAAGGCAGACTCACCTGGCCGCAGGTATCTCTTGACGATCATTTCATTTTGCTGTTGGTCTCTTCCAGCTATAACAAGGTAATTTTCAGAGCTAATGAACCACAGGAATTTCTCAAACCTGCCAGATTACATCAAGCCATCAAGACAGAGCAAGGCATTGGAATAACAACAACAAAAATGGCAGCTCGTGATGTTGTCAGGGAACAGCCCCGCATCTTAGGAATATTTAAGCCCGTCCTTTGCCAACCCCACTCAACTGAAAGAGGAATGGCAAGTTCCTCCCAACCCAAAGCTTAAAACATTTGGATCTTGAGCATTAAGTACATAACTCACAGACAAGAAAATGCAGAAGATGTTCAGATGATTCACTTGTTTTACCCATGAACAGACACTCACCAGAACACCTTCCTCGCCTTCTGAATAGTGGAAACTGTTTGAACTTCTTTCAGTGTTTGCTTGGTCTTCTTTTCCGCTGATTTGAAGGCCTGTTTAGGCAAACAAACAAACAACAAAAAACAAAGAGTTTAGGATGTGAGAACAGTCCTGCTGGATCAGGCCAATGGCCCACCTAGTCCAGCATCCTGTTCTCACAGGGACTGAACAGTTGCCTGTGGGGAAACAGCAAGCAGGATTTGGGTACAAGAGCAGTTCTCCCCTCCTGTGATATCCAGCAACTAGAATTTGGAATTTAAAGAGATCTCCCAAGTTACAACCAGCTAGTGCAGGCAATGCAAATGGCAGGTGCTCAAAATGACCAGTGTGCTAATATTCTGTTCCTGGACCTGCCCATGTGCTGCCTATACCTGCAGGCGGCTTGCGGCATGTTTGCCTTTGATCATCTTGCTCTTAACTGCTGCCAGATCAGAAGCAGACACTCTGGATTCACTAACAGCAGGCTTGGAGGGTTTGTCCCCAGACTCCACAAGGCTATTCTCTTGAATTCGGCTCACTTGCCACTAAACCTTTATATCAGGGGCAGAGGAAGAGACCCTTTTGCAGGCAGGAAGAGACCTTTTTCAGCCCAAGGGCCAGATCCATACCCCTTCATTGGCCATTTTCAATAGGGAGGCAGCACCACCCACCTGTCAACCCTACAGCATCAGGCGATTTAAATTCCAAGCTTGGAAGAGGCGCAGACTTACCTCCAATCTTAGCACCATGGGGCAAGAGTGCAAAAATCTGCACTGCTAGCTTTTACTATGAAAGAGCAAACAGAGGCTTATCTCTGATCTTAGCACTTAGCCCTAAGATGAAAGAGAAGAGATCCCTTATCTTCAATCTTAGCACTCAGCACTTAGATCAGAGATAACAGATCTCTGTGCAGGACATAATATGACCACAGGTGACTGACAAGTGCGCTTGGTTTGCATAAGATACGGAGGCCAAATTCAGAGGCCTTGGCTGGGCCCATGGGCTGGAGGTTCCCCGCCCCTGCTTTCTATTACTGGAGCTTATTTCCGGCTGACGTATATGAACCGCAAATATTGTGAAAATCTCCAAGCAGACCGGAAAGAGTTGCTTATGGCTGCTGCCATAAAGTGTTACGAAGTAAGAAAGGCAAACAAATCATCAACGCACCTTCTCCGCAGCTTCCACAGTTTTCTGGGTTTTTCTGGCCGCGTGCCTCTTGTGATCGTAATACCTGGGAAAGAAGCAGCCGTGTCAACATCTCCATCCCATTCCCTTCTTCCGTTAGGATGCCTGCCTGTTTGTCTTTCCATTCAAGACGCCTTATATGCCCACATAGCTTAGAACCACATGATTTGGAAGATGCTAATTGGCATGGGAGCCATTCGTTCAAAAGGAGTGCCAATTGTAGCGCTTCGTCCACACTTAATGGCTCCCCGGAATAAGTCAGTGGTGGGGGTGGGAATGGAAAGTTGGCCTAATGCTCTGCAGAGAGATTTGAAGCAATGGATCTCAGAAAGATCTTGGCTTGATGCCTTGGGCAGGACCAAAAGAAATATAATTAAGAAGGAGAGAGGAACCCTTGATTCAGTGGCACTAAACTGTTTCCCAGTAATGATGTATGGAAGTGAGAGCTGGACCATAAAGAAGGCTGATCGCCGAAGAATTGATGCTTTTGAACTATGGTGCTGGAGGAGACTCTGGAGAGTCCCATGGACTGCAAGAAGATCAAACCTATCCATTCTTAAAGAAATCAGCCCTGAGTGCTCACTAGAAGGACAGATCCTGAGGTTAAGGCTCCAGTACTTTGGCCACCTCATGAGAAGAGAAGACTCCCTAGAAAAGACCCTGATGTTGGGAAAGATGGAGGGCACAAGGAGAAGGGGACGACAGAGGACGAGATGGTTGGACAGTGTCCTCGAAGCTACCAACATGAGTCTGACCAAACTGCGGGAGGCAGTGGAAGACAGGAGTGCTTGGTGTGCTCTGGTCCAGGGGGTCACGAAGAGTTGGACAAGACTGAACGACTAAACAACAACAGCAAACTGTTCCTATATCCCAGGGCCACTTTCAGGGGGCAACCCCAGCCAAACACTCAAGCCTCTTACTTTTTGGCATTGGCATAAGCAGACAAGCTGAGATCCAAGTCCACCAGCAGGGGCTTGTTCTTTTGGGGCTTCGGAAGCGGTTTGGCTTTCTTCTTCTGCTTCCTCCCGCTCTGCGGCTCTTCTGCCACCTCCTCTTCAGCTTCCTCCTCCTCTTCTGAGAGCATGTAAGGGTTTCTAGCCGAGCAGAAAAGACAGGCAGTTATTTTAATTTGGGTATAACTGTAAACTGTTTATTATTGTCATTATTGTTACTATTGTTATTATTGATTTCTATTGATTTATTGGTTTGTTTGTTGCCTGTATAGGCTATTCTGCTTTGTAATGTTTGATGCTTTGCTGTGATCCTATATATGCTGTAAGCCGCCCAGAGTGGCAGGGGAAACCCAGCCAGGTGAGCGGGATATAAATACTGTATAACACAACAACATACCAATTTACAAAACCAGCTCCTTATGGGAAAAGCCTCAGCACTGCTGACTTCAGTGGTACCCAAGTAGCGCTCCCAATATTCTCCACATTACAGGCCTCAAGCCAACCTAGGCTGGGCTGGGGCTCATTCATCCAATTAAATTGCAGGTAAGAACCCAATGCTGTCTTTGCTGGAGCAGGTGAGACGGCAACAGGGACCCCACTCCCATTGCTCCAGCAATTGGTCCTCGGAGGGTTAGTTTGTCTCTAGGCAGTGAGGTCCCATTTTCACATTCCCACTCCCCCGATTCTGCCTAACCCTGAACCTCCTAACAAAGGAGTTTCAATACACACACACACACACACACACACACACACACACACACACACACACACATATATACACCCACCCACACCCCAAACACCCCTTTCCGGCGCGTTTCTCCCACCTGCCCGGCGCTTACTTCAGGAGCATTGTGATGTGGTTGGTCTGCAGCTTCAGCTCTTTGATGGCGCTCGCCACGGGGTCCCCCTGGGCCTGGGCTTCTTTGACGATAGCGCCAATCTCCGTCCAGTCAATCTGGTTGGCTAAGGCGCTCCGGACCACCTGGATGGCTCGGTCAACTATCTCCAGGTTCATTTCCACAAGCTCCCCTTTCACCTTGTCAATTTCCTTTGGGAAAGTGAAGGAGACCCAAAAAGCGGCAGCTGAATCATAGAATCATAGAGTTGGAAGAGACCACAAGGGCCATCCAGTCCAACCCCCTGCCAAGCAGGAAACACCATCAAAGCGTTCCTGACAGGTGGCTGTCAAGCCTCTGCTTAAAGACCTCCAAAGAAGGAGACTCCACCACACTCCTTGGCAGCAAATTCCACTGTCGAACAGCTCTTACTGTCAGGAAGTTCTTCCTAATGTTTAGGTGGAATCTTCTTTCTTGTAGTTTGAATCCATTGCTCCGTGTCCGCTTCTCTGGAGCAGCAGAAAACAACCTTTCTCCCTCCTCTATATGACATCCTTTTATATATTTGAACATGGCTATCATATCACCCCCTAACCTTCTCTTCTCCAGGCTAAACATACCCAGCTCCCTAAGCCGTTCCTCATAAGGCATCGTTTCCAGGCCTTTGACCATTTTGGTTGCCCTCCTCTGGACACGTTCCAGCTTGTCAGTATCCTTCTGGAACTGTGGTGCCCAGAACTGGACACAGTATTCCAGGTGAGGTCTGACCAGAGCGGAATACAGGGGTACTATTACTTCCCTTGATCTAGATGCTATACTCCTATTGATTCTCTGGAGTATGGCAAATGGACTGAAGCCAACAATTTATGGTGTAATCATGGTGGTACGAGAGCAACCCTTTACCTGAGCTTGATGGAGAGCTTCAAGCCGGTGCTCATGGTCCTTCCGGACATTTTCCAGCTTCTTCAGCGCTTGTTTCTCCTTTCAGGACAAAATGAAGGAGGAAAGAAAGATGGGCGGTGATTTGGTGCTCATGCCAACTCAGGCAGTGTGAGCTGAAGGCAAAGCAGGAGGGAAGGGATGGCTGCAAGCAGGTCGATAGAAGGAGCCACTCTGGTCTATTGGTGAAAGGAGTAGACCTGGCAGGTCTGGAGGCAGCTGGCAGGCAGTACATCTCCTGAATCACCCCAAGTTGACAAGATGCAGGAGCCAAGGCTGTGCCTTACTCTGCACTAGCAAAAGCAGGGAAGCTGTCTGTCAGGGATACGCCGCCAGTTCAGCGGAGAGCGGTGCAGGACCCTTTAGCATACAGAGAGCCCCAGCACCTCCTGAACAGCAGTACCTCATCCAGCGGGGAAAGGAGCACCGCCTCCAGTGAGGAGAGAGGGGAACGAGGCAGTCAGGCGGGGAGAGGGCTTGGGGATGTTACTGAGGCCCCACACCCACGTCGCCCGGCTGGTCAGGAGGGAAGCGCGCCAGTTCTGTCGCCCCAATTGCGCAGTGGGGTGAAACGTAAAGAGGATAGGAGGAGACTAGGGGTGCCTAAGTTCTTATGTTGGTTACGGAGCCGGAAGGGGCCACTCCCGGATTCTGCCAGCGACTGAAACAGTCATGGACTTTGTTGCTCTGCACTGTAAATAGTTTGCACAATAAACCTGTAAAAGACAGGTCAGAGTCCAGCCTCGTTACTCTTGAGTAGCCACCACCCGGACCTTACACTGTGTCACAGAGAGCTCCGTGTGTGTACCGTGTGTGTTTGACGGCAGCAAACTTTCCTCTCTAATGCTGAAGTGATTAGGGTTCTCAGCAGGGACAAAAGTAAAATTCTCCCCATCTGAACAACAATCCACAGCTGGCAACTGGCTCCAAGGTGTTGTGTCAAATGCTTATTTTTTCAAGAGGTTGGTACCTGCTGCAATGCCTTCAGGTCTATCTTCTGTCCTTCCAGCTTGGAGTAAAATTCATCCACTGCCTTCCAAAAGAGATGAAAACTTTTTAATATATATATACCGGTAGATGTATCAGGAAGGTTTTTTTCCCATTTCTCATAAAAAATAAAGTTAGAACAAAACCAATTACATCCAAAAAGGCCCTTGAGTTAGATTTCCTTAAATCTCAAACTCTGTAGTTTGAGTTCGGAATTCACTCGAGCAAAGCAACTTTTTGTGTCGCAGCTTCCACATTCTGGTGACGCTCAAAAGTGCAGATGCCACCACCCGCCGCTCACTTCAAAAATCTCTAACTCAAAATCCTAAACTTGGCTCTTAGACCGCCATGCTACATTCAGATCCATCTTGCTGCAACCACAAACAGTTGGCAGGAGTCTAACTCAGTCGCCACTATGGCTTCCCAGTACCACCTGACACACTAAAAAAATTACACCCTGCTTAGAAAATACAATACCAAACACAGGACAGCACCTTGTTGAAAGAGTCAAACTCCACGTACGGACATCTTGTGTGTTGTGAAAACAAGAAAGGATGAAATTCCTCATATCTGCAAGACACACATTGGATGATGTAGCAGCAGCAAACAAAAAGCAGCTAATGCTATTCAACTCAACTCAACACCTTTATTGGCATATACAGCTAATGCTATTCTAGGCTGCATCAAAAAAGAGCAGAGGGCCATTCTAAGGTTGGAACTGACTTATGTAGTGGAGCATGGAATTGCCATTGTATAGCTCCTTTTTGGGCTGGTCAGAAGATTCACGAAACAGAGATTGAAATCTGTGTATCTCATTGTCAAGAGTCTGTCGGGATCACACCAGCACAAGTACACATAAGAAAGAGTTGTTCCCATGGAAGTATTTCAGGAATATTTGGACTATTTGGCTTTGAGATATTGAGTTGCATGTGCCATTATTATTTTGGCATTGTATACATGTAAGATTCCATGCATTAGAAACATTTTGTTAACAAATTTTTGTAAACAGTTGTTATCTGAGATTCCTGCATTGCAGGGGTTGGGCTAGACAACCCTTAGGGTCCCTTTCCAACTCTACAATTCTATGACCAGCAGGAAAGTGAGGGGCCAAAAAGGAGCCTCCCTTCAAAATACATACGTGAGGATTTCTTCTGGAGACTTGTTGGGTTCCAGACTTGGCTTTTTCTCCCTCTTCTGAATGATATAACCCTGCCAAAAAAAATGAGAAGTAGAGAAACCCTGAGCAGCATTTCTTTTCAATTTTCTGTTCTTGGAATTATTGTGATTATTATGACTTATTCTTAGCTAGCCATCAATAACGGCGAGTTAGACCAGAGCCTACAAGACAGCCTGGGGGTGAGGGGATGGGAGAGACTGGAAGCTTGGGTCACAAAAACTGGAAGGTAATCACTAGGCCAGAACACATCGGGAGAAGATACTAAGGAGCACAAGAAGACGACCACAAAATCCAAATTTGTACACCTTCTCCAGAATACATCATTTGATATGAGAAGGGTCAAACCACAGCTACTTTTGCATGAGATTCTCTGGGCTCCCCTCTTCTTTGGTCCAATAAGTCTGCCTTTTGCATCACGGTCCCAGACTGTCTCCACTTCTGGGCTAGGGAGCTTGAGAATGTTTACTAAACCCACCCCTCCCTGGAAGATCTGCAATGGCAGTGTTTGAACATTGCTTCTCTGGAACCCATAGGGTGTGCAAAAATCAGAGCACTTCAGCCATGAGCTTACCTTGCCATTAAAGTTGTCTGTGATCACCATATATTCTTCTGCTTTCTGTAGCGCAGCAAGTACCTTCTCAACATCTAAAAAGAGAAAAAAAAGGAATCCAAGATTTTTGAGGCTGTGGCTTCCTGCCGTGCTACAGCATATTCTCTGCATACTGGAGGCAGCCTTGGGCCAAATCAGATAATCTGTCCACCTATTAGACTGCAACTCCCATCATCCCTGACTACTGATGCTGCTGGTGGTGTTGATGCAGTCCAGGAAGAGCTAGAGGGCAACAGGTTACTCATCCCTGATCTAGCTCAATGTTGTCAGCAAACTCTCCAGGGTTTCAGACAGGATTACAGTGGGACCTCCAGTTACGAACAGGATCCGTTCTGGAGGCCCGGCCGTATCCCGATAATTTCATAACCAGAGTACCGCTTCTGCGCACGTGCGAGTGGCAAACCCACTTCCAGGTTTGCCGCGGCTGTAACCCGAAGATTCTGTAACCTGGAGGTTACGCAACACGAGGTACCACTGTATTTTTTCAGCCTTGCCTAGAGATGCTGGGGATATGATCAAGCCCAGAGCTGCAGATTGGCCCCGAGGCTGGTTTAGGAGAATAAGAATTAAGCATTTCCAAAGCATCCGCTGTGTTAGCCACGTACAGTGACACCTTAAAGCAGTGGTTCTCAAAGACTGGCGTGGCAGGAGAGGATGGCAAGTGTGGTGGGAGATTCAAAGACAATCAAGGAAACATTTCAGTGTAGTATAGTATAGTATAGTATAGTATAGTATAGTATAGTATAGTATAGTATAGTATAGTATAGTATAGTATAGTATAGTATAGTATAGTATAGTATAGTATAGTATAGTATAGTATAGTATAAAAATATTCTTTATAAATGAGGTTACCTGGCAAAACCTCACACCTCTCATGGAGTTTGTATACATATTTAAGGTACATACATAAGATCATAGAATCATAGAATCATAGAATTCTAGAGTTGGAAGAGACCCCAAGGGCCATCCAGTCCAACCCCCTGCCAAGCAGGAAACACCATCAAAGCATTCCTGACAGGTGGCTGTCAAGCCTCTGCTTAAAGACCTCCAAAGAAGGAGACTCCATCACACTCCTTGGCAGCAAATTCCACTGCTGAACAGCTCTTTCTTAATTATATGCTCATTTTTAATTATATTTTGGGAATTATTCATGTTCTTATGTAAGCTGCATTGTTTTATACTTTCTGGGTGCCCCATAATCATAATATAAAGCAATTGTGTTCTATGTTATAAATCAGTTGCTAGTTTTTTTTTTGTTTTCCCATGTATTTTTTAGCAATAAAAAAATTGGTGTGGCACGAGCAAATTGTTATTCTGAAAGTGTGGCCCAGAAAAAAAAAAAGTTTGAAAACCAGTGCATTATAGGCTAACTAATTTATTATGGTTTAAGCTTTCAAGGACTCATGCGCACAATATTAGCGGGCAGGTATGTAAAGGAAAGTGTAGGTTGGGAGGTGAATGAGGTGCAAAAATGACAGACCGTAATGATCAGAGCTGAAATATATACCCTATAAAGGTAAAGGTACCCCTGACCATTTGGTCCAGTCGCGGACGACTCTGGGGTTGCGGTGCTCATCTCGCTCTATAGGCCGAGGAAGCCGGCGTTTGTCCACAGACAGCTTCCGGGTCATGTGGCTAGCATGCCTAAGCCACTTCTGGTGAACCAGAGCAGCACACGGAAATGCCGTTTACCTTTCCGGCGGAGCGGTACCTATTTATCTACTTGCACTCACCCCGTCGCAGGGATTCAAACCGCCAACCTTCTGATCGGCAAGCCCTAGGCTCTGTGGTTTAGACCATAGCGCCACCCTATACTAACACCTTTAACTTTTTGAGCAGCATATTAGTGATAACTGCTGAGATGATCGCCTTAACACCACTCGTACGTCAGGGAACCACTCACAAGAAACAGGGAATTAACCAGGCCTAATAGATGAAATTAAAATGATACACCACACTGCATAACACAAAGATCTTGAAACACCAGGCATTATGCAACTCTGTCATGTGACATGCAAAAGGGTGTGCGGTGCATTTCGCGATGAAATGTCTGGGTACTTGCCTTTCCCTTCTATCTGTTCTGCTTTGGCGTTACTGGAAATTCCCGCTTCCATAAGGCAGTGCTCGATAAGTGTGGCTCCATAAGCTATAAAAAGTGGAGGAAGGGAGAGAACCATTTATAAGACCAAACAATTAGCCAGAGACATGGATTTAAAAGAATCCCCCCCCCCCAGGAATTTGTTTCAAACAAGGCAGAATATGGGACATTTTATATACAGGGGATGAAGAGGCCTCCATCTTCAACAACAATTTGTTTAAATAAATAAAAAAAATTGTCCAGTAGCACCTTAGAGACCAACTAAGTTTGTTCTGGTTGGTCTCTAAGGTGCTACTGGACAATTTTTTATTTTTTTTTACATATTTTGACCGTCAGACCAACACAGCTACCTACCTAAATCAACATCTGTCCCTTCCCAGCTCCAAACAAATATATGTCATTTTAAGTATTGCAGCAAAGACCTTGTACATCTCGAAAACATTACAGCTCTCAAAAGCACTTGGCTATTACTGGTAGAAATATACCTGTTATTTGACGTTCCAACAGGATCTCTTAGAGATATATTTCTTCTCTAGTGCTCAAAGTTGCTTACAAACTTTGAAAAACAAAACGTAGCTTATTGCTGATTTCAATCTTAACATAAATGGTACTTACGAAGGTGGGGATTTAGGACTCTCTTTAGCTGATCCCCTTTCGGTGCGCTGGCTATTATTTCTGTCAACCTGTCAAGTGGGAGATGGGGAGGAAGGTTACCCCCCCCAAAAAGAATACATTGCTATAGAATGATATTGAAGAGGAAAGCACATTGTGGACATAAGAAGGGTCTGCCAGATCAGGCCGGTGGCCCATCTAGTCCAGTCTAGCCCTTGATCATTTTGGGTGTCGAACCCAAACCAGAGCAACTTTACAGCCCAGCAAGCGGGTCTCTGAAAAGCAGCTCTACTCAGTTCTTGGAGAAGGGTTGGGGTGTGGGTGTGGGTGTGCGGATATTGCTTTCTCCCCCAACTAAATGTTGCACAAAGAACAGAGGTACCTTTCCAAACTGGGCAATGGTGCTGCTGCTTTGGCGTTATCCACCGGGTAGTGTTCCCGCACTGCAAACTTTACATCATCTGCTTCATCCGTGCGAAACCTCAGGATGTTCAGTATTAGGTATTCGTGGTCAGTAAGAACAATGTTGCCCTGCAAAAGAGTTTCCAAGCAAAATGCGGGTTTCAACCTATAAAGCCTTTATGGAGCCTCTCCCTATGTCACTGTCATTAGCATTTTTATTCTTAATTACTTCCCTTCACCCTAAAGTCCCGGGGCAGGTTAAAACATTAAAACACTGTATTTAAAACAGCTTAAATCAAATTACGATCACAAAAATAAAGGATACACCTCAAGTGTCAGGCTGTTTTATGGATTTGTAAGCTGCTTTGAGACACTTTATTATGGAAAGTAATAAAATAGTCAGAAGACAAGGGTTAGTTCCTATGCTGTGGACTTAGATACTCAACGTTCACCATCCACACTACCTAGGGAAATTTGGATGTCTTTAATTGGTATTTATTTATTGCTTGTCTGCTTTGCATATGGTATGACACAATATCCTGCTACTGCCCTTTTGGATTGTTAGTAATGGCAATACAGTAAAGGAAATTCGAAACAAAAACGAAGAACCTTCCCACGGAGTAACAAAGCAGCGGCGCGAGGGGGAGAGACCAGCCTTTTCGCCTCCAAGACCCACAGTGTGATGACCTAGGATTCAGACTCAGATGCTGAACCTGAGGGATCCCAGCCTGCACAGGATTCCCCACCTCCAGAACCAGCAGAGCCAGGGCTAGGGCTTGAGTCTGAAGGGGCCTCACCTGTGCTGGATCCTCAGGTACAGGCATCGGCTGAGTCTGCTCTGGCTCCTGCTGGGATGGAGGACCCATTGCCTGCAGGTGCTCCACTCCCAGCCCCGTCAGGGGAAGCTGAGGTTGCCTCTGGGTCCGGTAACCCTCCAGCCTCTCCTGAGCTGCAGAGGCGAAGGGCAGAGAGGCGAAGGGAACTGAGTTCCCGCAGGAGGAGTGCTCGCCTCCAGGCCAGGAGAGGCAAGTCACCAGAGGATCAGGGCCGCGCTATGCCTCGGGACAGATAAAAGCCGGCCAGCCCCAGCCCCAAGTTGCAGGAGCAACATTGTTGGTGACCAGTTCCTGCTTGAAACCTGTCCTGCTTTCCTGCCTGAGCTCCTGACCTGCCCTGGATCCCTGCTTGCAAACCTGTTCCTGACTTCGCCCAACTCCTTGCCCTGCACCCAGCTTCAGTGACTACGGACTGCCTCTATGTTGCATCTCTGACCATGGACCGGACTTGGACCTCGCCTCTCGGGTAACCCACGGGACCAGCACACACAGCTCTTTCACCCGCCACTTACCCTGTCGTACAACTCTATGACCAGATGATAGGCGGCTTCGTCGCTCCCAAACTGGAAATCGACTATTCTGTCGACGCCAAGCTGCTTCACACTCACAAGCCTTCTGGTCTTCAGATGCTTGCGACACTGTCAGCGGGGAGAGCACAAGCAGGTCTCACAAAGGGGCAAGGAAGCAGAGGCGTTTGCTTCCCCCCCGCAAAAAGCCAGGGTAGCTGGGGACTCCCACACCCCATAAATAAAAATGCAGATATCGTAGTATCTCATAAACCTTTGGGTCATTTGGAATATTTGAACAATGGCCTGATAAAAGCAGGAGAAGCATGGTGTTGGGGAGAGTCTATTAAAAAAGGGGGGGAAACCCTATGGGGAAGGTCTGGCAGAAGCACAGGGTGGAGGAGATGTGCCTTTGGCTACCCGAAGCCCTCCCCATCACTTGTTCGGCTGCTGAGTCTTCAGCAGCTATTGCTAGCCTGCCTGCGTCCAGAACTCACTCTGCCACATGAATGCACATATGTACCGTATTTTCCGGCGTACAAGGCGACTGGGGGTATAAGACAACCCCCAGTTTTTCAAGTTAAAATATAGAGTTTGGGATATACTCTATATTTTAACTCAAAAAATGTCGAGCGGCGCCGGAATCGCGTCTGCGGCTCCGCAGAAGCGATTTCTGGCGCTGCGGACATTTTGGGTATGGGCAGCGCGGCACCAGAAATCGCTTCTGCGCGTGTCCGCGGCTCCGCAGAAGCGATTTCTGGCACTGCAGACATTTTGGACATGCGCAGAAGCGATTTCTGGTGCCGCGCTGCCCATATCCAAAATGTCCGCAGCGCCAGAAATCGGTTCTGCGGAGCCACGGACGCGATTCCGGCGCTGCTCGGCAAGTCCCCGCGCCGCACTGCAGTATCCGGCGTACAAGACGACCCCCGATTTTGGAGCAGATTTTTCGGGGTTCAAAAGTCGTCTTGTACGCCGGAAAATACGGTATGTAAAATACTCCAAAGCCTTAGAGCAGGGGTGGCAAACTCCCAAGAGACTGCGATCTACTCACAGAGTTAAAAACTGGCAGTGATCTACCCCCTTTTGGGGGGTTCAGGTCAAAGTTGCTGAGCTTTTTTTTAGGGAAGAGGAAAGCAGGGCTAAAATCATGAGCTTTTTTTAGGGGAGCCAAAGTTGTTGAGCTTTGGGGGGAGCCAGTGATCTACCAGAGACGTCCAGTGATCTACTAGTAGATCACGATCTACCTGTTGGACGTGCCTGCCTTAGAGCATAGAGTGGAATTATTCACCTACTCCTGCCAGGAGAAGGACAGATGAGAGCTCTCCATTCAACAAGAGAAAAGCCTTGTTATTATTTGGGCCTGTAGTCTCCTTTTTAAAATAATAATAATAATAATATTTTTTATTAATTTTCTTTTTCTCATAACAAATATCCAATATCAATAACATTCATTTTCCAATTTCCCCCCTCCCTATTGACTTCCCTCAGCTTCCATTTCTGGTTTATTACGTCAAATGTTACATTCTGCTGTTTGTATATAGTACTATGTTGTCACATTGTTAAATTTCTTGTTCTCTGTAAATAAAGTTGTAAATGTTTATTTAAATCCTGCCAGCGAGTCCATGTTTTGTTGTTGTTCCTGCAAATATGTTGTAAAAGGTTCCCATTCTTTTTCGAAATTGTCTGGGCCTGTAGTCTCATAGCGCAAGGTTCATTGCGTGAAAATGCAAAATGCTTGTCTGGCAAACCCCAGAGATGAAATGACAGCATTAGCGGCTTGGCCTGTTTTCTCTCTCCACCCCAGAAATCTTCAGCATGCAGAGAAAGATGCATTTACCTTCATTGCAAAGCCAGATGGCATCATGTTCTTGGGCCACTCAAACTCTGTTGTGTGAATTCTTATGCCAGATTCCAGGAGAAGCGTAGCCTTGAGGTCTGGCCTAATGACAACAGAAGGCATCAGGGAGCATCCAGGAACAGATTTGGCCTAGATGTGGGTGCAACACATGCTCTTCCTCCTCTGGGAACTTGCAAGCTTGCATTTTTAACTTTTTCAAAATCAAACACTGAATTTGCACAATGGCATCCACTCACTCGTAATAAATTTATGCAGTTGATAATCATGAAGCTCCCCAGAACTGAGAAGGTTTCCCACGAGTAATCACTTGAAGGATGTTTTTAACAATCAAGCAGTATATAAATTTTATGAACTAAACAATGTTTAGAAACTCAGGAAAAGTAGTGTGTGAAGATGCTTGGAAAAGCAAGGACAGGTGAACCCTCTCCCTCCCGCAAGGGGACAATGACAATAAATATTATCTTATCTTATCTTAACAACAGCACCAAGAGAATACATAACATGGGCCTGCTATGCAGGAAAGGAAGGAGAGGGAGAGGTTGTAATCATTCACATTTAAATGAAGAATACAGACGAAAGCGGAGGGGAAAACATACACCTGGATCTTTGGAGAAAAGCCCCATTAATTTTAATGCATCTGGATTTCATGTACTTGTGAAAAAGATTGCATTCATAGGAAGCAGGTACATGTTCCAACTTCCTTCTCATACATAGTGTTCTAGTTTTGTTTGGCTGTTTTATCTCATCGGAGATTGAGATACATGTAAAACACACATACAGATTCAAAAGTTAGAAATCCTCCGAAGAGAGCTGGGATGACTAACCTGTGACTCTCCAGATGCTGCTGGACTACAGCTCCCTGACTATTGGCTATGCTGGCTGGGACTGATGGGAGCTGGAATCCAGCAACATCTAGAGGGCCAAAGGCTTCCTGCTCCTGAAATAAAGAAAACAAGGAAGTTTTCGCTCTTACTTCTGAAGACGGATAAGGTATGTCTTATTGTCCACATCGTAAACGTTGTTTACTCTCATTCCCAACAAGCTAAAAAAGGGGGGGAGGAGAAAATACACATATATTTATATTTTTACCAGTGTAAGGAAATTTATAGAAGACTGCTCTTGTTCTAAACACTGAATCAAGAATTTTTTTAACAAAGAGCAACTGCCAATCTTATTGTGGGTCAGGCTGGAGGAGGCAGTGAAAGAACTGTTTCTTAAATCAAAGGAACAACAAATTAATTATAACACAAACATCTTTCTGGACTAAATCCAATCTGGAGTAGTCTTCTATGCTGATTATCTTGGAACAGGACTAGTGAGAGAGAATCAATGTGGCATGTATTCATGGGTCTAAAACCCAGACAAATAAAATATGTGGCTGGTCCTACACAGGGCCAGCCCAAGATATGTTGGCACCTGAGCCAGACCTCAAAATAGCACACACCCTCTCCCCACCAGGGAAGATCTACATCACGAACAAGAGGAGAAAGAATGAATTCAAACTACAAGAAAGAAGATTCCACCTAAACATTAGGAAGAACTTCCTGACAAGTAAGAGCTGTTCGACAGTGGAATTTGCTGCCAAGGAGTGTGGTGGAGTCTCCTTCTTTGGAGGTCTTTAAGCAGAGGCTTGACAGCCACCTGTCAGGAATGCTTTGATGGTGTTTCCTGCTTGGCAGGGGGTTGGACTGGATGGCCCTTGGGGTCTCTTCCAACTCTATGATTCTATGATTCTATGAAGACTGGGATCTGTAGCCCTGGTGAATCCCACCCACTTTCCTTTTCCTTTTTTGCTAAGTGCATAAAGCCCAGTGCATGCAAGTTAAATGTGTGTAAGTTGGGAGTTGCCCATAATAATAATAATAATTTATTATTTGTACCCCGCCCATCTGGCCGAGTTTCCCCAGCCACTCTGGGCGGCTTCCAATCAAATATTAAAACAGTACAGTAGTGCTCCCATGCCAGCGGCCTTCAATCGGCAGGTGAAAGAATGTAGTTCAGGATCAGGGAGGGGACCCTTAAGATGTTGCTGGACTCTGACTCCCAGCACGCCTGACCACTGGCTACACAGGCTGCTGTGAGTCAGAGTTTCCCAAACTTGAGTTTCCAGCTACTTTTGGACTACAACTCCCATCATCCCTCGCTAGCAGGACCAGTAGTCAGGGATGATGGGAGTTGTAGTCCCAAAACATCTTGAGGGCCAAGTTTGCCTATGGCTGGTCTAACAACCAGGGGAAACATCAAGTACCAATCAGCCTTCCTCTGGTGCCTTACAGAGGTTTTGGACTACAACTCCCATCGACCCCCAAGCCAGCTCCCACGTGATGTGGACTACACCTCCCACCAGGTCCTGCCAACGCATGGGAACAGTAGTCCCAAACTCCTGGGAGGCACCTGATTGGGAGAGGCTGGCAGGGGCGGGGCCAATGCCCATGTGGGCGGGGCCTCCGTCGTCGCGGGGGCGGGGCCGCCGCCCGCCTGTCACGAGGGTCCCTCCTACCTCTGGCGCAGCTCGGCTATCACCGCCTGGATATCGACCGTGCTGAAGCGGGACTTCATGGCCGGGTCTCTCCGCGGCGGACTCTGCCCGTCCTTCCCTCGCCGCGCTCCCGGACGCTTTTCCCCCCTGTCAGGAGCCGAATCGCCCGCACGCATGCGCGTTGCGCCACGTGACCTACGGCGAGACCACTAGGCCAAAACTGTTCGGGCGCGGCATTAGGGAAGGAGAGGAGCTCCCTGCCGCCCTCTGCTGGACGGCGTGGAAATAGCAACGCTGGAGGTGCAGGAGTTTAGTGGTGATGGGAAAGCACTTTTCGTATGCTCAGAGGTCCCCACTATTTTTTCATCTTCTTTATGTATTGCTTTTATATCCCACCTTTCCTCCGTGAAGCGGAGGATGGTGTACATAGGTCTCCTGCGAGGCATCCAGAGGGTGCCCTTATTGAGGCTGATCTTAGCAAGGGCACCTTCTCAGCATATAGCCCATAACAGCCTAGAACTCCGGAGCTCAAGCAATCCTCAGCCTCCCAAGGTGCCACCATCCTCAGCTGTTGGCGGAAGCCCGATATCCAGATTTAAATTCAGATCTTGGGGTGTGGAGTTTGGCAAGCACCTACCGGTAGTAGGAGAATTCTGAAATGTTTTATTAGAGGATCATGTTGCTGTGAGATGGGGAGCTTGGACAGGAGAGGGTTAATGGAGCAAGGCATCCTGATGAAGACTTATTTAATACTCCTGACAAAGTTGCCAGGCACAGCTTTTGTTAAGGAAAGTACAGGTGGTGTGTTTCCATAGCTACTAATTGTTAGATGATCTCTCTCTCAAGGCTTCTGAATGGGGCAAAAAGAGGCCTCCCAGCCAGCAGCTGAGAGTGATGTAATCTAAAAAGGGAGAATTAAAAACTGCAGTTAGGCCAGACTAAGAGAGAGCCAAGTTAAGCCTCTATGGTCCATGGGGTCAAGAAGAGTCGGAAGCGACTAAACAGATACTCTTGAGATACTAGAAGATACTCTTGAGATTCTACTCTTGAGAACAGTGGATTTGGGCCTTGAGTGTTTAAACCTGGGATGGGGAACGGGATCCCTCAGTGGGAGTGGGCAGTGTTACCCACCTGCCAATCGCATGGCATCAGGTGACCTGCTTTCCTGAGCCCAAGGTTAAAAATCAGATGGTGTGAGCAAAGTCCTGTGCCTCTGAAAATGCTGGTTGGTGGTGCCTATAGGACAGGTGGATATGGAATATTTTTGTTTTGACAAGTTTTTGCACCTGGATGAAGCCACCTCTGCTTTAGGTGTTTTGTGCTATTAATTAAGTAATTAAGTAATTACTAACTGTGAGAGGCAGTGAAGGATAGGCGTGCCTGGCGTGCTCTGGTCCATGGGGTCACGAAGAGTCGGACACGACTGAACGACTGAACAACAACAACAAAAGTGATTACTATAGTGCATTTCATCCACTATTCCGTTGTTTTTCAGCCTTCCAGTTATTTTTTTTGTACTGCTTTTAAAACAGTAGACTTTTTAGCTGTTTTTATTATATGACCGTAATCACCTTCACATGCATGTAAAAGGCAACTCATAAATTGATAATAATATAACCCTAACGGTGTCTCCATCTATGCTCAGCCTGTAATTTTGCAAATAAATGCAAATATTACAAAATACCAATAAGTCTCCAGAGACCTCCTTCTAATTGAAACTAAATCTGGGTATGCAATGCACCCTGGAACTTCTTACTGCTTGGAGAAGTGGGGTGAGCATAACACTACAGATTAATTTTCAAAATGTGCTTAGGTAGGCTTCAGCCAGCCTGATAGCAAGGAGGAGTGTGGTTTCCAGGGATAATAGACACTTTGCACAAGTTCAGAGACATGTGCATTTTAATTTTATTTTCAGAATTGAGAAGAGAGGATGCTCAGGATGGTGTCTTTGATCTGGGCAAATTCAGCATCCTGTTCGATCTTGACCATTGTCTTGATGCCGACCTTAGCAATGCACTCATTCAGCAACGTAGTCCATAGCAGCAGCCTAGAACTTTGGAGCTAGAGCAGCCTTCCAGGCTCAGGTCCCCCAAGGAGCTGGGATTACAGGCAAGAGCCAATATTTTAAAGGATCCATTTCATCCAGGATATAGTCTCTTTGCACCACTGCCTTCGGGTAGAAGATATAGAACAATTAGATCAAGAACAGATAGATTGAAGAACAGTTTCTACCCAAGAGCTATAACCATCTTAAATGCTATAACCAGATAATATGACCTTGGAGAGCTGTGATGGGTGTATGTGTGGCTTTTTGGTGTGTGTGTGTGTTTTGTGCTGCTTTTTGTTTCTTTCTGTTTTTTTAATGGGACGGCATGCAATTTCGTTGCACTTGTATAGCGTTGTGCTTGTACTTGTGCAATGACAATAAATTATCTTATCTTATCTTATCTTATCACACCAGGGCTCCTTGTTTGCTTCCTGTGTGTCCATCATCCAGAAGATGGCAGCAAAGATCAAAACACCGAATCAATATTCTCAAATGAATCAATAGCTTTCTGACAGTAGGAGCTGTTTGACAGTGGAACGGGCTTCCTCAGGAGATTGTGGACTCTCCTTCCTTGGAGGCTTTTAAGCAGAAGTCGGATGGCCATCTGTCATAGATGCTTTAGTTGAGATTCCTGCATCACAGGAGATTGGACTAGAAGACTCTTGGGGTCCCTTGCAGCTCTACAATTCTATGATTCTATGAAACCACAGGTGGGAAGAGGGCTTTTATGGTCGAATCCTGATTGTTGGTTTCCCACAAGCATCTGGTTGGCCACTGTGAGAACAGGATGCTGGACTAGATGGGCCATCGGCCTCATCCAGGAGGCTCTTCTCACATTCTTAAAATAATGAGAAATACTCTGTTTTCTGTTCAGAAAACCCGCCTACATGGGCTGTGTCTCCCCAAACTGCTTAGATGCCCACAGCTGATGCCCAGGACAACACCAGTCCTGCCTATACCATGATGGTTAGAGACTGTATGGAAATGACCTGCTGTGAGAATAGGCAGAACACAAGAAAAAGCCTGGCAGGATCAGGCCAAAGTGGGCCCATTGTCAGGAGACAATGGAGGAGTGTGCCTTGGGGGTGAAGTCAAACTGTTGGAAGGTTGCAGCGTCTGATGTGGCTGTAGAGACCGATACAGGAGAAACATGTTTTGTTGCAGCTGGGGTAGAGGAAGGCGTCTGGTTGTGCATCATGGCATTTCTTCTCTTTGCGCTCCTCCAAGCAGTCACTCCTCCTTTGGTCACTGCTGCGGACATGACCAAGCCAGTGTAGACGTTGCTGAGACAGGGGTGTGAGCATGCTGCGAATGTGGGCTTGGGAGAACATGTTTGAGACGCTGTCCTGCTGTGCATCGCTCCTGACAGTTGTAAGTTGCCCACAGCTCACTTCCATAAAGCAGCTTGCTCAACACACAGGCCTTGGCATCATAATATTGCAGGATGAACACTTTGGGTTAACATTGTTATCTCTTTTTTGTTACTTTATATTTTGTGTTCTGTACGTTCTTACAATCTGGAGTTGCTCGGAGACATTTTATGTAGCAAGCAATGAATTCAATAAATATTAAGTCCTTTTTTATCATATTATATTATGATGGCCCTTACAAGAGCTGAGACTTGGGGTGAGAAGGAGGTGAAAAAGTCACCTTAGGTCTTTTAAGAAATTGAGACAGGACAGATAAGCTTTGCATGAGATCAGCTGCAATTCAGGACGGGGCGTGCGTCTGCAACTCCTCTTCTCCCTCTCTTACATATGTTCCCTTCAGGCAAAGGAGCGCTTAACAAGAGGCCGCAAACATGTGAATTATTGCTATTTTATCTCGGCTCCCATCCATGTTCGTGGCCCTTTAAGGAGACGCGAGGCCTAGTCGCGCAGCAACTGACGTAGATCGCGCGTTCCCGGCTCATGGGGATGACCGCGCCTCTACACGCTGCGCGTGCGCAGTCCCGTCTCTGAGACTGTTTCTCCAGATCATGCGCAGTAAGAGAGAGGCCACGTTAGGTGAGAAGGCCACCACGCTTGCGCGGTCCTTGGCCGGGCACTTGAGGTAAATTCTGCCCGTGGGGGTTTCTCTATTCTTCCGGGATTGGCGACTGGAGATGCGGCTGCGCGAAGTGGAACCGCGCATGCGTATATGCACGTTGGAGATGCGAGAACCGAGAACCTGAGGTGCATTTCCCTCTCTCTTTCTGTCTCGGCACTTGGGGAAGGGAAGAGGCGCGGCGATTAAACTCCAAGCTTAATGGTGGAAGGAGCAGCCTGCCCGTTGAGGCTCCCTGTGAAGGGAGCGGGCGACCCACTGGGCATGCGCAAAGGCTGCGGTTCACCCCCCCTCCCTTTTCCCGCCCTGATAGCTGCCGAGTTTGCGCGTGCGCATTCCGGGTTTAAACTGCGCGCGCGCGCCTACCCGCATTCTCGCCCCTCCCCCCGTATTATAGGCGGGGCCGCTTCCCTTTCGCAAGTCGGTCGGGCGAGGGAGCGAGCGAGCTAGGCGCATGCGCGTCGCCGCCGGCCGCCTCGAGCCAGCCAGCCAGCGAACCTAGGCAAGGGAGTTTGTGAGGGAAGAAGCGAGTCGGGCAGGCGGGCCCCTTCTCCCACCCCGAAAGGCCGGCCGGCCGGCGCTGAGGGAGAGCCGGCGCCCCCTGAGGTAAGTGCGGGCGGCGGCTTCCCTTCTCCCTCCCCCTCACGCCGCCTCTGACGGAGCCTCCGACTGACTCTCCTCCTCCTTCTCCTCTTCTCCCCCCTTCTCTTTTCTCCTCAGAGCTCCGAAGCGTCGCCCGGGGGGAGCCCAGCAGAGCGCGGGGAGGCTCCCGGGCCTGCTCTGACTGACGGGCGAGGAGACCTCGCGCGCCCCGCCCCCTCGCGCGCCAAGCCACGCCCCTCGCGCGCCAGGCCACGCCCCCTCTTCGTGCAGCCCTTGAAGCGTCTCAAGTCAAGCATCCCCCCTTGTTCCTTCTCTTGGTGCATATAAGTGGGGGCTGCATTATTCCTCTTCTTTTCTCCCCCCCTCCTCCCCCAAAGCCCCTTCCTCAAGTTCTTGGGCGCCATACAGACCAGGGAACCTCTGGCCTCTCCCCTGTCCAGCGGTGTGTGTGTGTCCCCACCACCGCCACCCGTGTGGATTACTTGGCGGGTGCAGCAGCAGCCCTTCCCTCTTCCCCCACCCACCCCAACTCTCTCCCCCCCTCCCCCCGTGGATGCCTGCCTCCCCCCAGCCGCCATCATGGGCAAAGTGCTGTCCAAGATCTTTGGCAACAAGGAGATGCGGATCCTGATGCTGGGCCTGGACGCGGCGGGCAAGACCACCATCCTGTACAAACTGAAGCTGGGCCAGGCCGTCACCACGATCCCCACCGTGGGCTTCAACGTGGAGACCGTGACTTACAAAAACGTCAAGTTTAACGTGTGGGACGTCGGGGGCCAGGATAAGATCCGGCCGCTGTGGCGGCACTACTACACGGGCACCCAGGGCCTGATCTTTGTGGTGGACTGCGCTGACCGGGACCGCATTGATGAGGCCCGGCAGGAGCTGCACCGCATAATCAATGACCGAGAGATGCGGGATGCGATCATCCTTATCTTTGCCAACAAGCAGGACCTTCCTGATGCCATGAAGCCGCACGAGATCCAAGAGAAACTAGGCCTGACCCGAATCAGGGATAGGAATTGGTATGTTCAGCCGTCCTGTGCCACCTCGGGAGACGGACTCTACGAAGGGCTGACATGGTTAACATCTAACTATAAATCCTAATGATCATTTAAAAAAAAAAAGACAAACTGTTACTAGTCTTCAAGAGAGTTTAGCGGGGAAAGAAATACTTGCTTCCCAAGAAAGAATGATCCTCCATACTAAAATGTTCTGAAATTAAGCATCCATAGGATTACAATGATTGCTCACCTCTTCGCCAGTTACCACCCTTTTCTTCCGCATACTTGGCTGGATCCCCAGTTTAATACAATTCTTGCTTGGTGTTAAGATGCTCTAATATTCAACTGTGAATGAACACAAGCACTAGTTTATATGGCAAGCTTCCAGCAACATGAGGGGGGGAGGGGGGAAGGAGACACATAGCTTTGCAAAGTAACTTTTCTCATACTATGAAAGCCCTTGGTTATGATGATTTGACTTCATTTGTTTGAGTCTTGGGGCTAAGGCATCACCTTTTTAAATGTATGCTTTCTGATTTAGTTCCCCCTGACCCCCCCCTCCATTATCATCTGCTGTAGATTTGCTTCCTTTTGCAACCATGCAGAATATGTTGATAGGTCTCTTGTTATCTAGTAAACTGAAAACCATTGCTTATGAACAAACTGCAGTCTGTCCTCTTTATGGTGAGAGCTTACCTGTAACTAGAAACTTAAATTTTTCATCTCCTTTATATGGCCTTTTGACAAATCAGAAGGGTAGCGTTTAGAATAAATGTATGGTTGCTTAGTGGGCCCAATGATGGCCGGGTAATTCAAGAACCACTTCAAAATGTTAGCTGCAGGAGGTTATGAACCAAATATAATGCATGATTAAGGATGCAAATAAGTTTCCATTCTAAATAGCAACCGTATGCAGGATGAAATGAGACTAGTGTCAAACCACAGTTCCTGCACTTTGCATTGTAAAGTTAATTTTTCTGCTGCAATATTAAGTAGTTGCATTACTTTCCAGTTTCAGTGCAAATATGCTTTCATTCCATAAAGTGCAGCAATAATTCGTAAGAATAATGTGTGATGTACACATTACTTTAAAAAAAATCATAAACTTGTAGTCAAAACTTGAATGTTAAAACTCTTCCTGTCTTAATAATTGAGACAAAGATGGCAGCATCACAATTGGTCTAAAAGCTTCTAAAAACTTAAGTAGATTATTTGTAGACCTTTTAGCTTGGCTTCTAAGATGCATCTTTATTAACTTGAGGGGGTGGGGGGTAGCCTGCATCTGCATCTATACTATGATTTGAATAAGTCACTCTTAAGAATTTATTGAGATGTACTAATATGAAGGAAGGATGTGGCAACTTGGTTTTGCAGATACTACTAATTAAATGGAACAAATGAGTGTCTTTGGAAGTTGCTTCCCTTTCATCTGTTACAAAACCATACTGAATTCACGCAGGCAGTGACAGACAAATTCTAGACTTCTGTTCTGGTAGTACCTTTATTTGATCTGCTTTGGATGTATAAAGCCCTTTGGAAGGGTAGCAATGATTCAGGTGGAGAGTGAGCAAACGACTATGAATGTAAACTTCCACGTTCCGTTCTTCAAGGGCAAGCATCTCATTTGTCATATCGCAGCTTTCAAATGTCTGATTAGTTGTATGGGGGAAAATGATTGTGAATTCAGGTTAGCATAAAAAAATGGTTTCAATCAAGTATTAATACTAGGTGCAAAAAATGTAAAGCAGCTGGTTCCTATTCAGCCTTAAGGATTAATTTCAGATTTCCTCAAGGAGTAAAACTCATCTGAGGAATTTTAGGAATGTATTGCTACAAAACCAGAAGAAAATTGCTTTTGTTAAAGGGTATGAGTTTGAAATAAAATTGGGGCATTACACTACACTTCTTCAGTGTTGATTTTGCTACTTAAATTGTGGACTCTAGAGCTTGTACCAAAGATGTTTGAGGGGGATAAAGTAATGAGAAATTAATTTCTTAGAACTGAATGCTTAGCATCATTAACAGAAAAAAAAACTTGAGCTCTGATCCTGAATAAACTTATATCATAGTTATTTGGATTTTTTATTTCCTCCAAATTAGATGTGAATTATTCACATTAAATAATTTTTAGGATCAGAACAAATACTAATTTTCATCGGAAAAACAGCAGCAGTTCACAAAAAGTTCTACTAAAGCAACAAATTTGTGAGAGAATCAAACAAAAATGCTACATTCTGGTTGCGATAAAAATAAATTTAGAATCTTTCTTCCTGGCAGCATTGGCAAGAGTGGTAATGCAAACAAAAAGTCCACAAAACAGTTAAGTGTAGTCTTCTGGAATAACTAAAGCCAAGCACAAAGTAGTTGCCTAAACTGGAAAACTTGAAGATCTGTTACTAGTTCTCAAACTTTCATATAAATCTTAACTGCAGTAAAAACATGGGTGGTTTTACCTTTGGTGAAGGTTTATTGTATCTTTTCTCTCACCAAGACAGAATCAAATTGTCATATAACTTCTACATTAATTTGAAATCATTACTTGGTATGTCAATTTTGTTCCTCCCAAGTGTGCCAGTTTTGTAGGTTAAAAAAAAAGATAAATATTAATTCTGGTTTTGTTTTCCCCTTTAAATTGCCAGTCTTTGGTGGGAAACATGAAGTTGAAAAATGTGTGACAAATGCATCAAATAACTTTTGATACTGAACAAAAATTAGTAAAGTTTCATTTTAAGTGTCTCTTTCAAAGAAACAACGTTTTGTGTTCTCTCTGGCTCAAAGGTAGCCATAAAAATTTATGACTTTAGAGATTTATCTGCAGCTTGCAAGATAAAATGCAATCTTAGAATTCAACTTCTTTGGGGGGAAAAGGTTCAGTACATCCAACTTCTGTGTTCATGTGACTCTATAAAGTGCAACTGAATACGTTTTTGAATGGCGTTAACTTTGTCTGATAAGTGAATGAGTCTGTAGACTGTGATCTCCCTGAATAAAGTAAACAGGATTTTTTGTGTTCGCAATATGGTTGTAGTGTTGGTAAAAGAACTAATAAGCAGAAAATAAAGCAATTATAAAGTGCAGTTCTCCTGTTATGTTTGAATGTGGGAGAAATAAGTATATTTGAATACAGTACTTGCTTGTGTGTGTGATAGTCTCTGGCAGGTGTTAAAAAGTTTGCCTGCAGGGTGGATTCTTAGGGGTGAGGAGAGTTTTTTGTTGGGTGGGTTTTTTAACTAATTGAAATGTAACTTTATCTGGTGTTGAAAAGTCAAAATAATATCTGATCCATATGTTTTCCTCAAGGATGATGATGTATTAAACAAAGACAGCTATGTAGGCCATTTGTGCAATGATGCTACTTTAAGGAAACAAACAGGGATAAGAGCAGTCCCAAAGAGATCAGTACTGGAAGATACTGCATGGAAGGAAGAGAAGCTTTAGAAAATCAATGAGTGCTTTAGAAAGAAAAGTTAGAGATGAGAGAGTGGTTTAAAACGTGTAACAAACATCAAATAAGTGAAAAGTACAAGAGGATTTCAGGATGGAGAGAGAGGATGTAAAGCAGGGGTGGGGGACCTATGGCCTTCTAGATGCTTCTGGACTGCAACACCTGGCCTCCCTGACCATTGGGCATGCTGGTTGACCCTGTACTATGGCTCCAACATTAGTACAGCAGTTGTCTCCAAGTCTGGAGTGAAGACGACACTGATTAAAGAAGTCTGTGGAAAGTTTGTTCCAAGTGGCTTACTTTGGGAGAAAACAAATCACAATCTCTGGTTTAGCAGTGCAGATTGTGACTGCAGACCTTCCTTTCCTCCCAGGCCTTTAAAACATCTATTTAATATGTTTAAGTGATGTTTTAGCATCCAATTTTAGTTTGTTTAATCTGATTAGTGATGTAGTTTTTAGATGGCATGGTTGGTTCCCCCGCCCCTAGTTTTATATTATTGTTCTGGTTTGATTTAAAAAAAACCTACAGTTTACATGTTTTATTGTGAACTGTTTGTATTTTGGTTTGTGTGTGTGTGTTTCTTATTTTGCGGTATGTTGCCTAACAGCTTATCACATGAGGCGGCTAATAAATACAATCAGTAATAACCAGGGATCATAGTTTTGTTTTTGCTCCTACAAACAGTGATCAATAAGCCAAGAACAAACTTTGGCTACAGAACAATCGGTTGAGACTGATGATCCTTGGTTTAGACTAAACTGGAGATTGTGGTTTGTTGGAGCAAATCATGGGTTCGTGGTTTATCATGACGTGCGAACTAAACTGCTGTGTTCAGTTGGTTTCATAAGTTAATGTTCCTATGATAGGTGGAGGTATCTGAAGAAGTGTGCATGCACACGAAAGCTCATACCAAGAAAAAACTTAGTTGGTCTCTAAGGTGCTACTGGAAGGATTTTTTTTATTTTTTACATTAGTTCTGTGACAGCTGTGAACTGAGAGCTGTGAACTGGGAGAGCCAGATACATGGATTGAGGTTTTGGGTAAGATTGGAGAGTTGTAATCAGGAGATCTAATTCAGGTCTGACAGGTTTGCTTTAACCCTAAGGTGAGGAATCTTTTCATTATCTCCCCACCCGTTGGACCAAATTTGACAGGTGGGCAGGCCACCCACATGTCAATCACCTGACATAATGACATCGGGTGATGCTGCACTTTGAAGCCCTGGATGTCAGAATGTCAAAGCTCAGCATGCTGTGTCTGAAAGCCTTTTGCTAGTGGGCAGGTTTATGGAGGCTCAAAGAGCAACGCAGAGCGATTTGAAAGTTCTTTGCAGCTCTCAAAATGCGGGTCACATCATAAATATAGTATTCAGCTGTATCATGTTTTTTCCCCTCCATCAACACTTCTTAGTTAAAATAGTCTAAATCAATTGCATATATATGACTAAATTACCTGATTTTCAGTAGGGGACTCTGAATCAGTTCCTAAGTTTAAAGTACTGGGTGCCCCCCCCCCACTCCTCTGTGCATGGAATTTGAGATAAAGTTCGACGGATATGCACAACATCTAAATTCGGTGTTCAAAAACCCACTTCAGGAGTGAATGATTTCTGCTGTGTTGTCTTTTCAAAGTTAATGGTGGTGGTGCCAGGGATATTAAAATGGAGAGATTACTGTCATTACTGAATTACGGTGCTTTGCATGTAATTTAAGTTTTATTTTGTGACAGGCCAAATTTACATAACATATGGGTCATTCCATGCCAAATCACCTGATTTTAATACTCGGCTGTGCTCTTACGTCTCAGTTTTTTGTTCAAAAATTTTGTGTGTGTACATACCTATGAGATAACCTCAATTTAATTTTTTAAGATTTTTGGTCCAAAATTGGGTCTGAAATAACTCACATATTCATGAGAATAGTTAAAATTGTACCCTCTTATGTTACAATGTAATCTGGTGTTCTTGTTACATTATTTGGACTACTGCAATGTGTTCTACGTGGGGCTACCTTTGAAGGTGACCTGGAAACTACAATTAATCCAGAATGCGGCAGAGACCATATAACACCGGTCCTGAAAGACATGCATTGGCTTCGAGCACAAAGTGTTGGTGCTGACCTTTAAAGCCCTAAACGGCCTCGGCCCAGTATACCTGAAGGAGCATCTCCACCCCCATCGTTCAGCCCAGACACTGAGGTCCAGCGCCGAGGGCCTTCTGGCAGTTCCCTCACTGCAAGAAGTGAAAAAACCTAACTTTTAAATATTTTAAAACCACAAAAAACACCCTTCTTATTTTTAAAACATAACAAGTTCATGGTTAGCCCATTCTACAAAAAAAGTATGATACATGTGTTAGTTGTGGTTTGCACACTATGGCTTATCGAACCTACCAAGGTAGAAAATGACTAAAATAATGTTGTTGGTAGTCTAGGTGCCTTATTGGTTTTAAATGTGGGAATTGCTTTTGCATGGAAGCTTTTGAAATCTGTTTAAATTGCTGCTCCAAACAGTTTTGGCTTTTAACTCGTGTCTATGGCTTTATTATGACATTTACATGACCCATGTATATGTGAGAGAATGGGATTCAAAATTACAGTGGCTTCATGACATGTGACAGTAACTTAAAATTAATCTTAAAACTGTCAGCCTCACAAGGCGAGTTCACATAGGCCAATAGCCTAATTATAGACAACATAAAAATGGACAGATTCCCAGGCCCAGATGCATCCACCCAAGAATTCTAAAAGATATCAGATGTGAAATTGGTGGTCTTCTAACAAAAATATGTAAGTTGTTCAGTCCAGTCCCCATACCAGAGGACTTGAAAGTAGGCAATGTAACACCAGTTTTCAAAAAGGGATTGGGGGTGGTGTGGAATCCTGAAAATTACGGACCAGTTAGTTTTCCTGTCCCAGGAAAACTGGTAGAAAGTATTGTTAAAGATAAAATAACCGAACATATAGAAGAACAAGACTTGCTGAAGCAGAACCAGCATGGCTTCTGCAAGGGCAAGCGTATCACGAACCTATTGGAGTTCTTTGAGAGTGTCCACAAGCATATAGATAGAGCTGAGTGGTCATGGAATAAGAGGAGAGGTCCTCTTGTGGATCAGGAATTGGTTAAGTACCAGGAAGTGGAAAGTACAAACAACTGACTAGCTATGCTGTGCAAGGCAGAGCTACAGCTAGACTGGTTTACTGGCTGGAAAGCTCTCAGATTGTCAAAACTAGGGTGTGCCACTTAGCATGTGGATCAGTGAGACGGTGTTGCCACACAGCCTTTCCTCAACTTGCTGATTCCCAGAGTAGATACCGTAATACCAGATGAACCAGATTTTTGTGTTTTGTCTTGCCTAGGTAACAAAGCTATGAAGATGAGCAAAGCATCCCAGATAAACGGCTAGTCTAGCCTTGCAGTCTGGTAGAACAAATCCACAATCTACCAAAGTCAAACTGTTCCGTTGAGCTGGTTTTTACCAAGTTTTTTTTCACCTTTTTTCTAATGTTTGACTTGGATTTGCAGTTGCCCTGTCATCTGCTGTTTGAATGCAGCCTAACTTTTCCTTTTATCCCTTTAAAGTCTTTCATTGCATAATCTATGGGTTGCTGTCATGTAAATCTCCGCTGCACTTAGCCTTCTTTCTATGCTAAGCATACAGACAAAGCCTGGAAGGAACTGGCCACGTTCTGCCTTCAAGCCATGTTTATCATCCTCAGGGGAGGCGCTCTGTACTGCAAATCAAAAACCTCTGTTCTGCAGGACACCAAATCCTCTCTTTAAAACCCCCCTGAGATGGTTATATTTTCTTCCCCTATCTGCATGATTTCATATTGTTCAGAAATACTGAGCTGTGTATAAATTTTAGAACAGTGGCTGTGTTAGGGCACAACTGGGTGTTAGAGTGCTGAGCTCAGTGGCGTAGCAAGGGCGGGGCAATGGGGGCGGGGCGCCCTGGGTTCCAGTGGAGGGGGGGTGACACTCGGCAGCCCCTCCCGCCACTCCCCAAGCCGAGCCCCGGCACTCCGTCCGTGCGGCAGTGGCTGCTTGTAAGGTTGCTGCTCGCTCGGTCGCCGCGGGAGCAGCAGCGCCGGCCCGGATGGACTGCGCATGCCCGGAATGTCATGCATGCACAGTCCTCTGGGCCTGTGCTGCTGCTCCCGCAGCGACCGAGCGAGCCGCCGAGCGAGCGGCAGCTTGTAGGGCTGCCCCGCCCGTAAAGCAGCACGGACGGGGCAGTCTTACGAGTCGCCGATCGCTCAGCGGCTCACAAGGTCTCCGCGGGAGCAGCAGTGCCAGCACAGAGGACTGCGCATGCGTGGCATTCCGTGCATGCTCAGTCCATCCTGACGTGCGTCATGACGTCAGGGCACATGCATCAGGACGCCCCCCTCCCCAGGGGGGTGCCTCCGCGTGGCTTTTGCCGCCCCTGCCGGCCAAGCGGCTTACTCCGCCCCTGGCTGAGCTGCTACTGAAAGCCCTTGTGGGAAACACATGTGTCTTGTGTTACTCCAAAGCTTAGCAGATCAATTCTCTCGTGAGCTTTCACAGCCATCAGATTCCCACAAATGTGCTTGACACCACAAGATGGTTAGCCTTTGAGGTTCCACAAAGGATTTGATAAGTTGATTCCAGGTTTTGGGGGGTGTCAGGCTTTGGAAAGAAAGAAATGCAAACTATGTGCCAGTAAGTTTTAAGTCCCACCAGAAATAATTTAACAAATGGCATGGGATTTACCCCTCGGCCCTGCAGATATATTTCGGGCCACTTTGGGCTGTATCCAACTAAGTCAGGCTTCCTCAGCCTTGGCCCTCCAGATGTTTTTGGCCTACAACTCCCATGATCCCTAGCTTTCAGGACCAGTGATCAGGGATGATGGGAATTGTAGTCTCAAAACATCTGGAGGGCTGAGGTTGAGGAAGCCTGAACAGAATAGACTGAAATCAATGGACTGAAATTAATCGGCTCCATTGATTTCAACAGGTCTGCTCTGAGTGTTCAGGCTGTTTTATAGACACAGAATTGACTTCAACTACCGGTAAGTAAGTCAATTCTGTGTCTATAAAACAGCCTGAAACGGTACACATGAAGGAGAATTTTCTTGTTCTGTTCCTTGTCATTCAAACAGTTCAAATAACGGCTGGTAGTCTCAAGGGAGTCTGTGGCCTGGTTCTGGTCGCTTATAAGAATAGCTGTTGTCCTGTGTCCTAAAAGCACACAATACTGTATGGCTCCAATAAGTCCAGGATTGTTACACCACGGTTTCCTGCTACAATTTGAACTGGGAAATTCTTTAATCTCTATCAGCAGAGATATCCTGGTCTGTATTTGGGTATTAAAGCAGTTTTCTGATCTGAATGTAATAGGGAAGCAGTGATTTAACAGCTCCTAGAAGTCACCTTGCATTATTGTGCACAAAGGGAAAGGGGATGCTGGAGCCTGTGAGCCTGACTTGTGTTTTTGGTCGCGGGTGGCGCTGTGGGTTAAACCACAGAGCCTAGGGCTTGCCGATCAGTATGTTGGCGGTTCGAATCCCCATGATGGGGTGAGCTCCCGTTGCTCGGTCCCAGCTCCTGCCAACCTAGCAGTTTGAAAGCACACCAGTGCAAGTAGATAAATAGGCGGGAAGGTAAATGGCATTTCTGTGCGCTGCTCTGGTTCGCCAGAAGCGGCTTTGTCATGCTGGCCACATGACCCGGAAGCTGTATGCTGGCTCCCTTGGCCAGTAAAGCGAGATGAGCGCCGCAATCCCAGTCGTCCACGACTGGACCTAATGGTCAGGGGTCCCTTTACCTTTACCTTTATCATGGTTTACTTAACCAAAAACCCACCCTTTGAACTGGGTGACTATGAAATCTATGTTGACGATGAGAGAGAGTCCAAATGAGGTATAAGGCTAGCTTCTTCCACAACTACCAGGTTCCTCAGTCTTCTATAAAATGTGTGTTTTGCCATCCCTACAGGCATGCTCCCTCTTAAAGTACAAATACCTACTCAGAAGTAAATCCCATTGAATTAAAATGGGATTAACTCACAGGTAAGTGTGTGTAGGATTGCAGCCGTAGTGGGTTTCTTGTAAGGCCAGCACCTTACATTCCTCCTGTAAATATTGATTGAAATCTTTATTCCACTATATCCCTGTTCCTTTCCTTACTAATGGCTCTGTGGATTCTTTTATACAAATTCAAAATGTACCATAAAGTGTGTGCTGTTCCTTTGCCCTCATGTTAGCTGGATGGAATGACACAGAAGCAAGATTTGCCCAGGGCGCTTAACAACAACAACTATACCCCGCCCATTGGACTGGGTTTCCCCAGCCACTCTGGGTGGCTTACAGCATATATAAAAAATTGTCGAAACAAAATAAAAAATTTCCTTCCAGTAGCACCTTAGAGACCAACTAAGTTTCTTCTTGGTATGAGCTTTTGTGTGCATGGTATCTGAAGAAGTGTGCATGCACACGAAAGCTCATACCAATAACAAACTTAGTGCTACTGGAAGGAATTTTTAAATTTTGTTTCTACTACGGCAGACCAACACTGCTACCTACCTGTTCATAAAAAATTGTGTTTATGAGGATAAAACTGAACCTTGATGCACAGCTTGTATAAAAGAGTGGTATGCAAAGGTGTCAAAACAGACTTAAAAAGAAAATGTTATTGCTTTCCCGGTCCCACAGGTTAAGCTCAAAACAACTAGCACACATTCTTGTTTCTCTGTTTTCCCTAAACATGTTTTATTGAAACATTTTACATGAAACCACACCATTTCCTCTCCCCCTCCTGCCTTACAGGGTAGGGGGACCCACTTTTGTACTGTGAAAGCAGAGATCACCCTACCAAAGTTTACATTCCGTCATCCTGTTTGTCCCATTGAGAGATTATGTTGAGCCATAATTTGTGGGCCAGCAATGACTAAAGTGAATTGTTGACAGTGTTGTTTATGACTTGGGTGGGTGGGGTGGTACAGACCAGGGCTGAGCCTCACATGCCATTGAAGTAGATGTGATGATGCGGGCAGAATGAAGTAATTCTAGATTTATTCCTTTATGAACCTTGGAACAGGCACTCACCAAGAGTGGAAATTGAACCTCCTTGTATTAACAATTTCTGCTAAAAATCTGATATTAATAATGTGCCACTTATGTGAATTGTGTATTAATTCATGCTTATCAAAATAATAAATAAAAAGTGTTGCCAACCCCCCCAGTGGCAACTAGACATTCTGTTTTGGTGCCCACAACCCAGGTCCCAGAAGCCATTTGGCTCCTAGCTTTTCTATCCCAGTTTGTAACATGGATCCCATCTTTCCTCCCTTTCCCCATTTTATCCTCACAACAACCCTGTGAGGTAGGTTAAGCTGAGTGATGGTGCCCAGCCCAGGGTCACCCAGTGAGCTTCATGGCTGAGTGTGGACTTGTACCCTGGTCTCCAAGGTTCTAATCCAACCCTCTCAACCAAGCTGTGTCTTGTGCATCTCAAAAAGTCCTATTTCATGATCTGGTGGTACAGACAATAACCTCAGTGAAACTAAATGGATTTGGGTCTGATCAGTCAGGATGGCAAAACCGCCCGGGACTCCTCTGTTGAGTCCTTATAAGAAAGACAGGTTATATGTGGAATAATAGATCTCTAAATGCGGGACGTGGGTGGCGCTGTGGGTTAAACCACAGAGCCTAGGGCTTGCTGATCAGAAGGTCGGCGGTTCGAATCCCTGCGACAGGGTGAGCTCCCGTTGCTCGGTCCCTGCTCCTGCCAACCTAGCAGTTCGAAAGCACATCAAAGTGCAAGTAGATAAATAGGTACCGCTCTGGCGGGAAGGTAAACGGCGTTTCCGTGCGCTGCTCTGGTTCGCCAGAAGCGGCTTAGTCATGCTGGCCACATGACCCGGAAGCTGTACGCTGGCTCCCTTGGCCAATAAAGCGAGATGAGCGCCGCAACCCCAGAGTTGTCCACGACTGGACCTAACGGTCAGGGGTCCCTTTATCCTTACCTTTAAATGCTTTTTGTCATTTAAATTGCTGGACTTACATTCTAAGTGTGCTAGTGAGGAGAAGCCGGTTCTCAAAATCAGAGCAACCAGCATAGGCAAGAGTTGACAGAAGTGTTGAATTCTTTTTGTCTCCCATCTTTCTCATGTATACCGCTTCCAGCTTCCAAAGGGTTGTTCCATATTATTCTAACAGCAGCCCTTGGCGGTAGGATAAGCTGTGAAATCTGACAAGCCCAAGGTTGCCCAGTGAGCCTTAGGACTGTGTATGGATTTGAAACTTGATCTGAGATGTGATCCCACCTCTGCACCAAAATTAGCAGGGTCAGCTTTCTGATTTCTGGTGTGTTTCTGAAATTGCAGTGGGTTGGACTAAATGACCCTTGGTGTCCCTTCCAACTGTACAATGCTCCACTCCTATGATCCTACCTATCCTTGTGGTGCTACTTGGAGTCACTGTTGGACATGAAACAAACTTCAAAGCCTTGTTCATCTGTGAATTTAATGATGCAATCCATATTCAGGGTTTCCAGACACTGGGTGCTAGATATAGCCCTCCTGTGACCGAAGGCTGTTCCACTCCATTGTAGTACTAGGCGTTAAGCTGTTCAGCCCTGCCTTAAGCAAACATTCACTATGAAAGCAGGCAGTGTTATTGCCATGTTGCTAATGCAGAACAAGTACTTCCAGCTTTTCAATTACCACTTCTCTTTGCTGGCAAAACATGTTAATCTAATTACTGTATTAGCTAAACATCTGCCATGATGCCCTTTCCTCAACAAGGGGTTGGATTAGTTTGGAATAGTCTGTCGTTTCCCCTTTCCTGCTGGTCTTGGCTGTAGATTGCCCTTTCCTAGACTGAGCAATTTTTTCTTGTTTACTCTTACACCTGAGTTAACAAATAGGGGTCTGGACATCTCTCAAACGTTTCCCTGAGCAATCTGCATTTCTGACTTCTGATAGCAGAGGCACTCTCATTTTCTGGATTAAAGTTGCAGCAGGGGACCATTTTATCCCCCAAAGGTCCCTATAGTCAGTAATAGTATTATTCACCTGCCCTTGAAGGAGTCTGTTCTTGTGTTCTGAATCTCATCCAGGGTTGCAATGGGGGAACTCCTCCTGGGTGGAGCTGTTACTGCTGCACCCAGAACTGGTTGGTAAAAAAAGTGGCAGAATTGTTTCCGTGCAGGGAAGGATGATTAGGAGAAAGCAAGGCCAGAACACTGGATCATGCAGAGAAGCAGTAGGCAGCTGCCTCCTGTGAGTGAGCTCGTGGGAGACTTTGACGGTTTGGTTCTCATTGGCAAGCTACAGGCACTTTTGGACACTCACTTGTCAAAGAGATTCAGTCACATACCGGTACCAGCAAATTCATGTTGTGATGTTAAAGCTCCTTATTGGTGGTATTAGTGTCACATTTCCAAATGTAGAGACAATTATTCTAACCCCCCCCCCAATTTGTAACATTACCCTTATCAAATGCAGTTGGCAGAAGATCATTCAATACCAACTTTGATGTCTTTATGAGAGGATTAGATAAATTAATGGAGGACAGGTAAGGTAAAGGTAAAGGACCCCTAGACGGTTAAGTTCAGTCAAAGGCGACTATGTGGTGCTCATCTCGCTTTCAGGCTGAAGGAGCTGGCGTTTGTCCACAGACAGCTTTCCAGGTCATGTGGCCAGCAGGACTAAAACACTTCTGGCGCAATGGAACACCGTGACGGAATCCAGAGCGCACGGATATGCCGTTTACCTTCCCGCCACAGCGGTATCTATTTATCTACTTGAACTGGTGTGCTTTCGAACTGCTAGGTTGGCAGGAGCTGGGACCGAGCAACGGGAGCTCACCCCATCATGGGGATTCGAACCGCCAACATACTGATCGGCAAGCCCTAGGCTCTGTGGTTTAGACCAAAGCGCCACCTGCATCCCTTATGGAGGACAGGGCTGTCAATATGGTTATGCTCTGCCTCCACAGTCAGAGGCAGCAATGCTTCTGTGCACCAGAGAAGAAGGTGGGCCATTGGCCTGATCCAGCAGGCTCTTCTTACAATCTTTAGATACGATTTTTATATATTGAGCTTCTTTGGAAATGCTAATTAAAAAATTGGCTACCACTTTGCTGTTTTTGTGACAACAGACTGATACAGCTGCCCCACTAGAAACAGAAAAACAACCAACTTTTGGAGCCAAGCATGGCAAGAATAGATGGTTATGTGCTTTTGGTGCATCCACTGTTGAACAATCACTTTTCCTCTCCGTTTAATGAGCTGGAAGATGGAGTAATGAGGCTGAATTTCCTGCCCAAGACAAAGGGTCTTTCTTCACAAGGGCTGGGATCCTGTTCCATGTTGCATGCTAAATTCCCATGAACCAGTCATTACGGCTTTTCTCCTAAGCTCTTGGAGCTGGGAGGACAGACTTCTTTTTATCTATTTTACTTCTCTCTCTCACATATACACCCCATACATGATTACGCATAACTCACACTCTCCTCATTAATACAGACTGGCATCTGTAGTACTTTTGGGTCATTGGGCCTTATGTCAAACAGCATTGCATGAACCTTTTTCAGCCTTGCACGAGACTTTTGAATTAAAATTTAAAAACACCAAGTGGAAATGGATGTTGTCCTGTCCCACCCCCCAAATAAAAGCAGAAGCCTTCATTTTGCCCATAGTGGAACATGATATATAGGGGCTAGCAGGGCCGGTGCGTCCATTTAGGTGAACTAGGCAACTGCCTAGGGCGCCAAAATGGAGGGGGTGCTGGCCAGCCTGCCGCCCGGTGCCACCCCAACCAGCGGCGGAGCAAGCAGGTTGAGGCGAAAAGCGCGGCGGCGAGAGCGCCAAAATGGAGGGGGCGCTGGCCAGCCTGCCCCCGGTACCGCCCACCGCTGCCCCAACCAGCGGCGGCGCAAGCAAACCGCGGCGGCGGGAGGCGCCCGGCCGGGAAGGGGGCGGGGCACCGCTCCGCAATGTGCGTCATACGTAATGACGTCACGTGGCCCGCCCCCTCGCCTAGGGTGCAAAAAGTGCCATCACCGCTCCTGGGGGCTAGTAGTATTTGCTCTCATTTCTCATCTCTTAACTGCAGTCCAGGGCTTATATTTTGCAAACCCTGGAAGACCTTAATAATTTGGACTGCTGGTACTGACAGACTGCCCTTCTTGCCCCACTCACCTCACAGAGGGTTTGTTGTGGGGGAGGAAGGGAAAGGAGAATGTGAGCCGCTTTGCGACTCCTTCGGGGAGTGATAAAGCAGGATATTAAATCCAAACTCTTCTTCTTTGCTTGGCAATGTTTTACCAGCCCATGTGTCCCCTGCAGGGTCCAGGCTAGCAAAGCAGACCGTGCTCTGCGGCCCACCTTTGACAGGTGGTTGGGACCACACACACCCTACCTGTCACCTGACATCATGGTGTAAGATGTTTAACAGGTGCATGGCCCCACCCTCCTGTCAAAAGTTGGCCCATGAGGTGGGCAGAGAAAGCTCCTCTGGGTCAAAAAAATTGCCCACTCCTGCTCTGGATCAAGAGAAGGGGACCTTCTCCATCCCAAGGGCCAAAGTCTATCATGGGCAAAGTTTGGGGGCTGCATGCCAGGGGTGGGGGGTGGGGGAGCCAGAAGCAGAAGTGGGTGTAAAGTGGACTACGTTCCAGCCAGGCAGAAATCTGAGGTCTCCCCACTCACCCGCCTTTCCATGCAGCACTAAGAGGCATTATCCTGGTTCAAGCAAGGACACACAATCCAGCATTTGAAGAGGGTGTGCAGCAAGGCTTGTGGTGGGGCGTGGGGCCTAGAGAGAGGCCCCAGGGTCAGAATCCAGGAGGGGCTACGTTCAGGCCTGAGGTTCTCCCCACCACCCTGCCCTAGATAAAAGGGGATTCAATTGTGCAGCGGTAACACAGCATTCGCTCTGAAATTGGGCAGCTCTGCGCAGAGCCGAATTGCTAAGTGGGGCGATCCAAAGCAAGGCTGTAGCTGGTTTGTGGCACCTGGGGGGTGTATTCCAGCCCTCTCTCCAACCTGGACATACAGCATTTTCTAAAATTGTCTGCGGCTTTTTATTATATAAATGTAATGCAATGCAATACGAACAGAGGTTAAATAACAAATGTGCAAGCACCCGCTCAGCCCAGCTTTTCATTAAACCTGCAAGGAATGAGTGCAGAGATGCTGAAATGATTGATGGTGCTTATTAGCAAGATTGAAGGAAAATCTTTGAATGCACAAACCTGCTTCTATTTGCAGGATTTCTGCTTTGTGGACGCATCAGCCCCAGATATTAGATGGGGGTTCCCTGTCGGTTTCAGGAGGGCACCATAACCCATTTGACACAAACATACCCATTCTTCTTTTTTGAAGACATTTCTAGATTTTTCTAGTACTAAATGTCAGGAAGGCAACAGAGCCAGTGTGGCCTAGAGATTAAAAGTGGGGGAGACCAAGGTTCAAATCCAAACTCAGCCATGAAGCTCACTGGCTTGACTTTCTTTATCTGCTTATCACACTTAGTGGAGCTTTTGATCGAGAAAATGAGAAGAAACGACTTCCCCCTCTTCTCCCAGCTACAACCATTTGCACATACAAAACCTAAGCCCTGAATTGCAACCACATGCACACTCAGGCCATTGTGGGTGAAGACAACTAACCTGGTTGAGCAACGTAAACGGAGCCGCTCCATTTTTGCCTGCCAAGGCACCCCAAACCCCCGCCATTGTGAATATCTGATGGAAGAGGCAGGGGCAAAGAGAATGTTGTCCATTTGTAAGCTAACACACAGCCCATCTTTTAAATCTGGCGCCGAGAGTAGCAGAATTCATATTTGCTGGGGTTGTTTCTTTTAGGCAGAAAAGTCTTTGTAACTACAAACCTGATCTCCAAAGCTGCTGCTGTAGAACTGGAAGCGCTTGGCTTCCAGGAGCGCATGTGGCTTGGGCGGGGGCTGTTTCATGTTCTAATTAACCCCATTTAACGTGAAGCTTGCTATGGGGCTACATAAAAGAGCCATTCACCCTGATTCATTTTCACAAAGTTTGCATGGCGGGTGTGCAATGTCTGCTGTTGGTTAAGCATGCATTGTGACTTGCTTGTGTGGTTATATGGATGTCCTATCAAGCAATTATCATCCCACACTTTCTAGGGCATTTGCTCATCAAGAAGCCTGGAAAAGGGGGGGGATTTGGAGGGAGGAGTAGTTTTGTTGCACAAGAGTGCCAGGTCCTAATTTAATTGCAGAACCTAAATTTGCTGGTATATGACTGCACCCCACCTGTGAAATAGTGGCAGTCTCAGAAGCAGGGGTAAATTCATCGGAAGCATACCCAATGCACATTGAAAGCACACTGCCCCACTACAAAGAATCCTGGGAACTGTAGTTTTCCCTTCCAATACTTAAGTGCGCACTGGTTGTGCTCTGAATGCATGATGTGACTCTGCCCTCAGTTTCACAGCAGAGCTGACTTCGCATGGGAGGGAAATCTGATTCAGTTTGCGCTTGAAGGCAAACTGGGCTGATTCTAAAATAAAACGAGACGAAACAAAATCATTTTTCAAAATTTGCATGCCTCTGAATTTTGCAATGCAGTCGTCTGGCCATGTAAAAAACCCACATAGATCGGTGAAAATAACATACAAAATGCCTTATATTAGGAGAAATAGCTGGGGGGGGAGTGCATGTTGGGGAGATTGCATACAAATGTGTGTGTTAGGAGAGATTTGCACTGAGAAACCGGTGAATTTTCAAGCTGTTGTCAAAGTGTAGAGAACTGAACTGAACTTAAGTTTGGAAAAATGAGAAGTGAAGCCGAAATACCGGTAGATGGATTTGCCCGTCCCTACTTCCAAGTAAACCTGCACAAGGGTTCTGCTTCAGCACTTGCTGGGCTCTGGTCCAACTCTGAAGTTGTACAGCCACCAAACCAAAACACACACATGCACACAATGTTTTCAGAGGCTGCCGAGAGAGAGAGAGAGAGAGAGAGAGAGAGAGAGAGAGAGAGAGAGAGCGCATCTCCCACTTGGGGATTCAGAGATGGGATCCTGCTGCTCATTTCCCTGTGTGCTTCCCTTAATGCAACTGGCGCTGAGCGATGCTGGTCTCACCGGCCAAGCAGCATTCCACGGCTCCAGCTTCTCGTCCAGCTGGTGTGCCGGCTCCAGCTTTTAATAGCATCAGCTTATTAGCCTGACCTTGGTGAGCGATGCGCCTTGGGCAACTCCCTCCAGCCAGGCGTCTAAGAAGTGGCTGCCTGCCATTCCTGAAAAGAAATTAAAAAATAAATGGATGTTTTGCCAGTTCAGATTTTTTGCATCGAGATGGTAGGCGGGAAGCGGCTATTTATTTATTCTAGATATTTATCAGGCCGCCCTTCATCAAAAGGATTGCAGACAAAGGAAGCCGTCTGTCTGCAAAGTGAGTTGGTGGGATGGATCAGGTGTGGCTTGGGGTGGTGGCACAGATGTTTCCTGAGTCTGTTTCTGCGCCAGCTGTTTTTCCCTGTGGTCTGCCCAAGACAGACCAGCGAGTGCATCCTAGATAGCTGTGACTTCCAGGAAGGTGATTACTTAGGATTTATCAAATTGGTTAGTCCAGGCATCCCCAAACGTTGGCCCTCCAGATGTTTTGGACTACAATTCCCATCATCCCTGACCACTGGTCCTGTTAGCTAGGGATCATGGGAGTTGTGGGCCAAAACATCTGGAGGGCTGCAGTTTGGGGGTGCCTAGGTTAGTCACTTGTTACACAGAAAACATAGCCAAGTTGTGGGCAACATTTGAAAGCGAATAAGCCAACCTAGCAGTTCAAAAGCACGTCAAAGTGCAAGTAGATAAATAGGTACCGCTCCAGCGGGAAGGTAAACGGCGTTTCCGTGCACTGCTCTGGTTCGCCAGAAGCGGCTTAGTCATGCTGGCCACATGACCCGGAAGCTGTACGCCAGCTCCCTCGGCCACTAAAGCGAGATGAGCGCCGCAACCCCAGAGTCGGTCATGACTGGACCTAATGGTCAGGGGTCCCTTTACCTTTAAGCATAAGAAAATGCCTGTCAACTGCCCCAGAAAAACTGGGACATCCCGTTTTTCCCCATGAGAGCACAGTGACCATTTTGGGCGCTTTCCTCTCACACGATTTCAGGCCAAGATCTCGTCCTGAAAAAGCCATTTCTTTCTAGGTCTGCGATCTCCTAATCTACGGCGGGGTTGCGGTCCCCACTTCTCTGGTGGTGTTGCTTGAGGAGGGAAGAACGTAACTTGCAGTCTGTCTAAAACAGAAGGATGAGCAACAAGGTCATAATTCCCACCCCCTGCCCCTTTGCTGCTGGAGTTGGATGGAGCAAGCTAGTGTGAAAGAGCAGCTCTCGGATCCTGTCCAAGGATAGACACATCTGCCACTCTCAGTTCTCATTATTTAAATCTTAAATTCAATTCACCACATTTGTGCATCAATTTGAGCGTTGTTGTTTTTTAAGGACCTCATGAAAATTAATTGCCATTATATTGCACGTTCCTTTTCAACGCCCCCATTTTCAGATGTGATTTTATACAATGCCTACTATACACATAATGTGTTGTTGCTGTTGTTTCTTCAGTTTCTTACCCACCTTTCACCAGAAGGTCCCAGAGTGAGTTGCAGCAATGCAATATTAAATTCTGTTTAAAACAAGGCCGCTGAGGCCTTAGGACAGAGGTAAGCATTCTTTTTCAGCCGTGGGCCAGTCCACTGTCTGTCAGACCTTGTGGGGGGCCGGACTATATTTTGAACAAAATATATGAACGAATTCCTATGCCCCACAAATAACCCAGAGATGCATTTTAAATAAAAGCACACATTCTACTCATGTAAAAACATGCCGATTCCCGGACCATCCGTGGGCTGGATTGAGAAGGTGATTGGGCCGCATCCAGCCCATGGGCCTTAGGTTGCCTACCCCTGCTTTAGGACATAGGACTAAGGCCTGGGGGCCGGATCCAGCCCAATCGCCTTCTAAATCTGGCCTGCTGACACTCTGGGAATCAGCGTGTTTTTACATGAGTAGAATGTGTGCTTTTATTTAAAACGCATCTCTGGGTTATTTGCGGGACAGAGGAATTTGTTCATTCCCCCCCCCAAAAAAATATAGTCCGGCCCCCCACAAGGCCTGAGGGACAGTGGACTTGCCCCCTGCTGAAAAAGTTCGCTGACCCCTGCCTTAGGAGGACACCCCTTCTAGGTTCTGGGGCAGAGCTGACCCTCTTTCCTTTTATTTCCTTGCTGCCTGCTGTGCCTAAGCCCTTTGCCTTTTCCGCCATGGGCTGTGGATGGTTCCAGACATTAAGCATGCAATTGCGCCAATCTGAGCGTGGCATTTAACACGGCGATTTGCCAGGCACTTTAGCAAATTGCCTGTTCACTGAAGCTGCTAAGCAGCCTCACTCCACGCGGACGCCAGCCAAGGGCATCAAGCGCGTTGTTGTTCCAGAGTCGTGCCATTAACAGCGGCCCTCATTCCTGGGCTTGCTCGCTCGCTCCAGCACCAAAGCGCAGAGAGAAGCTTTTCCTCACACGCTACCAGACGGCTGACAGAGGCTGGCTAGAGAGAGCAGATCTCTCTCTCTCCATTATTTATTTCATCTGCATCGACTACTTATCAGTTCAGCAGTCTTCACTAGTGCTTAGCTGAAATTTATCAGAAAAGAGTATCTTGGACGATTTTATTTTTCAGTCGTTCCCTGAACTCCTGAAATGTTGGGACCTTGGGGAGACAGAGGCACTTGAGGGTGGGTGGTTCCAATGTCCAGAAGTGTAGCATCTAGATCAAGGGAAGTAATAATGCCACTGTATTCCGCTCTGGTCAGACCCCACCTGGAATATTGTGTCCAGTTCTGGGCACCACAGTTCAAGAAGGATACTGACAAGCTGGAACGTGTCCAGAGGAGGGCAACCAAAATGGTCAAAGGCTTGGAAACGATGCCTTATGAGGAACGGCTTAGGGAGCTGGGTATGTTTAGCCTGGAGAAGAGAAGGTTAAGGGGTGATATGACAGCCATGTTCAAATATATAAAAGGATGTCATATAGAGGAGGGAGAAAGGTTGTTTTCTGCTGCTCCAGAGAAGATTTCTGACAGTAAGAGCTGTTCGACAGTGGAATTTGCTGCCAAGGAGTGTGGTGGAGTCTCCTTCTTTGGAGGTCTTTAAGCAGAGGCTTGACAGCCACCTGTCAGGAATGCTTTGACGGTGTTTCCTGCTTGGCAGGGGGTTGGACTGGATGGCCCTTGGGGTCTCTTCCAACTCTAGGATTCTATGATTCTAAGGATGGCCATCTGCCTGTTCGGGATGTGGTTACTGTCCCTTTGAAAGTTCTGGTATGTAGTGGGGGAGGAAGGACGCTCTTGATCCAGGTAGCCTCAGTGGCTAGAACAGGCATCCCCAACCTGCGGCCCTCCAGATGTTTTTACCTACAACTCCCATGATCCCTAGCTAACAGGACCAGTGGTCAGGGATGATGGGAATTGTAGTCCAAAACATCTGGAGGGCCGAAGGTTGGGGATGCCTGGACTAGAAGAACCTTCTACCAGCTACATCAGCCTTGGCGAATTCTTGGACAGAGATAGCAATCTGAAACTGTGTACAGTGGTACCTTGGTTCTCAAACTTAATCCATTCCGGAAGTCCGTTCCAAAACCAAAGCGTTCCAAAACCAAGGCGCTCTTTTCCATAGAAAGTAATGCAAAATGGATTAATACGGTCCAGACTTTAAAAAACAACCCCTAAAACAGCAATTTAACATGAATTTTACTATCTAACGAGACCATGAATCCATAAAACGAAAGCAACAAACCAGCAATTGTTGCTCTGTGCTTTTACTGAGGGCGGCTGCGGCAGCAGCAATCATTCCTGCAAGCCCTTCATCCTGTCCTGCCACATTTCTGGTCCTCCTGGCGGGTTGTAATGAACCTGCTACTTAATTAAAACCATGTCGCAGCAATCCAAACGCCTGCATTATGGCCAGCCAAGGGGAAACAATCAATTGTTTTCTTGCGGCTAATTGCCATCAGGATTCAGGGCCGTTGGCTGGTGGGTGCAGAGCGAAACAGCTTCAGCGCAAGCAGCTCCACTTGCTCTCGTCCCCCCACCGCCTCCCTCTTTCCTCCGTTCCCTCCTCTCCATCTCTTTCCTCCTCAGGTGGAATTCAGAGTGCAAGCTCCTTGGGGCAGGATCCTATCTGTTTTGCTCGTCTTGGCCTGCAAAGCATTGTGGGCAGGGATGGGGAGGAAACAAGCGACCAGGCAAGCTGGCTTTTTGGACAGAGCTGGCGCAAGGCTCAGCAGACGCAGGGATCTGCTGGGAGCCCCCATCCCATCGGGGGGATCACTGACGAGAGCCTGGCAAGAAAAGGTAAGAGGCAATGCATTTAAGTTTATAGAAACCAGGCATGGAATGGAGAAAGTGGGTAGATCAAAGCTTTTCTCCCTCTGTCATAATACTAAAACTCATGAGCATCCAAGGAAGGTGAATGTTGAAAGATTCAGGACAGATAAAAGGAAGTTGTCCTTCACACAGTGCATTAGTTTGGTTTGTTACTGCTCTTTTATTATGTATTCTGTGTTTTTATCTCATGTTTTTAGGCTGCGAACCGCCCTGAGATCTGTAGATGAAGGGCAGCATAAACATTTAATAAAGAACAATAGCTGAACTGTGGAACTCATTCCCCCAGGAGAAAGTAATGGCCACCGACTTAGTTGGCATTGAAAGGTTAGACCAATTCATGGAGGAGAGGGCTATCGATGGCTACCAGCCACAATGGCTATGTTCTGCCTCCACAGTCGGAGACAGTGATGTTTCTGAATACCAGCTGCTGGAAACTACAGGAAGGGAGAGGCATAGCTGTCAACTTTCGGATTTGAAAATAAGGGATTTTTCCAAACTTTCGGATTTGAAAATAAGGGATGCCGCCAGGGCGGTGCAATGGCACCAAGTAGCCTCGCCACCCTGCGCTCCAGAGGCTGCGCGCGAACGGGTGAGCGAAAGAGCGAGCGCATAGACGGCAGGCAGGCTGGCTGTCTGGTTGGGCGTGAGGGTCTGGCTGCACAAGGCATGCAAGCTCCGCCCCCAGTCGATCTCAGACTCCTTATTGGCAGCCGAGCAACGCAGCTGAGGAGCCTCCCTGGCCGGCAGGGAGGGAGAGGAGCTGCTTCCTTTGAAATCCGGGGAATTTAAGGGATATCAACAATCCGGGATAGCAGTGGGAAATGGCATTGGAATAAGGGAGTTTCCCGCCAAAAAAGGGAGGGTTGACAGCGATGGGGAGAGGACTCTTTAATTCTGCTTGCATGCTTCCCGTTGAGGGATCTAGATGGGCCATTGTTGTTACGTTCTTAAGTTGTGGCCCTGGGTGCATCAAAAGCGACCCAAGCCCAACCAGTTCAACTGGGATGCAGATGGGGTTTGGATCCGTAACCGGGATAATTTCCTCCTGCATGCAGATCTCCTCCTCTTGCCAGACTGAGAGATACTTGATTAATGGACAGGCTTTAGGTAAAGGTAAAGGGACCCCTGACTGTTAGGCCCAGTCGCGGACGACTCTGGGGTTGCGGCACTCATCTCGCTTTACTGGCCGAGGGAGCCGACGTCTGTCCGCAGACAGTTTTTCCAGGTCATGCTGGACTAAGCCGCTTCTGGCGAACCAGAGCAGCGCACGGAAACGCCGTTTACCTTCCCGCCAGAGTGGTACCTATTTATCTACTTGCACTTTGACGTGCTTTCGAACTGCTAAGTGGGCAGGAGCAGGGACAGAGCAACGGGAGCTCACCCCGTCGCGGGCTTTATTTATTGTCAAAAGCAACATTCCACAGTGACACGATGCAGTTGTTGCCCGGGCTTCCTATTTCCATTTTTTAATTCATTCCCCACATCTGCCCATTTCTGAAACTCCTCTTCGACCTGCTTTGCAAAAAACAGGGACTTTCTAACAGTAGGTTGAGAACTCCCCACTCCGCTTGGGGGCTCCCTTTTCAGCTGTGAGAACTTTCAAAGAAGAAGGTGGGGGCAGAGAAAGTGCATCCTGTCCGATGAGTTGCGCCGGGGGTGCTCCCCCCAGCTGCCTCCGCCACTCGCCCTCGCCTGTCCCTGTTGATCAATGCAGAGCTAATACTCAGGCGGCTCAGCACAGCCGCCTCTGACCAGGGGGCTGAAAGGAAATTGCACCGACAGCAAAGGCCGGCTCAGCCAGGACAGCGTCCCTCTAAATATCTCTGTCTCTTTGTGGCGAGGGAGCGTGCCACAGGACCCGAGAAACATCCAAGCACAACAAAATGCAAACGCCGTTCGAGACTAGTGCTCACACAGCCGCCTTGCAGGGCCGGACTGGTGATGCAGCTTGATCAGCATCCTGTCAAGCACACGCCGAACAGGGGCCTCAGCTCAGGAGAGGGACCCTCATTCGCTGCAGCCTGCACCTCCAGCAGCCGACACCTGCCAGCCCAAGACAGGATCGTGCCGAAAGCGAAGGCCGTGCTTGTGGTTGTCTTGACCAGCAGTAGCCACAAAGAGAGCTCTGGGTTCAAATCTTCCTTTTAAAATGATGTTGTGGGTTTGTGGGGGGGTCAGTGTGGATGATGCTCTGAGTCCCTTCCCATCCTTGGGGTCCTGTACCCCAAGCGAGTTGCTAGGTAGGAGAGCAATTGCTGCTTTGGTGTGCATGAGCTGAGCTGGAAGAAGGAGGAGGAGGAGGAGGAGGAGGAGGAGTTTGGACTTGGTATCCCGCCTTTCACTCCCCTTAAGGAGTCTCCAAGCGGCTCACATTCTCCTTTCCCTTCTTCCCCCACAACAAACACTCTGTGAGGTGAGTGGGGCTGAGAGACTTCAGAGAAGTACGACTAGCCCAAGGTCACCCAGCAGCTGCATGTGGAGGAGTGGGGAAGTGAACCTGGTTCCCCAGATTACAAGTCTACCGCTCTTAACCACTGCACCACACTGGAAGCTGGGGGCACAGAGACCAACTTGCTCTGTGCTGGTTCCAAAGCTGCAGCTAACGGAGAAACAGAATCTGTCGGGGTGTTAATGCTGTGAGTCCCTACATCCTATGCTCAGGATGTATATAAAGCCATATGGCCTAAAGACAACACAGTCTTTGCTGACCTTCATTCCAAGGAAACATAACTCTTAGTAGGTTCTGGAACCCCTGGAATCTCTCGGTGCTTGGAGATTGGGGTGGTGTGCAACACTATATAAAGAGACTAGTCTCAGTGAATTCCACAGCTCAGTTAGATACACTGTGATGGAAACACCTCCATCTGTCCGCTGTAAGTGTGAAGCGGATGCTGCGGTCCCCCACAAGGGCTTTCTGGCACCTGCCAGATTTACCTTGGGGACCTACCTCTCCCCCCACCCTACCCCACCCCTTCTGCTTGCTTTTCCCACTGCTTTGTTGTTGTTGTTTAGTCATTTAGTCGTGTCCGACTCTTCGTGACCCCCTGGACCAGAGCACGCCAGGCACTCCTGTCTTCCACTGCCTCCCGCAGTTTGGTTAGACTCATGTTGGTAGCTTCGAGAACACTGTCCAACCATCTCATCCTCTGTCATCCCCTTCTCCTTGTGCCCTCCATCTTTCCCAACATCAGGGTCGTTTCCAATGAGTCTTCTCTTCTCATGAGGTGGCCAAAGTCTTGGAGCCTCAGCTTCAGGATCTGTCCTTCCAGTGAGCACTCAGGGCTGATTTCCTTCAGAATGGAGAGGTTTGATCTTCTTGCAGTCCATGGGACCCTCAAGAGTCTCCTCCAGCACCATAATTCAAAAGCATCAATTCTTCGGCAATCAGCCTTCTTGATGGTCCAGCTCTCACTTCCATACATCACTACTGGGAAAACCATACCTTTAACTATACGGACCTTTGTCGGCAAGGTGATGTCTCTGCTTTTTAAGATACTGTCTAGGTTTGTCATTGCTTTTCTCCCAAGAAGCAGGCGTCTTTTAATTTCGTGACTGCTGTCACCATCTGCAGTGATCATGGAACCCAAGAAAGTAAAATCTCTCACTGCCTCCATGCTTACATGCTTACATGGAACGTATTCTTTTAAGGAAACAGTTTTTAATAGTGCTGTGCTGTTTTTATTTTCATTTTAACAGATTTGGTTTTTATATTGTTTTAATGTTTAATGCTGCATACCGAACCACATTTTTAAACTCTTTTTCTGCACTTGGACCTAATGTTTAAAGTGGTTTAATTGTCCCCACCCCGGTCCACACCCCTTTCTCCTCCTTGTTCCTTTAAGAACTCTTGGTGCCTCACTTCTGCAAAACCTACATGAGTGTGCCCATCCCCACGTGGGACTTACTTCAAAGTAAACTTGCATGGGTTTGATGCTGTGAAGCTCCAGCCACCAGAGGCGGGGAGGAAGAGTCCTGCTTCGTTGCTTTGCTGGAATTAGTTTCTGGAGAGATTCAGCCAATTGGGCACATAATAGTGCGTGCCGGCCAGCAATGCTCAGGTCTACTGGCTTGTGTGTTAAAAATCCCTCAACCAGATAAGCCTGCAGATAAATCAAGAGTCATCTTCAGGTCATAAGAAGGTAAGAAGAGCTTGCTGGATCAGGGCAATGGCTCACCTAGTCCAGCATCCTGTTCTTGTTTTTTAAATATATATTTTTTCATATTTTTCCTTTGTCACATTCATATCAAATCATCACATACAACTTTCTGAACATCGGCTTTCCCCCTCCCCTTCCCTGGCTTTCTTAAGCAGTCACAATCCTCTTAGCATTTCTATATCAACCTATTTACCTTCTTGAAGGTAAATGTAAAGGGACCCCTGACCATTAGGTCCAGTCGTGGACGACTCTGGGGTTGCGGCGCTCATCTCGCTTTACTGGCCGAGGGAGCCGGCGTACAGCTTCCGGGTCATGTGGCCAGCATGACTAAGCCGCTTCTGGCGAACCAGAGCAGCGCACGGAAACGCCGTTTACCTTTCCGCCGGAGCGGTACCTATTTCTCTACTTGCACTTTGACGTGCTTTCGAACAAGGAGAAGGGGACGACAGAGGACGAGATGGTTGGACAGTGTTCTTGAAGCTACCAACATGAGTCTGACCAAACTGCGGGAGGCAGTGGAAGACAGGAGTGCCTGGCGTGCTCTGGTCCATCGGGTCACGAAGAGTCGGACACGACTAAATGACTAAACAACAACAAAAATGCCAAGGGCAGAACCAACCACACTCTCTGTCCAGAAAGGATGCTTGTGAATATCAGTTTCCCGTTTTCTCCAGGAGCTCAGTCTGCATAGGAGGACTCTAGCATTTTCTTCTGCCCCATTTTTTCCGCTCTCAGGGGTGTGATGAAAGGCATGCCCCAGGTGCTTGTTATTAAAGCGCTGAATGTCTCTGCTAATTGCCTGTCATTATCCATTGCTCTCCCGACCCCCGCCACTCAATGGCCAGGCCAAACCACAGCCCAAAGGGAATGCCATCATGAAGAAGATAGCAGCAAAACAAAGCAGGATATGAAAAACTCTAAAAATAAAAAGCAAAGGAGCGCACTGGCTGTTCTGGCTGCCATCCAGTCCAGCCTCCTGTTCTCACAGTGGCCGGCCAGATGCCTGTGGGGAACCATAGCTGTCGACCCTCCCTTTTTTTGCGGGAAACTCCCTTATTCAAATGCCGTTTCCCGCTGCTATCCCGGATTGTTGATATCCCTTAAATTTCCCGGATTTCAAAGGAAGCAGCTCCTCTCCCTCCCTGCCGGCCAGGGAGGCTCCTCAACTGCGTTGCTCGGCTGCCAATAAGGAGTCTGAGACCGACTGGGGGCGGAGCTTGCATGCCTTGTGCAGCCAGACCCTCACGCCCAACCAGACAGACAGCCTGCCTGCCGTCTATGCGCTCGCTCTTTCGCTCACCCGTTCGTGCGCAGCCTCTAGAGCGCAGGGTGGCGAGGCTACTTGGTGCCATTGCACCGCCCTTGCGGCATCCTTTATTTTCAAATCTGAAAGTTTGGAAAAGTCCCTTATTTTCAAATCCGAAAGTTGACAGCTATGATGGGAAACCAGTGAGCAGGACCTGAGCCCAAGACCAATTCTCCCCTCCTGTGCTTGCCAGCAACTAGTATTCGGAAGCATTGCTTTCCCCAAACGTGGAGGCAGAACATAGCTATGCTGGCTAGCAGACATCAACAGCCCTCTCCTCCATGAAGGTGTCCAATCCTCACTTAACCCGATCCATGTTAGTGGTCATCACTCCCTCCAGTGGGATGGAAACCCAGCCAGATGGGTGGGGTATAAATAATAATAATAATAATAATAATAATAATAATTATTATTATTATTATTTGGCGATCACTCGTAGCCGAGTAAGATTGTCTTCCATGAACACAGTTTGTTGTTTTGTTTTGTTTTGACATTTTTTAACTTTATTTATATGCTGACAAACAAAAAACAACACATAGACATACAATATATTACAAACAAAATACAAATAATATATAAACGAGAAAATAAAAATAGAAAAAAGGGGAAAGGGGAAAAAGGGGGGAGGGAAAAAAAGAACATATCTCAAAAATAAAGATATGTATTAACCTAAATTTGACTCCATTTTCTTTATTGACTTCCTCCGTTCTCTACGCGGGTCTAATATCAACCATGGTTGATATTAGACGTCTTTCCTTCCAGACTGAAAACATGGCTAAATATATACATGTTCTGCTAACGCAGCAATAAGGCACAGTGAGACACAGACATCTTGATTTCTTAAACAAAGCCCTTATTTTAAAGCATAGAGAGTTAGTTTCAGTAATAAGGCATGAAAGTATGAGGTACAGGTACAATAATATGCTTTCTTCAGGTAGCCTTGCCACATGGTAATCTGCTTTCTTTAATTTCTTTCTTCTTAACTTACTTTCTGTTTAACCCCAGAGTAGTTGGAGAAACCCAGCCAGATGGGCAGGGTATAAATAATAAATAATAAAATTATTCTTATCATTTCTTCTTCTTTGGCGATCACTTGCAGCCAAGTAAGATTGTCTTCCATAAACACGATTTTAACAATGAGTCCGTAAGTGACTGTGGAGGCCAATTCTGGATCCACACTTCCTTCCACAGTGGGGACATGGGTTCCTGGGCGGGAGTTGATCACGGTGTGGATTTGCCAAGCGTGCCTTCCTCTTAGAGCGTTTCTCCCTTTTGTCCTGAGTTCGAGTGTCTTCAAAGCCCTTGACACCTTTGGTAAAGGCTGTTCTCCAACTGGAGCGCTCGCAGGCCAGTGTTTCCCAATTGTTGGTGTTTATACTACATTTTTTTAAAAATTGCTTTGAGATAGTCTTTAAACCTCTTTTGTTGACCACCAGCATTACGCTTTCCATTTTTAAGTCCGGAATAGAGTAGTTGCTTTGGAAGACGATAATCAGGCATCCGCGTATTACATTGTAAACTGCCCTGAGATCCTCGGATGTAGGGTGGTATATAAATGTAATAAATAATAAAATAATAAAACCAATAAAATAATAAAATAATAAAACTTAAAACCACGGAGAGACCTGGTCTGATTAAAGACATTGGATTCTTATCTCATTATACATGACAAAGCTATTTTAACCTTCTCACCCCTTGCTTTTTCCTGCAAGACCAATTGCAGTCGTATCAGCCTATCACCCATTCCCACCACCCTTCTGAGTAATACCCCTCCCCACCCTCTCACTATATATAAGGGTCTGGTGACTTCTGTTTCAGTGTATCTGAAGAAGTGTGCATGCACACGAAAGCTCATACCAAGAACAAACTTAGTTGGTCTCTAAGGTGCTCTAAGGTGTTTCCGTGCGCTGCTCTGGTTTGCCAGAAGCGGCTTAGTCATGCTGGCCACATGACCCAGAAGCTGTCTGCGGACAAACGCCAGCTCCCTCGGCCAATAAAGCGAGATGAGCGCCGCAACCCCAGAGTCGTCCGCGACTGGACCTAATGGTCAGGGGTCCCTTTACCGTTACCTTTAAGGTGCTACTGGAAGGAATAAAATAGTAATAATTCTTTTATCAGTCCTGCATCTTCCAACATTAAGCTTTATTGGATGCCCACGATTTCCAGTCCTCTCTGAACTGAGGCCGCATTTGAGCACCATGTTTCATGGGGTTTCTGTCAAGCGCTGATAAGAGTCGGCTCCTCCAAACCTTCCTTGGTCCTAATTCTGGGTGATGATGAAAACCTACAGACACCGCAAGAGTCCCATTGCCTGTTGCACATTCCTTTCGTAGCAGGACCAGACAGAGCTGTAAATCAGCAGCGCCGAGGTGGACTAATGCAGGGAACACTTAGAAGCACGGCAAAGTAATGAAACAGGGGCTGCTGGTCTATTGATTTATTCATGTATTTCCTTCCTCCCTTTCATAGTCCCCACCCCCCACCCCTCTTCCTCGTGTTGCAATCCCTGGGCGGGTCACAGTATAAAACACGGGCCACGGATCAGGATCATAGCAACCATCACAGTATTTTTAAAACTGGAAATCCCAAATAAAAATGACTTCCTTCTCATTCATCATAGCTGTCAACTTCCGGATTTGAAAATAAGGGATTTCCCCCCCAAACTTTCGGATTTGAAAATAAGGGATGCCGCCAGGGCGGTGCAATGGCACCAAGTAGCCTCACCACCCTGCGCTCCAGAGGCTGCGTGCGAACGGGTGAGCGAAAGAGCGAGCGCATAGACGGCAGGCAGGCTGTCTGTCTGGTTGGGCGTGAGGGTCTGGCTGCACAAGGCATGCAAGCTCCGCCCCCAGTCGGTCTCAGACTCCTTATTGGCAGCCGAACAACGCAGCTGAGGAGCCTCCCTGGCCGGCAGGGAGGGAGAGGAGCTGCTTCCTTTGAAATCCGGGAAATTTAAGGGATATCAACAATCCGGGATAGCAGCGGGAAACGGCATTGGAATAAGGGAGTTTCCCACCAAAAAAGGGAGGGTTGACAGCTATGTATTCATGCTCCAGCATGGCTGCACATGCATGTGCAAGCTGCAAACATACAGACCAGCCACAACCGAATCTCCAATCCTCTCTCTCCTCCAAAAGGAAGACAACTTGGGATTTATGATGTTATGAATTTGGAGAGTTTTAGTTTGATGCCCTGAGTCCCTTCCACTTCTTGGAATGTGAGAGCAGGCTTGCCAATCCAGTCCCTTCTTCTAATTTATAGTTTTGGCTGGCCAGTTAAGCAGCACAATTAACATAACCAGTGTTTTTTTCTCTGGGGGTAATCAGGGGTACACATACCCCTAAACATTTTGTACTTTTGTCCACTTACTGTATTTATTTTTCCCGATTTGAACTATAAAATGGTGATTTTCTTGAGTCGAAATGACGAGTACCCCTAAACATTTTTTTTAATAATAATAAAAAAAGCACTGAGCATAACCAATCCAGTTGCTCTGTGCCATCGAACAAATGGAGAACAAGAGCCACAGCATGTACATGTCAGCTGAGCTGGAAGCAGGCTGGAAGCCGGAGACACAGAGACCTGCTTGTTCTGTGCTGGATCCAAATCTGCCACTAATGGAGAAGCAAGATGTGTTGGTCCCTCTGTCTTATGCTCAGGTTGTATACATATGTAAATAAAGCCATATATCCTACAGTCTCTGCTGACCTTCGTTCCAAGGAAACAGAGCCTGGGTAATTGGCTGGAACCCCTTGAGTCTCTCACCGCTCAAGGAATGGGGTGGTGTTTAACAATGATAAAGCTGGAACTGCACACAGCTTCAGGGGCGTACGAAGTGGGGGGCGGAGGGGGCGGTGCGGCCCAGGTGCCCCTCGGGGTTTGTGTGACAAGATGGCCCGTCTCCCCCCAGCTGTAGAGCAGCTGAGGGCGCGGGCAATCCGTATGGGTGCCACTCGCACAGCGCCCATATGGGCTGCCTCTCACACAACGACCATACAAGATAATAATCATAATCATAATCATAATAATTTATTTATACCCCGCCCATCTGGCTGGGTTTCCTCAGCCACTCTTAACGGCTCCCAACAAAATATTAAAAACACGATAAAACATCAAACATTAAAAACTTCCCTAAACAGGGCTGCCTTCAGATGTCTTCTAAAAGTCTAGTAATAGTTGTTCTCTTTGACATCTGGTGGGAGGGAGTTCCACAGGGCGGGTGTCATGTGCGGCATCCCGTATGGAGTGCGTATGCACAGCGACCATACGGGCTGCCGCACATGCACAGTCCCTACGGGAAGCCGCACATGCGCACTCCGTACGGGTTGCCGCTTGCGTGTGGCAGCCATATGGGCTGCCGCGGCATCCCGTACAGACTGCGCATGTGTGGCATCCCGTATGGACTGCGCATGCGTGGCAGCACATACGGTTGCTGTGCATACGCACTCCATACGGGATGCCGCACATGCGCAGTCCGTATGGATGTTGCACGTGCATCACCGGGCGGTGCGTCCTGCCCTGGAGAGGGTTCCTATGCCACTGCGCAGCTTCCCATCCTTCTCTCTCTCCCTCTCGTATTCCTGCCTTGCAGGGGGTTGGACTAGATGACCCTTTTGGTCCCTCATCTCTACAGTTCTATGATTCTGGGCAAGGGAGAAAAGGGAAGGTTGCAGTCAGCTCTAAGTTTAACGCCCATGGCAAATACTAGAATTTAAGTGGAGTTCCACCTGCAATTGGTGTTTCAGATCGGGGGCAGAAATATTCTCCTGGTTAAAGCTGACCAAAAGTCCAGAGTTGGCATGTTATCATGGGGTGGAAGGTTCACAGGCTATGAAGGACTTGATCACAAATGTATTGACATATGCAGGAGAAATGATTTTGAGGAGATATGGAAGGTGTTTGTAGAATTTGTACTGTTAAAACGGAAAGGGGTCAAACTACCGCAAGAGGTGTTGACATTTTGGGAGGTTGGACAGTTACAATGGAATGGTCTCGGGGGTGGGGTGCACATTTTTATTCTTATTTATTTATTATTACATTATCAAAATAAATAGTAATTTCGTTGTCCCCAAAGGGGACAATGACAATAAATATTCTATTCTATTCTATTCTATTCTATTCTATTCTATTCTATTCTATTCTATTCTATTCTATTCTATTCTAAATAATGTATAACATGTAAATAAAAGAATTGGGGGGAGGAATTAACAGTGACAAAAAAGTGACTGAAGAAAAGAAAGAAATATTCTCCTGATGGGAGCCCAGTTTGGAGATTGCACTGTATGGCAGAACAACCCCCCCCCTTTTTTTTTGATGAGCACAACCTTTCACGGCCCTCCCCTGAATTTTGCATGAGGTTCACCATTAGCTAATGCTCCAAGAACGCAAGGGCATCTGTCTTTGATTCAGAGGCTTCCCAGGAGTGGCATAAATATCCAGCTCGTGGTGACAAACAGCAGACGGGGAGGTGGGGGGGCCGCAGCTAATGATATTGCCCAATTTCCCTGGGCCTGCAGTAATGAATCCATGATGGCCCCTCTGCGACCCTCACCTTGATAGGAAGTTTGCTCCCCCTTTGCAAGGATGCCTCTTGATATTAACAAACTGCTGAAAGCTGAAAGAAATCAGAAGCCTTGGCCGGTGGGTGGTGACAGCAGGCAGGTCCGGCAGAAAACTGAGCAGCCTCTCGTTAGAGCTGGTTATTTCTTTGGGTGGGTGGGGGGAAGGGGGTGCAAGTCTGAACCAGTGAGCATGACTGGGCGGAAGGGAAGCGAGTTGCGTTAAGAAGAGATGAAAATGCACTGTCTGCGACCTCCAATTCATTGCAAACCTGGTTTGAATTCTGACCACGGGCTGCTTCTCCACCACGTGTCATCGCTCTTGAGCCAGTGTGGTGTAGTGGTTAAGAGCGGTGGACTCGTAATCTGGGGAACCGGGTTCGCTTCCCCGCTCCTCCACATGCAGCTGCTGGGTGACCTTGGGCTAGTCCCACTTCTCTGAAGTCTCTCAGCCCCACTCACCTCACAGAGGGTTTGTTGTGGGGGAGGAAGGGAAAGGAGAATGTGAGCCGATTGGAGACTCTTTTGGGTAGTGAGAAAGCAGGAAATCAAACCCAAACTCTTCTTCTCCTCTTAGGTGCGAGCCCAAAGGAGCATGCGAATGCATCGCTTGGAGGCAGATTGTAGACATCAAGCGGAAGGTACCTATTGGCCGGTGCCAATGTCCCCATGAACCCATCTCCCTGCCCTTTCCCCAGAAATGTTCTGCAAATGTGCTTGCTTTTTAAAATTCCAGAGAGCGTTCTTGGCCAAGCTGGCACCCTTCAGACGTTGCACAGCACAACTCCCATAAATGCACCCCGTTCAGTTCGGCTCCACTCAGTTTGCTTTTGCTTCTGTGGAAATGTCCAGATTGTGGGAGATTTTGCAGCCCAATCTAACGATGTGTATTCTTGTTAATTAGCAAGTCCAGGGGCTAATGTGACCGCAGAAATATAACTTGCCTATCTAAAAAAAAGCCAATGCAATTCTGGGCTGCATCAATAGGAGTATAGCATCTAGATCAAGGGAAGTAATAGTACCACTGTATTCCGCTCTGGTCAGACCTCACCTGGAATACTGTGTCCAGTTCTGGGCACCACAGTTCAAGAAGGATACGGACAAGCTGGAACGTGTCCAGAGGAGGGCAACCAAAATGGTCAAAGGCCTGGAAACGATGCCTTATGAGGAACGGCTTAGGGAGCTGGGTATGTTTAATCAAGCAGGCCACACGCTGGATTTGATCTTTGGTGCTGGCATAGATGTGATCATGCTCCCCCTTGTGGAAGTGCCATGGTCTGATCACTACGCTCTGAGAGCCGAGATTGACTTCCCGCTCCTCCCCTGCTTGGGTGGCGAGCCTATTTTGGCTCGCCCGCGAAGGCTGATGGATCCTGATAGATTCCGTCAGGCTTTGCGGGACCCTGCTCCCCCTGGCGACTCATTAGAGGTCCTTGTTGAAGACTGGAATAACCGACTTTTGACGGCCATCGATGAGATCGCACCTAAGCGCCCTCTGCGTCCCCGCCGAAACCGGACTCCCTGGTTTACCGAGGAGCTCCGGAAAATGAAGCGGGACCTCAGACGGCTAGAGCGAGTATGGCGGCGTGCTCGCGACGGAGCCTCAAGAACATCTTATAGGATGTTTATGAAAATCTATGAGATGGCAGTGAAAGCTGCAAAGAAGTCTTACTTCTCAGCTTCCATTGCATCCGCTAGCTCTTGCCCAGCACAACTATTTAGAATAATCAGGTCTTTAACAACCCTAGAGGAACATCCAAATTTAAATACGAATTTGACCCATAGCTGTGAGGCATTTGCGAGCTTTTTTGCGGAGAAAGTCTTGCTGCTCCGCCGTGACCTCCCTGCCAACTTGGATACAATAACAGAACTGGAGGCCCCTCGACTGTCCTCGGGTCCAGTATTGGACCACTTTGATCGGATACTCCCTGCCGATGTAGACAGATTCCTCCGAGCGGGAAGGCCCACCACCTGTCCCCTTGACCCGTGCCCGTCCTGGCTGATTAGAGCGTGCCCGGACAAGGTGCGGGCCCCCCTGGGTGAGATTATCAACTTGTCTCTTGGCACGGGGACCTTCCCACGGGAGTTGAAGGAGGCAGTGGTGCGTCCGCTCTTAAAGAAAACATCCCTAGATCCTTTAGATCTATCCAATTACCACCCGGTTTCGAATCTTCCGTATCTGGGCAAGGTAATTGAGAGAGCGGTTGCTGAAGAGCTTGGTGGATTTCTGGAGGAAACATCGGCTCTGGATCCATTTCAGTCCGGCTTTCGCCCGGGTTATGGGACCGAAACGGCTCTGGTCGCACTAACAGATGATCTCCGTAGACAGCTGGATCGAGGCGGGTCGGGACTGCTGATTCTTTTAGATTTGTCAGCAGCCTTCGACATGGTCGATCATGAACTTTTGGACCACCGCCTTGCCGACGTGGGGATTCAGGGCACAGTCCGACAATGGCTGCGCTCCTTTATCTCAGGTCGGGGACAGAGAGTGGCACTAGGGAGGGAGCTGTCGCCGCGGCACTCCTTGGTGTGTGGAGTGCCGCAAGGTGCAATTCTCTCCCCGATGCTTTTTAACATCTTTATGCGCCCTCTTGCCCAGATTGTCCGGAGCTTTGGGCTGGGCTGTCATCAATATGCTGATGACACCCAGCTTTATCTGTTGATGGACGGCCGCCCTGACTCGGTCCCAGACACACTGACCAGGTGTTTGGAAGCTGTGGCTGGATGGATGCGTGGGAGCCGGTTGAAGTTAAATCCTTCGAAGACAGAGGTCCTCTGGCTGGGTCGGGACGACATGGGGCTGGGGGGCCAACTCCCATCTCTTGCGGGGGCCCAATTAGTGCCAGTGCCTTCTGTCAAGAGTTTGGGTGTAACCTTCGACGCCTCCCTTTCCATGGAGGCGCAGGTTGCAGCCACAGCAAAGGTGGCATTTTTCCATCTTCGACGTATCAAGCAGTTGGTCCCTTACCTTTCTCGCCCTGATCTGGCCACAGTGATCCATGCGACGGTCACCTCCAGGCTTGATTATTGTAACTCGCTCTACGCGGGGCTGCCCTTGAAGCTGACCCAGAAACTCCAGCGGGTGCAGAATGCCGCGGCGAGGCTCCTTACGGGGTCCTTGCCGCGGGACCACATTCATCCAGTGCTTTACCAGCTGCACTGGCTCCCGGTGGAGTACAGGATCAGGTTTAAGGTGCTGGTTTTGACCTTTAAAGCCTTATGCGGCCTAGGACCCTCGTACCTACAGGACCGCCTCTCCCGGTATGCCCCGCAAAGGACCTTAAGGTCCACAAATAACAACTTGTTGGAGGTCCCAAGCCACAAGGCCGTTAGACTGGTGTCAACTAGGGCCAGGGCCTTTTCTGTACTGGCCCCAACTTGGTGGAACACTCTGTCACAAGAGACCAGGGCCCTGCGGGATTTGACATCTTTCCGCAGGGCCTGCAAGACAGAGCTGTTCCACCTGGCCTTCGGGTCAGACTCAGTCTGATGGTTTTCCTCCTCTTGGTTTTGGTTATGGGCGACAAATGAAGCTGTATTTTAAATTTTAAATTGGCTTTTTAACCTGTATCTTAATTAATGGTTTTTTTGTGTGTGTGTTTTGTTTTTTATACTTTGCTGTGACTTTGTTGTGATTTTTACTGGTGTTAGCCGCCCTGAGCCTGGTTTCGGCTGGGGAGGGCGGGGTATAAATAAAACTTCTTCTTCTTATTATTATGTTTAGCCTGGAGAAGAGAAGGTTAAGGGGTGATATGATAGCCATGTTCAAATATATAAAAGGATGTCATATAGAGGAGGGAGAAAGGTTGTTTTCTGCTGCTCCAGAGAAGCGGACACGGAGCAATGGATTCAAACTACAAGAAAGAAGATTCCACCTAAACATTAGGAAGAACTTCCTGACAGTAAGAGCTGTTCGACAATGGAATTTGCTGCCAAGGAGGGTGGTGGAGTCTCCTTCTTTGGAGGTCTTTAAGCAGAGGCTTGACAGTCACCTGTCAGGAATGCTTTGGTGGTGTTTCCTGCTTGGCAGGGGGTTGGACTGGATGGCCCTTGTGGTCTCTTCCAACTCTATGATTCTATAAATTGATGGCTCTCTGGTCCTTAGCCCCTTTACTAAGTGACAAGAATATGCATTGTTAGATTTGACTGCAAAATCTCGCACAATTTTATTAACCCCCCCACCAGAGTCCCATCTTGACTTGAAGGCTCTCGGCAGAGGGCTGTCACCCCACACACGCATTGCTTCCGTGTCACCCCAAGAGCCGACCAATGTCTCCAAGACGACCACCTCACCCACTGAGCTTTGCAGCTGAGCAGGCTCATCCCTGAGTGCACAGCACTGGCATTCTCTGTGACTATTACACAAGCGCTCGTGCTCATAACGTCAGGGCTTTTGTCCGCACAGCTAGGGGGAATTTGTGTAGCCCATTCTTACAGGCGTGTAATCTGACAGGCTTTGTGGTGGTGGGGATGCCTGGCCGGGGGGGGGGGGGGGGTGAGCGCGACTGGGACAAGGGCAGACAATGAACCACAGACAACGCATGGGGCTCCTTCAAAGGATCTGGCCGGGCGCTGCCTGTGTCAAAGAGGCCAGACGTGAGGCCGGACACGGCCTGAGGCCTCTCAACAAGGAACTCTTGCAGGCTCCGTTCCCAGGTCAGCATTAGCAACAGATGATGGAAGGAGGGCCGGTGGTTGCAGAGGCCAAGAAGCCTTCCTAGGTGAGGAGTGGAATCTAATCTAGTGGGGAAGAAGAAAGAAATGAAATCAGGAGAACACAAGAAGAGAAGTGCATAAACTATGGACCGTGCTCCTGCAGGAGGCAGTGATGGCAACCGATTTGGATGGTTTTAAAAGAGGATTGGACACATAAAATCATGGAGTCATTGGCGGAGGAGAGGGCTGATAACCAGGATCAGGGGCGTCTTACCCATAGAGGCTAGTGGCGCAGAACGCCAAGTTCTGGAGGGCGCCAGGGAAGAGGTGGAGGCTGGACGCGGCGCCTCCTGGCATCAGCTCGCCACCCTCGCCCACCTCCACCATGCTGCGCTGAAGCAGCGCCGCGCCCGGAGCCTCCATCTGCCGTGGCCACAACGGCACGAAGCGGCCAGCTGAGCCGGGAGGCGCTGCGTCCAGCCTCTGTCTCTTCCCCGCCGGAGGAGCTGCCCTCCAGCCACTGCCCACCTCCTCCAGCCCCGCCGGCAGCGCCATCCTCCCTAAAAAGCTCTGGGAAAGGGAGGGCGCCGGAGGGAGCTTTGCACCACGGCGCCGGATATGCTTAAGACGGCCCTGACCAGGATGACTGGCAGTGCGTAGCTGGCTGGCAGTGCATGGCTGGCAGTGCGTAGCTACGGCCACCCCAACACGATCCGTGGTAATTTGGGGGCGCTGGGTGGATATTTGCACCCCGGCGCCACATCTGCTAAAGACAGCCCTGATGCTACTCCTCCTCCCTTCCTGTTTGATCTATTTCTTTTGAGCAGCTCATACAACCCCCAATTCCTGCATTCCAGTCATTAATCTCATCCCACCAGGTTCCCGTAATGCCTGTTACCCTTCAGAGGCTCCCTGTATCCTCGTCTTATTGCACACAACCCCAGCTCTTCTTGCAACTCATAACAACAACCTGTTTCTCTCTCTTCTTAGTGCCAATATAACCAAGACACGGCAGTTGGTCCTGGCTCCGTTACTCCCTCTTGGATGACATAACAGCAGGAAAGATGAGAGGCAACCTTGCAATTCAGTCGGCAAACAAGGCAGACAGAGGAGGGAGCCAGGGTTATTCCAGGGGATCAACGGGGGGGGGGGGAGAAAAGGAGGGGTGTGTTTGTGTGTGTAGATCTACTTTCATGAAAGGATTGTCTTAAAGAACCTCCTTTGTATTTTTTTAAATAAAAGGCAGAATAACAGTAACATAAGAACAAAAGGGACGCGGGTGGTGCTGTGGGTTAAACCAGAGTCTAGGGCTTGCCGATCAGAAGGTCGGTGGTTCAAATCCCTGTGATGGGGTGAGCTCCTGTTGCTCGGTCCCTGCTCCTGCCACCTAGCAGTTCGAAAGCACGTCAAAGTGCAAGTAGATAAGTAGGTACCGCTCCGGCGGGAAGGTAAACGGCGTTTCCGTGCGCTGCTCTGGTTCGCCAGAAGCGGCTTAGTCATGCTGGCCACATGACCCGGAAGCTGTACACCGGCTCTCGGCCAATAAAGCGAGATGAGCGCCGCAACCCCAGAGTCGTTTGCGACTGGACCTAATGGTCAGGGGTCCCTTTACCTTTAAGAACACAAAAGGCTGCAGGATCAGGCCAAGGGCCCATCTAATCCAGCATCTTTTTCTCACAGAGACTGGGAAGTGGACCTCTCAGCATGCCCCCCCCAACAATAACCTCCAGATCCCCTGCTTTTATTTTAAAAAGAGTGGGGCAGTTTCTAGCGTTTGTAGTATCTGAGCCACAAGGCAAAATGTACGGGCATTATTCTCTCCTGTGTGTGCGCAAAACAAGCCTGCTCTGCCCGCTTTTCAGATTTTATTTTGACTTTGCTACTTCCTCTCTGAAAAATCCCTGCAGACACCCCCGATTCCCACTCCCCTGCCCACTTTCCCTCTACAGACCAGACACGCCTCCCTCTGCCCTCCTGACTGGGGCAGACCCAGGTTGAGGCAAATGGCTCTAGTGATGCCCAGCCAGTTTGCTGTTTTGGAGGTGGGTTTTGAGGGCAACTAAGGGCCGCTGCAAAGTGTGCCAATGGGCACGGGGCACCATGCCCCAGAGGACACCTTTGCAATCCACAATTTGAACAGGGGGCCCTATCAGTGCTCCCCCTCCTGGCATGGAAGCACAAGCCCGGGTGGTGGCCTCTGGAAGGGGAGTGCATTGGAGTCTCCTGTCTTGGCCAGCCCTGGAAGGAGCCAGTGCTCCCCTTCTCCTCCCTGCTGCCTCCGAGTAAAGCGTGACAATTGGGGGTGGCAGAGGGGAGGGGGCATGGAAAGAGTGACGGGCCTCTGTGCTCAGAGATGTCTTGACATTTCCATTCACTTTGGTGTTTTCTCCGCTGCTCAACTGCTGGCTGCCAAGACGGCAAATGAATGCCTCCCGTTTTTCTTTGAGGGCAGGAAGTTGCAAACTCTGTGCCGCCTGGAGACAGCTCTCCGCATTAACCCGCCTGCAGAAGACATCATCCTGCTCCTCGGGACAGAGCACTGCAGAAAGCTCCAGGGCACGATCCAAGGCTTGGGTGACGTGGGTGGCGTTGTGGTCTAAACTACTGAGCCTCTTGGGCTTGCCCATCAGAAGGTCGGCGGTTCGAATCTCCGCGACGGGCTGAGCGGTCCCTGCTCCTGCCAACCTAGCAGTTTGAAAGCACGTCAAAGTGCAAGTAGATAAATAGGTACCACTGTGGTGAGAAGGTAAACGGCATTTCTGTGCGCTCTGCAGCTTCCATCTTGTTGCACCAGAAACAGTTTAGTCCTGCTGGCCACATGACCTCCGGAAGCTGTCTGTGGACAAACGCTGGCTCCCTCGGTCTGAAAGCAAGATGAGCGCCACAACCCCAGAGTTGTCTGCGACTGGACTTAACCCTCCAGGGGTCCTTTACCTTTACCTTTTTTTTGCTGCCGCTGGGTTGTGTGGCTCTTCTTCTCGTGCATCATTTTTTAAAAATAAACAAGAAATGCATGCAGTTAAGTCAGGATCACTGAGATATTTTGTTAATTTGCTTGTTATTTATTTACCACATTAATATGCCACCTATTCCTTGTTTGGTTCTGCAGTGGCTCACCGAGGAGAGATCCTGGGCTGGCCGCACACTTAAACGGGGCATGCGCACTTGCGCCTAGCTCCAGGGCTGACACAAGACATTTGGCTGCCTGAGGCAAAGAAGCAAATGGCAAACACCCCCCGCCTCCCAATACGCCACAGTCAAGGTGCATAGTTATATGCCTGAAATAATAAATAATGGCACCGGAGAGGCATTATCAATGTATTTTGGCATCCGAGACAGAAAATCACACAAGCATCTCTCTCTCCCTAGAAATAAATAGTCAGCGCAAACAAACCATTTTCCTCCTAAAAAAAATAAACGAAAAACAAAATGCTTTTGAGGATCTCCGAAACAGAAGAAATTAAGAGTGCAAATGGCAGAGGAGAGAAGTCACATCTCCCAGAGCCTCAGGAAGGGAGACAAAAGATGAAGGCCATGTATTCTTTCTCTTCTTTGGCGATCACTCATAGCCGAGTAAGGTTGTCTTCTGTTATGTACTGAGCTGAATAGGATCCAGAATGCAGCAGACTGATTGGTCCTAGAACAATAGGATCCAGAATGCAGCAGACTGATTGGTCCTAGAACAATAGGATCCAGGATGCAGCAGACTGATTGGTCCTAGAACAATAGGATCCAGGATGCAGCAGACTGATTGGTCCTAGAACAATAGGATCCAGAATGCAGCAGACTGATTGGTCCTAGAACAATAGGATCCAGAATGCAGCAGACTGATTGGTCCTAGAACAATAGGATCCAGAATGCAGCAGTCTGATTGGTCTGCAGGAGCCACCCAATCCAGCTCCAGGTGGAAGTGTTTTGTGTAAATAATGTATTTATAGCAGACGTTTTGGGGAAACATCCATTCCTTGCTACTAGGAGCTGAATAAAGAGCATGAAATTCACACTGGACTCTGAGTATATTTCACTGGCAACGAGGATGGGATCCTGCTGAGCTGACCACCACACACTGCACAGTCAGTCCGTGACTGTGGAGGCCAATTCTGGATGCACACGTCCATGGATATGTCCCTTAACAAACCCCATGAGTGGGCTCCAGGTAGGAACAAAATCTGACCCTGCATACTTCTGGGGCAAATGGCCCCCAGCCTCACTCTACTGGTAGGGCCGGCCCTGCCTGCTTCCAGTGCAGAAGGGCACCACTGGTCCTCATCCTAGGTCCTATTTCTCGCCAGAATTTTCTGTGCCATGAAAACAAATTTTATTTTTCCATAGCACCCTGTACGTGAATGTCCTTTTTTACTGGTGCAATTTTAAAAAAGCAAGCTCTTGCTGCCCCAACTGTCTTGCACATTTGGTCTTACTAAGTTACAGGCAGCGGGATGAAGAAAGCAGGCGGAGAAAAGGAAGCAAAACAGGAGATTTCTCGAAGCCCCCTCACAGGTCTGCAAACAATGCTGGCAGCAAGTCATGAACATCCTTTGATCTTCCAGCCTCTGCAGGAACCAAATCTGCAAGGAACACACTTGATAGTCAAACTGGTTCAAATCCCTTGGGGACTGAAGGTAGATAAATCTAGCAGACAAAGGCTCCCTTGTCCGCTTGGGGTCTGCCCTGAATTCTTCGGACCGATGTTGCAAGGGCAAAGCTCGCGAGATCGCCCTTGGGAGACCTCTAAGGACCCAGAACAGGGAAGAGGGCTCTGACAGGCAGACCAGACAAACCAATGAAAGGCAAATCTTTCAGGTCATTGGAAGGCTGGTTCCTGTTTTACATGTCTGAATTTCATTCACTTCTGTAGCTATCCATGCATTTTTATATTGTTGTTTTTCTAGTTTTAGGTTGTTCACATTATTTTAATTCTATGGTTTTTTAGGCACTGGTCAGATTTTTCTAAATATTAAGTTGTATTCTTATTTTTTATATAAAGTTGCATTCAGGTGTCTTTGAACATAGGACATGGCTTTCTGCTGGGTCAAGACCATTAGACTACCCAGCTCAATACTGTCTGCACTGATTGGCAGCAGCTTTCTGGGGTTTCAGACAGGAGTTCTTCAAAGTCCTACCCTGGAGATGCTGCCGAGAATTAAACCTGGCAATTTCTGTAGGCAGAACATATGCATTCGACCATGGAAAGATGACCCATCGTAGGAGCAGCCCCTGCAGGACCAGACCAGAAGGGGCCCACCTACAATAACAGAACTGTAGAGTTGGGAGGGACCCCCAAGGATCATCTAGTCCAACCCCCTGCAATGCAGAAATCACAGCTGGACAACCCTTGACCGATGGCCTTCCATCCTCTGCTTAAAATCTCCAAGGAAGGCAACCCACACCCCAGAGGGAAAGCTGCCATATTTGAAGATGTCTCAGTCCCCCAGTTTTGGACTGGGCACAAATCATTCCTGCAGTTATGGTGGTGGGTGGGGAGAATATCTGCCTCAATGCTACCACGATTCAAGCTCCAGCATTGGGAGAGTTTGGTACCGGTAACTGGTGATATGCGCAGTTTTACAGCACGCCTGGGGCAGAGGGGTGAGAGACGTCTGCATCACAACTTTCAACTGGTTCAGTGGTCATTTTCGCACCCCCAGGGATGCCCAGGTCTGCAAGGTGTGTTTGGGGTCTCAGGCAGAATCATAGAATCCTAGAGTTGGAAGAGACCCCAAGGGCCATCCAGTCCAACCCCCTGCCAAGCAGGAAACACCATCAAAGCATTCCTGACAGGTGGCTGTCAAGCCTCTGTTTAAAGACCTCCAAAGAAGGAGACTCCACCACACTCCTTGGCAGCAAATTCCACTGTCGAACAGCTCTTACTGTCAGGAAGTTCTTTCTAATGTTTAGGTGGAATCTTCTTTCTTGTAGTTTGAATCCATTGCTCCGTGTCGTCTTCTCAGGAGCAGCAGAAAACAACCTTTCTCCCTCCTCTATATGACATCCTTTTATATATTTGAACATGGCTATCATATCACCCCTGAACCTTCTCTTCTCCAGGCTAAACATACCCAGCTCCCTCGAAAAATTGCAGCAATGCCCAACTGCTAGGACACTTGTTGTGGAAGAAGCCATTGTAAAAAACATGTCTAGTGGTATTAGGTACATTCTGCCTCTCTAGAAAGGAGACTGGGGTAGGCTACGATAGCACTGTTATCTTATGCTGCCCCCTTCTGGGTAGGGGTGGGAGATCAACACTTTCACAAATTTGGTTTCCCATACCAACACATGAATCTTTTAAATCCACACATCTCTGAATTTTGCAACGCAATGCACTTCCCTAACCAAAGCAGGCACACAAAAATACGATAGTGTAAAATGCACACAAAACAGAGTACACTACAGTGGTACCTCAACTCTTGTTATGTATCCTTCAGGATACGTACATGGCAAACCCAGAAGTATGTTTCCGCTCTGCGCGCCGCACGCATGTGCAGAAGTGGCACCTCCGGTTGTGGAAAACCTCGGGATCTGACCAGAGCTCTGGAACGGATCCCATCCGCAACCGGAGGTACCACTGTATATTGCTTACCAAGCATATTTTGTATATTAAGAAAGATGTGCGCAAAAGTGTGTAGTAATTCTCATGTGCATTTTTTTAAAATCAAAAAGTTTGCAATTATATGTGGAAATGGGGAGAAGCCAGCTTAACAAATGAAAGAGAGACTGAAAGAATCCAAAGCTGAGAGATTTGGCCTTCTCTAGTTCTGTCTGGGAGAAACTGGCTAACAAACCAGTTTGGCTGCCAAACTACATTGCCTGAAATCTGCTTTTTTCTGAGTTCAACTTGAATTTGGAACCGGATGCAAGAAATATCAAGTCAGTTTGAATCTGAATCCTGGCAAGATGGAGACCCAGTGCGGATGCTTAGGGTGGCCATTAGTGCATTTTTAAGGAATGAAATGCATCTCCTGCCTGCACCCCAAAAGGGACAAAGCACGGTTTTGCAAAAGATGTGCATTTGCTAACCTATATGCACAGGTGCAAACTAATAAATAGTGCAATTTAAATACAACTGCAATGCACCCCTCCCTGGTGAGGGAGGCTGCGACGAGGGGACCCGCATTTCTGCTGCCTGGGTGCTGCATGCTACGGCTGGGCCCTGAATTCAAGGTCCCTGCAGGTCCCCCTTCTCAGAGTTCTTCATCTTTAAACTGGACTAGGCAGTCCTTCAAACAGGGGAGCGTGCTCCGCGAAGCAGATCACAAAGCCGTCCTGTATACAATTGCTTTGTTTGTGGCAATTGGATCGTCTGACTTTTTCATCACAAAGCAGAACCAAGCCCTTTTTGAATGACCACCGCAAACTTCCTCAAATGCGGGGGCAGTAAAATCAAACGAAGTCAGTGCGTGAATCAAACATTTCCGGTATCGGTTCCACCCTTTTCCCCACACGCCTGCTGGATTCCTCCCTTTTCACCCAAAGCCAACAGGTGCCTCTGGTGACCTCATAGGGACACCTGAAGCTGCCCTGAAGCCAGACGAAGAGGCCCATTTGACCTGCCCACTGCTCCAGGTTGGCAGTGACGCTCCCTGGTCTCAAGTTGGGGAGGGTCTTCGCTAACCCTGCTCTGGGATGGTCAGGGATGATGAAAGTTGGTCAGGGCACATTGACTACCTCTGCCCTACTGGATATGATCCCTTTCGCAGGAGTGCATGACTTGGAGCCACCCCCACCAGCCTTCCCCAACCTGGTGCCCTCTTGATGCTCTGGATCACAGTTCCCATTAGTCCCAGCCAGAGCATTTGTGGTCCAAAATTTCTGGAGGGAACAAAGCTGAGGCTGTCCCAAACACAGGGCCTGTGCTGCACCTCTGGACTGCAGCCCTTCCCTCTGTGGCTATAGGAATGATTTCCCACCCTGTGGCAATCCAGAGATGAATGAGGAGCTTGCTGTGCCCCACCCGGTACATGTCGTACAGCCACAGCCCTTCCTTGTTGGCGCACAGCTCTGCTTGCTGCAGCTCCACGCAGGACAGGCAGAAATGGGTCGGGAGGAAACTGCAGAGGCTCTCAAGGCAGTCTTTGAGCCTGACTGAGCTTAGGAGTTCTCCTACGAAGGGCTGTATACTGGGGCAACACAGCTGCGGAGGGAGAAGGCAGCAGCTCACAAGGTCTCCAACTCAGACTTGGACTACTGCCATGCGCTCTACGTGGGGCTACCTTTGAAGGTGACCCGGAAACTACAACTAATCCAGAATGTGGCAGCTAGACTGGTGACTGGGAACAGCCGCCGAGACACATAACACCGTTCTTGAAAGACCTACATTGGCTCCCAGTACGTTTCCGAGCACAATTCAAAGTGTTGGTGCTGACCTTGAAAGCCCTAAACGGCCTCGGTCCAGTATACCTGAAGGAGCGTCTCCACCCCCACCGTTCAGCCCAGACACTGAGGTCCAGCTCCGAGGGCCTTCTGGCGGTTCCCTCACTGCGTGAAGCCAAGTTACAGGGAACCAGGCAGAGGGCCTTCTCGGTAGTGGCACCCGCCCTGTGGAACGCCCTCCCTTCAGATGTCAAAGAGAACAACAACTACCAGACCTTTAGAAGACATCTGAAGGCAGCCCTGTTTAGGGAGGCTTTTAATGTTTTATAGATTATTGTATTTTAATGCTCTGTTGAAAGCCGCCCAGAGTGGCTGGGGAAACCCAGCCAGATGGGTGGGGTATAAATAATAAATTATTATAATATTATTATTAGACCACACCCTTGCTGGGAACTCAACAGATTATCTCAGGGCCCCTGCGGACCCCCAAAAGACTTCATTTCCCATCGTCTCTGACCATTGGCCAGGTTGGCTGGGGCGAATGGGAGTCGGAGTCGCTCACTATCTGAGGCCACAAGCTCCTCATCCCCGACTTGGGGGAAATCTCACTGCATGAGCTGTGTTCTCCTTTTTCTTTCCTTGTTCTGAAAGCTTCATACAGGTGTAGGGTCTGTGTGTGTTTCCCCCCCCCCCAATATGTTTTCCATCTGTGTCAGCAGGAACACCCCAAATCGTATTGTGGGCTCAAGGAACTCGGGCAAGGTGTGGTCGGGGAGACATGACTTTTCGAGAATGCGTTAGGAACAAGAGTTTAATAAATCACCCTGCTTACATAACAAAATTTCTCGGAAACTGTAACTAGCAAGGCAGATTGTTACTCAGAAGTAGCTGGAAAATGTGTACAAAACACTTAGCCACCCGTGTGACTCAGAGTTACCCATTTGTGTTCACTGGCGTCATAAGCCTTCTTTTTTCTTCTTCTGCAGCCAGCGCCCTTGTCGAAAGGTAAGCCAGAGCCTTGAGCCTGCCGCTCTTTCAAGAAAACAGACTGCGTGTCTCATCTTAGGAGGAGATGGCTGGATGATCCACTTTTGCCAAAGAGATGCTCTGCAAAGTCTCTGTGAGGAGCTCTTGGCTCTATCCTTCCCAGTTCCCAGAGCGTCATTAAAGAAGCCGTCATGATGGAAAAGTCTGAAAAACATCAAGAAACCACTAACTACCTTGGCGGAAACTATTGTGCTAGTTTCTTCTCATAGGCTCCCTACAAACTCTGGTTTATAAAGAGGGTGCCAGCCTCTCTCTCTAACACAAATCCCTGCTTCTCAGCATAAGCCAGGGGTAGCTCATGTAGTATCTTCCAGTTGGAGGCTGATAGGAGACATGGTCTAACGGCACCTAGAAGCACCACACTGGCTCTCCTGGGCCTAAACTACAGTATCTTTGTTACATCCACACAGTGTTCGAAATTCCCATTGTTCTAGGCACGTTTTGCGACAGGGAATTTCATTAATGTGAGCAGTTTCTGAGCTCTGGGCGCAGTACTGAGCCTAAGATTTCAGATTCTCATCCTCTCCCATCTTTGGAAGAACTATATAGTTCCCATTGCCTTAAAAAAGTAAACAATATTTTACGGGATCCATCTCACCCGGGATATAGTCTCTTTGCACCACTGCCTTCGGGCAAGAGATAGAGAACAATCAGATCAAGAACAAATAGATTGAAGAATAGTTTCTACCCAAGAGCTATAACCATCTTAAATGCTGTAACCAGATAATATGACCTTGGAGAGTTGTGATGGGTGTGTGTGTATGTGCATGTGCGGCTGAAAATGTGTTTCTTTGTTTTTTGTGCTTTTTTTCGTTTTGTTTTTATGGGATGGCATCCAGTTTCGTTGCACTTGTACAACATTGTACTTGTACAATGACAATAAAGAAATCTTATTTTAAAGAAATCTTATCTTATCTTATAAGGAGGACCTTTTTCTGCCTCCCCACTTCCAGCCACTCTCTGAAGACTGAAGAAGGGCCCCACATAAGAATATTAGGGGGGTGGGCACAGGAAGGACTAGACCATGTGAAGAAGGAACGTATTAGCTGCAGTTCATTCATTTTCAGCTTTGTATTCTTGTTATTTAAAAAAAGCGCACCTAGACATTCCGCTGCGGCGCCCATAACCTAGGTTTAAGGTGGCATTTAGCTCCTAGCTTTCATATCTCAGTTTATATCACTGCATCCGCACCATGGCTAACCAGGGCTCCCCCAGAAACCGTAGCTTGAAACATGGTTTGAAGTGAGGTAACAAAGCAGTTATAAAATAATTTGGTTAGTGTAACCATGGTTATGATAAGGGCACAAATGGGAAAGGGGGTTTGCATCTGAGTAGGAAGAGAGGCGAGGAAGGGTGTTTGCAGTCCTAAGCATCTTGCATGCTGTGATTTGGAGCAGTGTTTGTCAAAGTAGGCAATAATGCCCCCTGGGGGGCACAGGAACGATCCAGTAGGGCAGGAGTAGCTTTGGGTGCAATTGGGGGGCACTGAATAAAAAGAAGAGGGCAGTGGAAGCATAAAGGAAGAGAACTTTGAAAAACCATTAGTACATGTTTCATCTGTTGTGTAATGATTACCGCCAAGTCGTGCACCACTGTGGGACAGCAACAACGCCCCCCCCCCCCGGATCCGGTGGCCGTGCTGGAGCCGAGGGGTTTTCCCGGGCTTGGGGGAACCCTTTTCGGCTTCAACCAGGTCTGGGAAGTGGATCCCAGCTTGCCTATTTGGCCAATGGCAGGGGGGCACTGGGTATTTTTTTTTCTGAATAGGGGGCAGTAGGCCAAATAACTCTGGGAACCTCTGATTTGGAGGGAGACAGAATTACACCCGTGCTGAGTCAATTATTATCCTTTACAGGGCTGCAGGGAGGAAACACAGAAATGAGATTTGGGTGGGCTTCCACTCAAAACCATCATCTAGACAGGATTCAATCATTCAACCACAAGAACAGCAACCTTATATTGCCATGGCTCCAAAAAATGGAAGGTTTTCTGGAGCATAAGCTGGTCCATCTCTGGCGCCTTTCCAGGGACCGCCTACCGTTTTCTTCTTTCTGATGATGAATATATGGATGTCCTCGCTCCGATACTCCTCGTCGTGCTTCTCCAAGGGAACCTTCTCCAGATCAAAGTCCCTCTGAAGAAGCTGCAATTTAAAATTGCGCAAGAATAAAAGAGTGCAGCTAAATGTCCTTGGCCTGATTCAGATCTGAGCCTCCCAGAGAAATTGCACCACTTATGTAACCATAACCTCAGAAGCACAGCACAGAAATCCTCCACTCAAGACTCCTGGGAACCTAAGGAGAGCCCAGCTGCTGCATCAAAGGCACACCTGGCCCCGCATCCTGCTTCTCTCAGGGGCAAATCAGTTGCCTATGGGAAGCCCACAACCAGGGTATGAGCGCCACAGCCCTCAGCCACAGTTGTTCCCCAGCACGCTGCCTCTGATTCTGGAGGAAGTTTTCAGCCACTGCTAGCTTTCTCCTCCAGTGTGGTTAAGAGTGGTAGACTCGTAATCTGGTGAACCGGGTTCGTGTCTCCGCTCCTCCCCATGCAGCTGCTGGGTGACTTTGGGCTAGTCACACTTCTTTGAAGTCTCTCAGCCCCACTCACCTCACAGAGTGTTTGTTGTGCGGGAGGAAGGGAAAGGAGAATGTGAGCCGCTTTGAGACTCCTGAAGGGGAGTGATAAATAAAGCGGGATATCAAATCCAAACTCTTCTTCTCCTCCTCCATGCCTAATCCCCTTCTAAAGCAATCTAATTCGGTGCCATCACAATATCCTGCAGTCACTCATTTTGTAGTTTAACTATGTGCTGTGCCTGTCCTGACTCTCCCACCATTCACTTCCACTGGATGACCCCCAATTCTAGTACTATATAAGACACAGAAAAACCTATCCATACCACATTCTCCAGACCACGTGTAATTTCATAAATAATAATACAATAATAATTTATTAAGTTATATACAACCCATCTGATTGGGTTGGCCTTGCCACCCTGGGCGGCTTCCAACAAATTAGAAACATTAAGCACATTAAAAACTTCCTTAAACAGGGCTGCCTTCAGATGTCTTCTAAAAGTCAATATAGTTGTCTATTTCCTTGACATCTGGTGGGAGGGCGTTCCACAGGGCGGGCGCCACTACCGAGAAGGCCCTCTGCCTGGTTCCCTGTAACTTGGCTTCTTGCAGGGAGGGAACAGCCAGAAGGCCCTCAGAGCTGGATCTCAGTGTCCGGGCTGAGCGATGGGGGTGGAGACGCTCCATGATAGAGGTCTATCACGTTCTCTAAACTAAAGAGACTCAAATGTTGTGAGTTTCTCCATCCCCTTGATCGTTTCGGTTGCCCTTTCCTGAACTTTTTCCAGATCTACAATATCCTTTTGGAGGCGAGGTGGCCAGAAAGAATTCAATGTGTGTCACAGCACATATTTGGTGTTTTTTTTATTATAAAAAAAGCATTAGAACTTGGGGTTATGACACTGGCAGGTTTTATATCCCATTCCAGAAAGCGCCTTGGGATACGTCCAGGCTTTTCTCCACAGGAACAAGGGCTCCTCCAAGACATTCTGTGTTGGCAGATGACTCACCTCAAAGTATTTTTTCTCCACTTCTGGGTTCTTCCCCATAGTCCTTTCTTCATAGCAGCAAAGGATGGTAGTCTCAGGGCCAGCCAGGTCCTTCAGAGTCTTGAGCAACGGCTCCAGTGACTGTCCGTAAAGCAGAAAGCACTGGCCACTTAACTTCATTTCACACTTGCAGCTAAAAGGCTAATCTACAAGGAAAAAATGTGATTTACCTCTTCGTAGTAGATGCAGTCTGCCATCAGGATGTAATCAGGTGCCGGAAGGAAGTCTGATACTTCTTCACCCCTAAACAAGAAGCAGAGGTGGATGCAATACAGAAAAGAACATTTGGTTTTATTTGTGCCCTGGTGTTCAGTCAACAGCGGCTCCCAAAGCAGCTTTATAATTAAATGCATTAAAAAGTACAAGTCTATCTAAAGTTATGCAGGTATGTGTGTGGCAGTCTTCTGGGCAACCCCAAGAGCACAGGCCAGGCCACCCTTCACCAACCTGGTGACATTGAGGAGGGGCTGGATCAGATGACCTTCGTGGTCCCTTCTGATGCTACAATTCTATTAACTAAGACTAAAATTTTGGACCACATGCTGGCTGGGGCTGATGGGAGTTGTAGTCCAAAGTATATGGAGGGCAGCAGGGGGCAGAATGATGCAGGGCCTGGCAGATCTACCTCTGCTGACCTACTGATTTAGTTCAATGCTTAGCCACCCCCATGCAAAACCTTCTAAGCTTCAAATATACATAAAATGCTAAGTCAGTTCAAAGCAAAGTATGGAACAGCTGGAGGAAGGTGAAAGCAAGCTCATGTTCATATGGTTATCTGTGACTTCACGCCCTACCTATAAGAATCCTACCTATATCACAGCCCTACCTATAAGAGTCATTCTCTGGTTAAAGTTGACTTCCATTCCCTAAAATTGTTTTGCAGTTTCTTGAGGAAATTTTAAATTACAGAACAAGAAGTTCATACGAACCATTTCAGTACCTTGGCTTGAATGGAACCTGTGATAAGATGCCGATTATTCTCAATGTTCATTTTCAGCAAATCCTGAACTTCATCGAGATCAGTAACTGTAACATTTGCACTACAAAAGAGGTGGGGGGGCCCTATATTAGTTGCCCGTCTCATACACACACACATACACACACAAAATGCAAGAAACCACACAATGCACAAGTTTTTAAGCATCTCTCATTCAGCTTAGAAAAAGTCCTGTTTGCAACTAAGTTCTTGTCAAAGCAACTATGCTTAAAACTCCATACATGAGCCAACACAGATCCAGTTCTGGTGGGAAATGAATCAGGCATGCACAATTAGGGCACACACCAAAATAACGTGGTTAAAGAAATCCAGTGTAAAAAGGGATATAAATGAAAACAAAAAGTGGCAATGATTAATACAATGAGGCCCACCCTACCATGCTGCAAAACCCTTCAGCATGTTGGAACACTATTTCAGTCTCTAGTAGTAAACATTAAATTTGTGCGATTAGCAGTGCAATTGTGGGGGTTGGGGGGGAGCCTGGACTCAATCCCTTTAGCTCTAGATGCAGGACCACGAGAGTGCTGGCTACAAGTTAGATAGCTTTAAAAAGACTTTAGACAAATTCATGGAGGATAAGGGCGTCTTTTCTTATGATATTCTAGTAGTTTATGATGTTGTAAACTTCCCTGGGGCCTGCTGACAAAGGGTGGCATATAGATTCATAGAATTGGAAGGAACCTCTCGGGTCATGCAGGGATCTCAGCTAAAGAATCCCCAACAGATGCGATATCCTGTCTCTGTAGGAGTATCTATGTATCTCCATATAAATGTCTTATATGGATTGAGGTTGAATCCTGACAAGACAGAAGTACTCTTTTTGGGGAACAGGGGGCGGGCAGGTGTGGGGGACTCCCTGGTCCTGAATGGGGCAACTGTGCCCCTGAAGGACCAGGTGCGCAGCCTGGGAGTCATTCTGGACTCACAGCTGTCCATGGAGGTGCAGGTCAGTTCTGTGTCCAGGGCAGCTGTCTACTGGCTCCATCTGGTACGCAGGCTGAGACCCTCCCTGCCCGCAGACTGTCTCACCAGAGTGGTGCATGCTCTAGTTATCTCTCGCTTGGACTACTGCAATGCGCTCTACGTGGGGCTACCTTTGAAGGTGACCCGGAAACTACAACTAATCCAGAATGCGGCAGCTACACTGGTGACTGGGAGCGGCTGCCGAGACCACATAACACCGGTCCTGAAAGACCTCCATTGGCTCCCAGTACGTTTCCGAGCACAATTCAAAGTGTTGGTGCTGACCTTTAAAGCCCTAAACGGTCTCAGTCCAGTATACCTGAAGGAGCCTCTCCACCCCCATCGTTCTGCCCGGACACTGAGGTCCAGCGCCGAGGGCCTTCTCAGTAGTGGCACCCGCCCTGTGGAACGCCCTCCCATCAGATGTCAAACGTTTAGAATCTATCTGAAGGCAGCCCTGTTTAGGGAAGTTTTTAATGACTGATGTTTTAATGTATTTTTAATCTTTGTTGGAAGCCGCCCAGAGTGGCTGGGGAAACCCAGCTAGATTATCAGTTTTTCCATACCCCCCACCTCTTTTTAAACTGTTAGGTGGCAAAACTAAAGCAAAATATGCAGTCACAATTTTTGCAAGGTGCAATTTTTGCAAGGCCCCTGGGTGCAACGAAGTAATTTCGTTGTCCCCGAAGGGGACAATGACAATAAAATATATTCTATTCTAATTTATCGCTCCTTCTTACAAGGAAGTTGGGGCGGCCTGGGCACTGGATGCTGGGGGGAGGCCCAGGCTTGGTAGGGAGATACAGATCCTGGGAGTAGAGAGATGTGAATGGGGTAGGAATCCTATAGCGACAGGAGAGTGGGAGTCACTGGGTGCTTCTGCAAAGCAGGTGGGAGGTCACCTAATGCCGGAGAAGGAAGACAAGAGACTAAGAAGGGAAGGTGTGAGGGTCGGGTGTAGAGCAGACGATTATATGGGGGAAACTATGGTGGGGGACCCCCATGACGTGAGCGTGTGAGAAGGGCACGGATCCCAGTGATGACAGGAGGAACAGATCTGCGATGGGTGCCCTGGCCTCTCCCACTTTCTCTCCGCAGAGCCTTTCAGAAGAGCAGCAGGGCAGGCGGAAAAGGACCACGGCTCAGTGCTATAAGCGCCTGCTCCGCATGCAGAAACCCCCAGGCTCAATCCCTGCCAGCAGCATCTCCAGATCGGGCTGCGGGTAAAGTCTCTTAGCCTGGAACCCTGGAGAGAGGCACTGCTGCCAGTCAGTGTAGGTGATACTGAACTTGACAGTCCAACTAGATGGGCCTGGCGGCAGCTTCCTCTGTTCCTGTATCTCCAGAACCTTACTGTTGATTTTAAGGGAAGTGCTATAGTTCGGGGGCAAGAGAATCTGTATTATTATTATTATTTTATGTAGAAGGTCCCATGCTCAGTCCACTGCTGCCAGTCAGTGTGGGCAATACTGAACTAGATGGACCAATTAGATAGGCCTGAGGACTGGAATCTTGCTGTTAAGGGGATTTATGGGAAGAGCTATAGCTCGGTGGGAAGGCCACCTGTATTGTTGTTGTTGTTGTTATTCAGAAGGTCTCATACTCAATCCCAAAAAGGCATCAGCGTCTCCAGGTGACGCTGGGGTTATTATTAAAGGCTCCAGGGTGCCGGTGCTGCCAGTCAGTGTGGGCAATACTGAACTAAATGGACCAACTAGATGGGCCCGAGTACTGGAATCTTACTGTTAATTTTAAGGGAAGAGCTATAACTCGCTGGGAAGGGCACCTATATTATTATTATTATTATTATTATTATTATTATTATTATTATTATTGAGAACATCTCATGCTCAATCCCAAGAAGGCACCAGCGCCTCCAGGTGGCGCTGGGGAAAAGACTCCTGCATTTATTATTATTATTATTATTATTATTATTATTATTGAGAACATCTCATGCTCAATCCCAAGAAGGCACCAGCGCCTCCAGGTAGCGCTGGGGAAAAGACTCCTGCATTAATTATTATTATTATTATTATTATTATTATTATTATTGTCTCATGCTCAATCCCAAGAAGGCACCAACGCCTCCAGGTAGCGCTGGGGAAAAGACTCCTGTATTATTTATTATTATTATTATTATTATTATTCAGAAGATCTCATGCTCAATCCCAAGAAGGCACCAGCGCCTTCAGGTAGCGCTGGGGAAAAGACTCCTGTATTTATTATTATTATTATTATTATTATTATTAAATCAATCCATAAAATCTCATGCTCAATCCCAAGGCGGCACCAGCGCCTCTAGGTAGCGCTGGGGTTATTACTGCTATTATGCAAGGCCCCCGGGTGCCTCTGCTGCCAGTCCGTGTAGGCCACCCGCCCTGAGCGAGACGTACCCGAGGCTGGCGGCCATGAGGCCCACGAGGCCGGTGCCTGCGCCCAGCTCGAGCGCGGCCTTGCGGCGGAGAGGGAGCCCCGCCGCCGCCGCCTCCTCCGCCTCCTCCTCGGCCCCCTTCTCGAGGAAGCGCGCCAGCACCAGCGCCGCGTCCCACACCACGCAGCCCGTGCCGCCCGCCGAGCGCTGCCCGAGGCGGAGCCCCGCCGAGCCGTCCCGCCGGGCCAGGGCGCGCTCGAACCCAGGCCCCGGCTCCGGAGGAGAAGCCATGGCGGAGGAGGCCGCGGCTGAGGGAGGAGGAGGAGGAGGAGGAGCGAGAGGGACGGAGGGAGGGAGGAGGCCGCTCTCCCCTCACAGACACGGGAAAATCGCCTCAAAGGGAAGCACAGCCACTACTACGGCTTCTTTTTCACATCAGACAGAGCATGTAACAGTACACTTTGGAACTCCCTGCCTCTTGATCCCAGGGAGGCAGTGCCGGATTCACCTATAACACAGGCCTAGGCAACCTTGGCCCTCCAGATGTTTTGGGACTACAACACCCATCATCCCTAGCTAACAGGACCTAGCTAACAGGATCAGGGATGACGGGAATTGTAGTCCCAAAACAACTGGAGGGCCGAGGTTGCCTATGCCTGACCTATAAGCTAAACAAGCTCTAGCTTAGGGCCCCACTCTCTTGGGCGCCCCCAAAAAAAATTAAAGGGGGAAAAACTGGATGTGTACATTTCCAAAATATAAGATAAAAAAACCAAATAAAATAAAGCCTACATACAGTGTTGTGTAGGCTCCTCTGATGTAAGTCATGGGCCCTGCCTGCTAGCCTGCTCCCTCAAATATCTCTGGTTTGCTCCTTTCTATATATAGGGTGCCTACATTCTGCATATGCAAATGGCTTTAGATACTTATTAGGTCCATAAATTACCATATTGCATATATTCAACACAAAAAGCAGCTACAATTTGTTGCTGACAAAGGACAGCTGGACATATAAAGGGCCCCATTACCTTCAGTAGCTGAGGGCCTCATCAAACCTAAATCTGGCCCTGGGGAGGCTCCTTCGCTGTGCTCCTTTCGGCGCCTGCTAAAAGCACTCTTGGTAAGGAAGCTGGGGCGGCTCTTAATCTGTTTTTAGCCCACCCCTGTTTTAACCACCTTTCAAAAGGCTCCAGGCTTTCCCAAACTGGGGAATCTCCTGTTTTTGGACTACAATTCCCATCATCCCTGATGACTGGTCCTGCTAGTGAGGGATGATGGGAGTTGTAGTAAAAAAAAAAAAAAAAAGCAAGACCCGAGTTTGGGTAACCAAACTATTGCTTATACCGGTAATTTTGTTACATTTTTTGGTAAACTGCACAGAGGTTTTTCATTCACCTTATTAAATAAATAAGCATGCCACCACTTTCGGGCCCTAAAAGCTACCGGCAGTCTCTGTGATAAAACATAAAGCAACGCAACTCATTAACAACCAATGTCATGATTATTTTTGTTGTTATTGGTGATTTGCCGTTCGCCACCATAGGCGTCTTTGGGGAAGAATAGAAATGTCATGAATATTAATGATAATATTAGAAAGACACCAGCAGCAGCCTCAGTTGGGACTCGTAGCTCACTCCTGTGTCCATCCTCCAAGATTTTCTCCTTCCCACTTTTTTGCTTCCTTAAAGCTTTTTATAGTCCTCCACCTTTGGTGCAAAAGGCGGCTTCCGGCCAGGTGGCAGATTAATAACAAAGCTTATTGAGAAATGGCAAACTGGTAACTGGCAGCAGGCTTTACAAATGATGTACTGCATTTCTCTTGGAAGAGGAAATCCTGCTTGGGTGGGGTATGTGGCAGTTTGATGCCAACCATGAATCTGTGAAAAACTTGCATGCCCGAGGAGACTAACCCCACAGATAAATGGCCCTCTGGAAAACAAAGGCCCTGAAATGCAACCTTTCGAATCAGCAACCTGAAAATCAAGCAAGCTCCCTTGGCCTTTCCTCCTTCTCAGTATTGCAGTTTTACTCCAGCCAGCAAAGTAGGAAGAGGGGGAACAGGCAATGGACGTCAGGAAAGTGAGCCTGTGGCCCACCAAGCCCATGGACACCTGGCATTATTAATTATTATTATTATTATTATTATTATTATTATTATATACCACCCTTTGTCACAAGATCTCAGGGCGGTTCACAGGATAAAAATACAAGATGGCATGGCTGTCTCACCAGGAATCATGTGATGCCCTCTTCACAGGTTGGTGGCGGTTGAAGATTTCAAACTGTTGTGCGCATTACCCAGATCTTTAGAGATGCCTATTCCACAAAGTATTTGCTGTGTGGAATTCAAGCTACATGTGGAGCTGCATCCCTGAATGTAGAACATGATGCTAACTCGCCCTCCCTTCCTCCCAGCCACTCTTTGAGAGCCAGCTTTCCCACATTAGCCCCAGAGTAGTTGGGGAAACCCAGCCAGATGGGCAGGGTATAAATAATAGATAATAAAATTCTTATAATTTCTTCTTCTTTGGTGATCTCTTGCAACCAAGTAAGATGATCTTCCATGAACACTCGGGAGAAAGCTGCACTCACAGAGGTCAGGTGATGCTGGATTTCGGCATCAGTGTCGGCCCTCGTGGAAAGATAACTGCCCAGGTAGAAGTGATTGACACTTTCCAACGTTACACCATTGAGTTGGATTTGTGGCGCTGCAGAGGGTTTGTTAACCCTTCTAATGAAGCTTCAATTATGCACAATGCAGCTGACTGCATTCCTGGACACAGGAATCTGCCTCAAACCAGGTCAACCTTTCCCACCTGATACGAGATGCCAAGCTATTGAACCCAAGATCTTCCAGTGGCACAAAAAGTAGGTACAGTGGTACCTCAGGTTACATACGCTTCAGGTTAAGAACTCCGCTAACCCAGAAATAATGCTTCAGGTTAAGAACTTTGCTTCAGGATAAGAACAGAAATTGTGCTCTGGCGGCGCAGCGTCAGTGGGAGGCCCCATTAGCTAAAGTGGTGCTTCAGGTTAAGAACCGTTTCAGGTTAAGACCGGACCTCCGGAACGAATTAAGTACTTAATCAGAGGTACCACTGTACTTCCTTGTGCTTTCTCTCCCGCTCCCACTGTTTTGCCCTATGGCCGATTTTAAACTGCAGGCTCCTATCTGTGCAGACTGAATAACTCTTTTAGTACCCACGTATACCAGTGAGACAGTATAATAATGATTTGTTAAAAGAAGCACCTTGGAGCTTTTTCATAAGACCCAGAGTGCTAAACAGTAACATACAGAGAAATTACCGGTATACGAAAGGCAAGGCTTCCCAAGTGTATTTGCTTCCCAAGTTTTCCCATAATAATTTATATACTTAAGACTTTGTCTCTTTGGCTGATCTAATTAGGAACAAGGTGCTCTTCCACCTCCTTCTTCAGAACTATTTCCCCAAAATTGATAATGTAGCTCTCTTTTTTTTCTTTTAGGTTTCTGTACCAGCCCAAGAAGTCCAGGTGATTCCACCTCAAGCAGGAGATACGGTACAATTTTACTGGGCAGCAAATGGTTAATAATTTTTACCTCCAAATGGGCACCCATGTGGATTTCAAGCTTCCAACACTAAAACATATTGAGCCATCTTTGGTCCAAATAAGCAAGGAAGGTTCTGTTTGTCATCCCTAACCTGCCTGACAATCTTTGCAAGGAAAACGTAACTTGCTCAGACTCTCTTAAAAATTAAGACCAAATTGATTTATTAATCTGGTTAAGAACTCTGATACAAAGCACAGTAAAAGGCCACAGACCAGTCAAGAAAAGGCTTCTGGTTTCTACAGTACTTGGACCAGACTCAGGTTGCCAGCTTCAGCTCAAGAATGCAGAGTTCTGCTGGCCAAATGAAGGTCTCCCCTTGTTTTTTAAGCTTCAAAAAAGGTCCAGATAAAGAAATTCGGTATTTGCTGGTTTAAACACCACATTTTCCAAGGGGGACCTCATAATGAAACTAAAGCGAAAACCTAGCTGAAGTTGCTTTGAGTCTGGAAGGCAAAAACTTGTTTCCTGGTATGCAGGAAAATGCTTACGACAGTGTACTGGAGTAACAGACTGCAGAATAGGCCTCAGATCACAGAAATGTATACAGGTTATCAATCTGTAAATATACACTATAAACAACTGTACATAATATGGCGTAATAGCTTTGTTCGCCGAAACAGCAGGCAACTTTTTTAGCTTAAGACATCTCCACTTGCCTGAACAGAAAAGGCACGACCTGACACATGCTAAATACTATCTGCTAAACTGGATGAGGCCGCCCGCTCTTTTGCTCTGCTCATGTTAAGCAGAACATCTGTAGTGCATACTCTACTCTTCTTCAGTTGCCTATCCCTTCTAAGTCTTCAGCAGCAAAATCCATGGAAAATAAGACATGTTATCCACTAATGTTTGAGAACAGTAGTAATGGTCATTCACAAACCTCTTAAAATTTATATATATAATATATTTTCTGAAAGGCAAGTAGCTGAAGAGTTGTTGTTTTTTAAAAGAAATATCAGAAACATGATATACATCTTCATGCTTTGGTGGGGATTCTACCATTTGTAGGTACAACCCGCTAGGCAGTCTACCAAGCAAGACCCACTGAAAAGAATTCAATGCAACCCAGTAAGCCTTGCTCAGGAGAACCTACGTCTTTTTAAAAAATACATATGTAGAAAAGGCTGCACGTGCTCCAGTTTGGAAATAAAATATCCCACCAGCAACCATTTTTTTTTTTGGCTCAGTGCAATGAACTGATGTCAGTTTAGAAGTAGTGTAGTGTGTCATTTACAGTGCAAAAATCTATATTCTTTGTACTGGCAAAACGGTCGGCACTGAGGAGGAGGAGGAGGAGGAGGAGGAGGAGGAGGCAGTGCTACTGATCCCCTGAGCAGAATGCTGTTGCAAGTGGGTATGAAGGCTGAGGGCGGCAGGAGGTTGTTCTTGCTGCTCCGATGCTTGAGAACGACCAGCAGCACTCTGGGCACAACTTTCCAAAGTACTCAAATCCACTGCCTTGCTGGAATAAATTAAAAGAAAACGGGTACTTTACAGCTACAGTTCCAGTGTCCACGACTACTGCTGGGAAGGTCATTGAGGAGTTTCCGCGTTCTCTAGCAAAGAGTGTCTGTGCAAAGGAGGGTGGGATAGCTCCCTCTTGTAAGTCTTTGGTGGCAGTTTGGGCAGCAGAGGGCTGGAGTTGTGGCGCGGTGGGACCGGGGGAGCCGCGAGGCTGTTGGGATTCGGGCTGAGCGCACAGCAGCGCCGCAGCACGCGAGGCGACGGGGTGCTCGGAGGAGTGTTGGGCGAGCTCGGGCACGTGCTGGCTTCCCGCAGCCGGTCGGGGTCCCTGTGAAAGCGTCCCATGGGTGGCGGCTGGAGATTGAACGAACAGTTCACAAAGTGCTCTGGAGGGCGAAGGGGCACCGGAGGAGGGGTGTCAGGAAGAGGAGGCGGGTCCCTGGGGGGAGGCGGTGGAGGGCTTAGCAGCAGGCCAGTGTAAGCTGGGACTCGTGGCTGTATCTTTGGAGGAGGTGGGTGCCTGGGAGGAATAGCGGGAGGATCATCATCGGATCTGGAACTGCCCTGGAACACGAGAGAAGAGAAATTACCCAGAATGCAGCAAGGCTCCCAGAGTAGCATGAAAGCAAAAGACTATTTAGAGCAGGGATCTTGCACTAGTTTTCCCATACCCCTCTCCTTTATCTTCTCCACAAATCTGGTTTTTCAAATCAAATTTTGTATTCTCACACCCCAATTTGAACAGCAGCCCCCCGGGCATGCAAGCACACACCACCTAACTGAACCTGATTGTGCAAAATGAAAGGAGCTCATCCCCTGGAGAAGGGCATCTCAAAATCTCCAGTAGCACAAATAGGTCCAGCTACTTTTGAGAAGGCTGTTGCTGTGGGATGTAATTCACTGGGAGCAGTCAAGTACAACATTCCTTGTTTTGCCAGAGTGGACATGCAAGGGAATGTTTGGCCCAGCCAGTGTGGTGTAGTGGTTGAGAGCGGTAGACTCGTAATCTGGTGAACTGGGTTCGCGTCTCCGCTCCTCCACATGCAGCTGCTGGGTGACCTTGGGCTAGTCACACTTCTCTGAAGTCTCTCAGCCCCACTCACCTCACAGAGTGTTTGTTGGGGGGGAGGAAGGGAAAGCAGAATGTGAGCCGCTTTGAGACTCCTTCGGGTAGTGATAAAGCGGGATATCAAATCCAAACTCTTCTTGTTTTGCCAGAGTGGACATGCAAGGGAATGCTTGGTCCAGCCAGTCGAAACTTCCTGTTCCTCCTGGCCTGGAGCATCCTTCCTTGCATGTGACTAGTGGATGGGTGTGACCTTTCCAGACCTGGTCAAAGGCCAAGGCATGCTGCCACTCTCCCTCTTTTCCCATCTTCCTTTTGTCCAGCGAACTTCCCGGACTGCTAACTGCAGTCATTAGGTCAACCCACATATGGGGTAAACCTGTTTGGATATGCTTGTAACTTTAAGCCTTAAGCCTGCCTTCAGGGATCACACTCTGCTCTGCCTGATCATGAGTAAACTTTCTTTTTATTGCTTATGAACAAGACTGTGGTGTCTTTATTCTTTTAGGAGGGATTCAAGGGGTCTGACCAAGAAAATATTAGAACACATTTCAATCTGGACAAGCCACATGGAATTGCGTATTGTCTTAAGAAACTTACACAAGTTTGCAACTAGTTTTCTGCTGTGTAAAGGGGGAATGCACTCTGCTAAGTAAAGAAACTTGCTAACGCAAGTTAGGAAGGATATTAATAAACAATATATCCTCTCCTGCCTCCCTGAATATTCCCACAGTTGCAGCATGGAAGAGGCTGGCACACTGCCTTCTGAGTCTGTTTGTGTGTCTGTCTGTCTACATAAGGGGTCAGCAACCTTTTTCAGTCGTGGGCCGGTCCACCGTCCCTCAGACCATGTGGTGGGCTAGACTATATTTTGGAAAAAATAATGAACGAATTCCTATGCCCCACAAATAACCCAGAGATGCCTTTTAAAGAAAAGCACACAATCTACTCATGTAAAAACACGCCGATTCCCGGACCGTCCGCGGGCCGGATTGAGAAGGCGATAGGGCCACATCCGGCCCACGGGCCTTAGGTTGCCTACCCCCTGGTCTACATACACACAAACACAAGCAAAAAAGACCAAGGTGAAGCAGGAGGCAGAGCAGACAGGAATCAAAACTCACATAGCATTGAGGTATCTACCCTGTCCAGAATGGGAAATTACACTTTCTTCGGAAGCTTATCTAAGGCAGAAGACATACCTTGGAGTTCAAAGAATCGTGATCAAACTTCTTGCGAGGAGGCAGAGGAGGAGGAACCAGAGCCTCTTCACTTAATTTATGCAAACTCCCACATGAGCTGAAAAATGACTCTGAATGAGGGAGGAGAGAGAAGGAAGAGAGCCTGTCATGTCTAACTTTTGCTGCTCTTTACCATCAAGGCCTCCAAGAAATTCAGAAGCCAATCTCTATGACGTCAAAATTTCTAACAGAGAAGTACAGCAAATCTGTGAAATTGGCTGGTTTTTTAAACAAGAAACTAGCATACAAAAATTCTCTTTTGCCAGCTGTCAAAGTCCATAGAAATTAACAAATTTGCTTAAGGGAATTCTGTAGTACTCACTTGATTGCGGCAAAAAGACAGGTGCAAATATGCTGTTGTTGCTACCTGTAAAGATAAGGTGGAAAGGAGATCATTTGCATGTCCCATTGCACCAATCGGCTAAGAAAATAAGAGAAAGGCTGAGTAATGGTTGCTCATACAATGCCTGCTACACAAGGACACAATTTTCTGCTACTCAAACTTCGCTCAAAGGACATCATGGGTTCTTTGGACCATTTACGCCTACCTAAAAAGGACTTTCAGGTTCATTTCCAAAGGGTCTTGCAGGATGAACATGCATCCAGTGCTTGATAAACCCATTTGTTTCTTAATTTATTGACAGGACTTTGAATATTCTGGGCCCAAAATTGCCTGAACTTTCTGATCAGCATTCTAGAAACTGCAGGAAGCCACCTCCTACCCTAATTTCAAAGTTCAAAAAAGGAATGGGGGAGAGGAAGGCCTAAGAGCAACACCCTTTTGATGAATCAGATGGTGCCAGGTGTTTGGTTGAACCCCCCCCTCTAAAAAAAAACCACAGTCAGCCTGCTTGTTGCCCCTCCTCCATTTGAGCTCAATAAAACCAACATTAAAAACAATCAGGGCTACTGATTTAAAACAGGCTGCAATGGTTTAGAAGACTCCAGCAGAAAGGAGTCACCCATCAGATATCGCAGGAGGAGAGCAATTCCCATCCCCCATGCCTGTCTTCAAGCCAACAGGTGCAAAGAATTCACTTAGCTCCATTTTATCAGTGTAAATAATTCCCTGGAGGCTACTTAGAACACAGACCATAAGAGCTGTTGAGATCCATGTCTAGGAACACGCTGAGGTCTGAAGATGCAGACACCGGCGGAGTGGATGGTATGACGGGCGAGGTTGGTGCTGATGCTGCAGACTCGTGTTCGGCTTCTGTGATTCTACTGAAACTGATCTTGTAGGGCTCCTTTTCAAGAGGCATTGGGTGGCCCCTCAACGTGCCCGAAGTGGAGCTGTGCCTGCCTGCATTGGGCCTTATTCCAGGAGATTTCAGAGAGTAGTTTGTTTTCCTGGGCTAGAGTGAGAAATAAAGCCATTTCAGAGATCTTCCTCCCACATACTGCCTTGCAAGGAAACAAACCAGTGCGGGAAACGTTTAACAATGAAGAAACAGCTATCTGAAAGAAGTGGGGTTTATGGGTTTACTCTGAAGTAAGTCTACACAAGGTTTTTCTTTTTAGTCGAACTACAGACCAATCCTGTTTTACAAGCAAGTAAAAATAATTTCCTTCCAACGTTAGTGTGATATGAAAACCAAGCGCATTTTCTCCAAGCCAAAACGTCGGGGAGGGGGACCCCATCAATTAATATTTAACAAATAAAATACCGCCCAGTTGTTCTTAAACAACATAGAAAGAGGGGGGAACACTTTTAAAAGTCAAGAAAAAGAAGGAGAAAACAAACTGGAAGGAAGGGATTTTGATGGGAAGGAAAAATGGCACAGCTTCTGAATGTGGGATGCATAACACTGGTGCAGTCAATCACAACATTCCTAGAATGTACATAAAGGGTCTCAGTCCTCCAGCTAGAGTTTCCTGTACCTGGACTGAGACCACTTCCTCTGTGTGACCAGAGGTGGGAGTGGCCTTACCTGCAGTTACTCAAAGTCACAGGTCAGCTGCCATTCATTCTCTCTTCCTCATCGGAACTTCGAGCAAGCAACATCTCAAGAGAAGATGCACTCTTAGAGGGCCCAGATGGAGCCTCCTCCCTTAAGGAGAGTCTCCACATGTATATACATTTAATCTAAGCTAGCC